>SRLM01000085.1:2791683-3110454 GCA_015708895.1 Populus ilicifolia | reverse complement strand
GAGTAGAATGAAGTTATCATTCTCCTCCATGTATTTGTTTTGTATTCTTTCTCTATCTCTAAATATATTGACTTCTCCCGTGGATGTAGGCGGTTTTGCCGAACCACGTTAAATATTGTGTCAGTGTGCTTGGCCTCCTATGAGCAAGTATCAGAACATCACCGGTCGGATTCCCCAACAATTACTGACTTGGAAAAAAAAAACTCAGTTATAAAGACCGCCCTTCCTCCATCAGAGACAAGGAAACAAATCAACTGCTTCGATCGAGGAAAGATAGCTCTCCAGAAATCCCGGACAGACGGCTCTTGGAGGCTTGTTGGGGGATAGGTTGCCTTCTAGCCAAAAAAAAAAATATATATATATATATATATACAAAAAATACAAAAAAAAAGTATTAATATTAGAGCATGGATGGGCCATCTAGGCTCCAAACCGTGAGGAATTTGGTTTTATCCCTAAATATTCGTTTGACATTGTAATTATTTTAAAAAAATATATTTTTTTTTATAAAACATCACATTAATGATTTTTTAAGTATTTTTTTATAGTTTTGATGGTTTAATATTAAAAATAAAAAAATATTATTTTAATATATTTTTAATTCAAAGCACTTTGAAAAAACATGCTCTATTACAATAATACAATGTTAAAACCACACTATTTTTTTTTGAAAATAACATAAGGATTGGAAATAAAAAAAAAAATTCAAAATAGTTAGAAAGGATTCTTAAGTTGCGTTTGGTTATTGTCTTGGGAAAAAAATAAATATAATAAAAATAGAGGAGATAGGATAAAAAATAAAATAAAATTAAAATTATATTTGATAGTAACATTAAAAAAAAAGAGTGATTGTCTATATATTTTGTTTGATTATGGTGGAAAAGGACATAAAAATATATTAAAAAATATATTTTCTTTTAAAATATTGTTGTCAAGCTCGTATATTTTTTATAAAAAAATAGATATTTTCCTTTTATTTTAGTTTATTTAGAATGTTGAAATTTATAATATTATAATAGTTATAGTTATAAAATCGAGACTAACTTCACTAGTTGATCTGAGACCTGAACTGATTCAAATATATAAAAAAAATAGAGGAGTGATTGATTTGATACAATCTAGTAAAAAACTCAAGTCAATCTAAAATAAAACAAGGGTAAAAAGTAAATTTATTTTTTTGAGAACAAAATAGTCAAATCAAAGTTATTTTAATTTTTTAATAAAAAAATTGGGTTAGATAGGTTAACCTTACTGAATAGTAACCTAAACTTTATCTCACATCAATTCTCAAATCAGGTTTTAAAACTAAAATAATATTTATTTTTATTTATTATATTGACTCAGATTAACTCTCATTAACTATTTTTTTGATGTATGTGAGAGACTTGAACCATGCTCTAGTTGACCCTTGAGTTATATTTTAAGATCCAATGGTAATATTTTTTATTCTTGTATTGACATGAATTGATTTCTTGATTCATGAGTTAGACTTTATCTCTTGTTAACTCTCGAATTAAGTTTTTTAACTTTAATAATAATTATTTTTATTTTACATTGACTCTCATAACACATGACCTAGGTCATGCTTAAAGTTGACTCAATGTTAGGTTTTAAAACTATAAAAATAATTATTTTTGTTATTGTATTAACTAAAATCAACGGTCAACTTTACTAGTTACCTGATTTTTATTCTAGGTCAACCCTTAAATCAGGTTTAAAACTATGATAATAACAACCTTTATTTTTTTATGTTGACCTAGGTTAACCCAACTTATAACCTAGACTTTAAATAATGATTATGTCTCGAATCGACTTTCCAAGTTGGATTATAAAATTATAATAATAATATGTTTTATTCTTACATATCCTAACTGGACAACTTTAAAATTATTTTTTTTACAAATATATTTTAAGAATAATAAATAAATATTACTTTTTAAAGACATGTCCCCTATTTACCTCATGTTTTGAAAATACATAAATTTACTATAAAATTGATCAAATGACATGTTTATTTTTATATAATTGTTTCTTAAACTAAATATATTTTTATTTTCATTGTCCTTGTCTCTTCTTCTTTTAAACAATAATCAAATAATACTTAATAAATTGTACTAGAAAAGTGGCTTGTAACATAATTTTGTGCCAACATAAAAAAAAAATGTTCATACAATATGAATGTTTTGAAAGGAGTAAGTAAAATATAAGATTTTGGTAATTGAAATAGTTTACATGCATTGTCCGGGCGAAAAAAAATTATGAATCAAGTATTTTATACTTATTATCATGCAAATAATTTTATTTTATTATAAAATAATTTTTTTTTAAAAAAGCTAGATTTAACAAAGGTTGAGAAAAAAATCAAGTTAACCTTTGTTAATTGCAAAACCACTCGAGAATCCCACGGAAAGTGAATAAAAAAAATAATAAAATATTGATGGATGGAAAAAAAGAAGAAGAAAGAATTGAAAACAATCAAGTAAACTTGGGTGAACTTTGTAAACACTAGCTAACCTTTCAAGTCTGTAATCCATTAAATCATTAACATGGACTAAACTAGGAATCTCAAGACCTACATAATTAATTATGGAATGATGAAATTAATAAATCTAGTTTAATTAAAAAAAAAGATTTATTTTAAAGAAGCTAAATTTAAAAATGATCTAAAAAAACTTGATGCAACCTTTATTATTTGAAAAATAAAGATAAATCAAATATGAAATGAGTGAAGAGAATGATAGAGGATGCAATTGAAAACAATAACTTTAAAAAATAAGTAAAAACAAGTAAGTTCGAGTGAATCTTGTAAAGTTGGATTGCACTCTTAAACTTGCAGTTTATTAAATTCTTAACTCTGGTTCAACCTAAAAGCTTAACAGTTAACATATTAAAAATTAAATGTTGGATGGGAAAATCAATTAATTTAATTTAATTTTAAAATAAAATTTCTCTAGAAAAGATAAATTTAACAGAGACAAAAAAAAATTGAGGTAAACCATGTTATTTTCAAAACAATTAAAAAATATCACATAACATAAAAAAAACAAAATGCAAGGATGAAAAAAAAAAGAGCAAGGAAAGTCTTGTCAACTCCGTAAACTAATATTAATCTTTTAAACTCACAATCTGTTAAATTCAAGATTTATATTGAACTAAAAAGCTAAATAGTCAATTAATTAAATGTTAAAGGAGAGAACAATAAAAAATAAATTTAGAAAAATCTTGCAAGGAAAAAAAATACAATAATAATAATAAAGAATTTGATAAGAAAAAAAATTCAAGAATGATGAAATTGAAAAAATCATATAAAATTAAATAAATAATGATAAAAAAAATAACAACCAAATATAATAGATGAAAATATCTATTAGGGTACAACTAAAAAAAATCTTTAACTTCATAAATTATTGTAAATAAGCAAAATTGCAATAAATAGGAAAACAGATGGAATTTTAATATCAACAAATTTTAAGGACTAACTTGAATTTTTTTCAGGGTTATATTCACCACATCGATAATGATTATGTTACATATGTTGCCTGTACATGAAAGAGATGTCAAGAAATTTTGATAGTCACTTTATAAGAAAGGTTCTGAGAATAGGATAACATCACATATGTCGTTCGAACATATCTTTTTACTTATTTATAATATTACCATAGTATTCTCAATGATACCAAACAATTATTAAAATAACTAAATGTAAAAGATAAAGGCAAAGTGTTTTACATTGGAAGAGCAATGATGTAATTTAATTGTTTAAAAATTAAGTCAATAACTAAAAGATCTCTTGACAAAAATTTAATATGTTTTTAATATCAAGGATAATAAAATAATTATATTGTGTAAATAAAAATGCAAAACAACAATCTAACCTCATTCTTTCGTGTAACAACAAATGG
This sequence comes from Populus ilicifolia, assembly GCA_015708895.1. Taxonomy (NCBI): domain Eukaryota; kingdom Viridiplantae; phylum Streptophyta; class Magnoliopsida; order Malpighiales; family Salicaceae; genus Populus; species Populus ilicifolia. Next base: position 3,106,552 of record SRLM01000085.1, on the reverse strand, counting down.
GTACTATACAAAATGCCTCCCAGCCCTAAAAACAACAAAGCCAACTGATTTTGCCAATCAAGGGCAAAATCATAGTTTCATCGTGTAATATATACAGAAAATTATTAATCTCTTTTAACTTCTGTTATAATTAGTTAAAAAGAAAAAAATTACAACTGCCGATGGAAAAATCTAGGTAAAAAACCAGTAAGGATTAATTAACACCCGCTTTTCTGGTAAAGTAGAAGTTGACTAGTAGTTAATTAGCATTAATCGCAGTGAAAAACGGATAGTTCAAATTGACTGTTCATGTAAAATACTGCTGACCTGCAAAGCCTTCAGCACCCTTTCACTTTTTTTTAGTCAATAGAATCCGAGCTTTCACTTTCTCAGACACCAAACAGACAGCAAAAAGAAAAAGGAGATGAAAACAAGAACAGTAACTAATAGCATAACTAACATCAATTAGCGGAAAAAAACTAAATGTCAAATTAAATTTGAGGGTTTATCCCACTCCACTTTTTTTGCCATTTCTTTATTCTCTCTCTTCAGTCTTCCCTTGAGCTCCATAAAATAAAATAAGATAAAATAAAAGCACTGCTCCTCACTTGAGAGAGAATAAAAAAAAAGTAGCAAAAAGCTTTTGGTCTCTCTCTTGCACATAGAAACTTCAGTTATCAGATGAGAATATATATATTGCTTTCCTAAATTTTCCCTCACTTTCTCTCTTTATCGAAATAGACACTTAGTTTTATCTTCAAGCTCCAAAATCACTGGACCTCGCTCTTTTTTCTCCTATTTTTTTGTCAGATTGGTTAAGCATTCACCCCATTTATTGTTATGAACTTCAAATTGAAGTTACTCTGAAGTGAAAGGATTTCTGTGAGTTTTGGACCTGATTGAGCTGGTGACTCAGCCATTGAGTGATCTTGATGGTCGAGCTGAGTTGGCTGTGAGTGTGGATTTCTGTTGTTCTTAGGGTTTAAAATTGAATTGGATGGAAGGGTTTGGTTTTTTTGAAAATGGTTAATTTGAGATACTAGATTCTTTTTTTTTTTTGGGTTTTTATTGTTGGGGATTTAATGTTAAGGGGTGATATGGCTTCGGATCTTGGTAGAACTGGACATGTTGAAAGAGACACCGAACAGGTATTTCTTCTATTTTTTTTTGTGTTTATCTTTTTATCTTTTTTTTTTATTCTGTTATTGTTTAGTTGAATTTATTTGGATGATTAAGGTGATTTATGAAAATTAATGGTTTAACAGAATTTTTCGTGAGATTAAGAGAAATGCTTATTGTATGTCGACAGTTTCTGGGTCATGGTTAGATAAGGCTTTGTTTGCTTTGTTACATGAATCTGAATGGCTTTGTCAGTGTTGAGGAGAGAGTTTAGAATCCGAATGGTTAAACAACTGTGGGCTGGAATGGTGGTGTTACTCTAGATTTTTCTGCAAAGAAATGCTTTGTTGTTGAGAACTTAATGAAAGGATGAAGGGGCAAGGTATTGGTGGTGGTGGAGCGAGTAGGAAATTAAGAAATGTATGGGTGTTGAAATTAGGACAGGGAGAAGTCAATGCAAATTATGAGGACATTTATCAGAAGATAATTAGTTGACATTGAAGTGAAAAACTTGAATTTCTCATCTCCTGTCCAATCCTAGGTTCTCTTGTAATTTTTTCTTTTGGTATTATAGATGTGATCAGGTTAAGTGTGGTGTGGAAATATATGTCCTAGGAGAGTAATCCAGGTTGGGTTCAAATCTGTTAATCATCTTTATTCAGGCAGTAAAGGAAAAACATATTGATATTCTGAATTTATACTGGTGCTTTTAAATTGATTGAGAAGGCTGACTGGTTAGATTGAATCTCTTGCAAAATGAGCTGCTACACTAAGACTTAGATTTGACATCTTCCCAAATGGTTTGCTGTGCTGTGCTTTTAGTCTCTTTTCTCTCTGTCTCTCTAAATTTTTGAAATGATTGTGAAGTGCATTTTTGTTAGACATACTGTTCATTTTCACCCTCCAACCTAGTTCAAATCTGTATGAATCTCTTTGGATTTCTTTTAGCCATTTGAATATGGCATTTACTATTTCACTTTCATTTAGCTTTCTGCTAGTAATATTATGCTTAAGAATGTGCCGAACATGCATAATTTAGGTTCTTGAATGATCTTTACAACAGGCCATCACAGCTTTAAAGAAAGGCGCTTACTTGCTCAAGTATGGAAGAAGGGGAAAGCCAAAGTTCTGTCCATTCCGTCTTTCCAATGTAAGTTTGGTCCAAGTTTTACTAATATTTGTCTCTTGATACATGCACCCCACCCCCCCGCCCTTCTCTTTCATTATCATCATTGCTTTAGTCTGACAATCAGCTCAACAAAAACTAAACCTCCATTATATTGTCCGTGCAAGAAATTTGTAATGTAAGTTAATTTATTTATGAGGTCGGCCCAGTTGGGCAGGGGATTAGGTTTTCTTGTAAGGTGCTGGTACATCTGTCTTCAACAATTTAATCCCTTTCCCCCCTTTTTTTTCATTTAGGGCGCACCCACCATGTTCTGATGCATATCGGTCTTTGCCTTATTTTTTTAATTAGATTCTTCCTACTAGAAATTCTAAATGGTTGAATGTGCATTGCTTTCAGGATGAGTCTGTTTTGATATGGTTCTCTGGGAAACAGGAGAAATTTCTCCAACTAATTCACGTATCTAGAATCATATCCGGGCAGCGAACAGTAAGTTCTTGATTTGAAATTATTGTGGTTTACTTAGATACTCTTCCTTGAATTTGACATTATTTATAGACTGCAGCTATATGCAGCCTGCTTGTTATAATTTTTAGAGCTACCTGTGAATCTAATGTTGTTACTCTTGCTTCTCTCTCTTTTCTTCCTTTGAAAGCCCTTTGATTTAATTAGAGCATTATTAGAATGTAAAGGGAACTTTCTAAATGCAATATTACTTGTTGTCAAGAACTTATCCTGGTTGACATAGAGCTGGCTATGGCGCTCCAATAATAAACTATTGCATCTTTAATCCACATATGCAAATGCTCACTCAGAGTAATTTTATTTTTTATTTTTCATTGATTTTGTCCATAAAACACCATTACCTAGTGCTGGTCCAAATAAAATGGAGTCCCGTTAGGGTGATCTGCAAGTGGTCCCATCTTCCACTATATCTGCCTGAAATAACCTTGAGGTTAAGGCATGCACTTCATGGTTCAGGATTCTTGCCATTGCACCAGAGAAGAAGCCCCTTTTGCTATATTTTGGCAAACTAGTGCCCCCTTTAAGCATTCTCCTTTTTAACTTTCTCCCCACTCGGTGCACCACAACCAGTCAGCTATGCTTTTCAACCAGGATCATCTGTTGCAGTATCATGACAATTCGTTCTACAAATTTTATTCCCATGCAATTGTTTGTGTTAGAATAGTTTGTTTCCGAATTTCATATATGCCTTCATGAATCCACAAAAGAATTCCTCCTCTTGTTTTGTACTGATTAACATGGTCCATTTTTTCCAGCCAATCTTTCAAAGGTATCCACGCCCTGAGAAGGAGTATCAGTCGTTTTCTCTTATTTATAATGACAGATCACTGGATTTGGTAAGAATTTGTTTGCTGTAGTCATTCTCTTCTATTTATGAGTTAATTTCTACTCCTATTTATCCATTTGATCGTTACCGTGACTTACCTATCATGACAGGTAGGAACATTTTTAAACAGCTTTTTAGTTTTGAATTTATTGTAAATCTGATGATGTGATCTTTCTTACCAGATTTGCAAGGACAAAGATGAAGCTGAGGTATGGTTTAGTGGTTTAAAAGCATTAATTTCACGCAGTCATAACCGAAAATGGAGAACAGAATCAAGGAGTGATGGAATTCCATCTGAGGCAAACAGCCCTAGGATGTATACTCGCAGAAGCTCCCCTCTGAATTCTCCATTTGGTAGTAATGACGGTTCGCAGAAGGTACACTTCTCTACTTTACATCTTCCCTGTGCACACCCAACTTCAATTTGTTGATGATGCAAGGGATATTCTTTACCTTTTTTCAGGATGCAGATCACCATCGCCTTCATAGTCCATACGAAAGTCCCCCCAAGAATGGTTTGGATAAAGCATTTTCTGATGTGGTATTATATGCTGTTCCCCCAAAAGGTATTTTCCCTTCAGACTCTGCTAGTGGTTCAGTACATTCTTTATCATCTGGAGGCTCGGACAGTGTACATAGTCATATGAAGGCAATGGCAATGGATGCTTTTAGAGTTAGCCTATCAAGTGCTGTTAGCTCATTGAGCCAAGGTTCTGGTCATGATGATGGTGGTGCGTTGGGGGATGTTTTCATTTGGGGTGAAGGAACGGGGGATGGTGTGCTAGGCGGTGGAACTCATAGAGCTGGAAGTTATTTTGGTGTAAAAATGGATTCTTTGTTTCCTAAAGCTCTGGAATCTGCAGTTGTACTGGATGTCCAGAACATTGCCTGTGGTGGGCATCATGCAGCCTTAGTGACCAAGCATGGAGAGGTTTTCTCCTGGGGTGAGGAATCTGGGGGCAGGCTTGGGCATGGTGTAGATTCTGATGTTTTGCATCCTAAACTTATTGAAGCCCTCAGTAATACAAATATTGAGCTCGTAGCATGTGGGGAGTACCACACATGTGCTGTAACACTTTCTGGTGATCTGTACACATGGGGTGATGGAACTTATAATTTTGGTCTTTTAGGACATGGAAACGAGGTGAGTCACTGGGTTCCAAAAAGAGTGAATGGACCCTTGGAAGGCATACATGTCTCTTCCATCTCTTGTGGACCCTGGCATACTGCAGTGGTGACCTCTGCTGGGCAACTATTCACTTTCGGTGATGGCACATTTGGTGTTCTGGGTCATGGAGATCGAAAAAGCGTTTCAATACCAAAGGAAGTGGAATCTCTCAAGGGGCTCCGCACTGTCCAAGCTGCCTGTGGTGTTTGGCATACTGCTGCAGTCATAGAAGTTATGGTTGGAAATTCAAGTTCCAGCAATTGCTCTTCAGGGAAACTGTTTACTTGGGGAGATGGAGATAAAGGTCGACTTGGGCATGGTGACAAGGAAGCAAAGTTGGTTCCTACATGTGTTGCTGCTCTTGTTGATCCCAATTTTTGCCAAGTTGCATGTGGACATAGTCTGACAGTTGCACGAACCACCTCTGGCCATGTGTATACAATGGGTAGTCCTGTTTATGGTCAGTTGGGCAATCCACTAGCTGACGGAAAGCTCCCAACTCGTGTTGAGGGAAAACTCTCCAAGAGTTTTGTTGAGGAAATTGCTTGTGGGGCTTATCATGTTGCAGTCTTAACTTCAAAAACTGAAGTTTACACCTGGGGCAAGGGAGCAAATGGAAGACTAGGCCATGGGGATACAGATGATAGAAATTCCCCATCATTGGTGGAAGCCCTGAAAGACAAACAAGTAAAAAGTATTGCTTGTGGTACTAGTTTTACTGCAGCTATCTGCCTTCATAAGTGGGTCTCTGGTGTTGATCAGTCTATGTGTTCTGGCTGCCGCCTACCATTTAACTTCAAAAGGAAACGGCATAATTGTTATAATTGTGGACTAGTTTATTGCCATTCATGCAGCAGCAAGAAGTCTCTCAAGGCTTCAATGGCACCAAATCCAAACAAAGCTTACCGTGTCTGTGATAATTGCTATAACAAACTAAGAAAAGCAATTGAGACTGACGCTTCTTCTCAATCTTCTGTGAGTAGGAGAGGCAGTGTCAATCAAGGGCCAAGCGAGTTTATTGATAAAGATGAGAAGTTGGACTTCAGGTCTCGTGCACAACTAGCTAGATTTTCATCAATGGAATCCTTGAAGCAAGCAGAAAGCCGATCCAAGAGAAATAAAAAACTTGAATTCAATAGCAGCAGGGTGTCACCTGTTCCAAATGGAGGCTCCCAGTGGGGAGCACTTAATATTTCTAAATCTTTTAATCCTATGTTTGGTTCTTCAAAGAAGTTTTTTTCTGCTTCTGTTCCTGGATCAAGAATTGTTTCTCGAGCAACATCACCAATATCTAGACGACCTAGCCCCACACGATCAACAACGCCGACCCCAACTCTGGGTGGACTCACCTCACCAAAAATTGTTGTGGATGATGCTAAAAGGAAAAATGAGAGCCTTGACCAAGAAGTTATTAAATTAAGAGCACAGGTATGTACTTTCATTCTTTTCAATCACATATCCATGTAATTTAATTAATTGCGAGGACTTTTCTTCTATTTTTCCTTCAAAAATTGGTGAAGCATTCTGGAATTGTATGAAAGGACATATGACAAAGTGCACTAGTTTCTGTATAACCTTTTTATTTATGGTTTGTGGTAACCATATGCACTAGTTTCAGTATAAACTTTTTCATTCATGGTTTGTTCTAACCATATGTACTAGATACTGTTTGAAAACACAAAGGACTGCGTGTTTCAGTTTTATATTTTTCTCAATAGCTGATAATCATCAAAATGGCACAACTTTTTTAGTTAAGCATACTCTGTTTACTGCATTCATTTTCTGCCCCGCTCTGTATTGCTGAACCTCAAATCTCCATCCAACTTTATGCCATTGTGTAGTGAATAACTTGGCTATGTGTTCTTTATCACTGTTGAAGGCCAAGAAAGACAAACAAGTAACATGAAATGCTAGTGGTTTTAATTTCACTGCAGCTACCTGCCTGTATAAGTGATCTCTGATGTTGATCAGTCTATGTTTCTCGAAGCTACCTGCCATTTGATTTCAAAAGGAAACGTAGTATATAATTGCAGACTAGTTTATGGTCATTCATACAACAGGCATGACAGGGATTGACTTGGCTGTTTCTGTTGTGACTAGATTATCAGCCATTAAAATTTAACATCCTAATTGTGATATTTTGGAATTTCCGCCTGAGAGCACCTAAGATTAAAACCTCCGGTATTTCAGTGTTTTCATGTGCTTGGTTATTTCGCTTGTTCATTATTATACCTTATTGAAATGGTCTCTCAGGTGGAAAGTCTTAATCGAAAAGCCCAGCTTCAAGAAGTTGAGCTGGAAAGAACAACCATAGGGCTGAAGGAAGCAATAGCCATTGCTGGAGAAGAGACTGCTAAATGCAAAGCAGCAAAAGAAGTGATCAAGTCCCTTACTGCACAAGTAAGATGGATTTCATCTTCATCAGTATGATTGACTATGGATTGCTTAAACATACCTAGATTTTCTTTTACTTGGTTTATGCTCTCTTTGTTGTTTTTAATCGGGTTTTCTCATTTCCTAGTTGTAGAAATTAACCTTTCTTTATAGGAGCTCGTGGAATGCAACTTTGAACCCATGAAAATGAAGATAAATGCTGTTTGGAAAATATCGATTTGAAAATTGAATACTTGCATGCTTTGCTTTATCATAACTAGCATGAAAACAATTGTCTATTGTACTTGCAACAAGAAGTAGTTTGACAATGCTCAGTTGGATAGTTGCTAATCATGCCCGCTTGTAGCAACTTTATGTTAATGATGCATCTTTTGCTGATGGTTAATTTTGTTTTATATGCTTAATAGTTAAAAGACATGGCTGAAAGACTACCTGTGGGAATGGGCCGAAGCATCAAATCACCTTTGTTTACATCATTTGGATCCAGTCCTACTTCCAACGATGTTTCTGCTATTGACCGTTTGAATGGTCAAATCACATGCCAAGAACCAGACACAAATGGATTGCATAACCAGTTCACCAGCAACCGCATTGCAGGTCACAACAAACAAGGCCATTTGGAAGCAACAACAAAAAATGGAAGCAGAACCAAAGAAGGTGAATTGCAACATGAAGCTGAATGGGTTGAGCAAGATGAGCCTGGTGTATATATAACACTCACCTCCCAACCTGGAGGTATTAAGGATCTCAAGCGAGTGCGATTCAGGTGCGTTGTTCTCAGGCCAGTTTGGCTATCCAAATCTTACCCAAATGTCTCTGATCAATTAGATTGTATGGTCAGTGGTTACATGCCCAGGCTCACACCTCTAATAGCATATTGTGCATTTGTCTCTATTAAATTCTAACTTGCCATAAAGCAGGTTCTTATTTTAGTGCGGTTGCTTAATTAAGCTTCCGCCTTCAACTTGAAAACAACTTTGATAGCAGTCTAATCCCACAATTGAGTTGTGATGGAAAGACATTAGACAATTTTTGGTCCTATCAACCTTGCATTCTTTTCTTGCATATGCCATGGAACAAATCTGGAGGTCTTCATGTTTTTGTTTTTTGATAAAAATCATAACCATACAGTTTCCCAGTAATTTGTGACATCTTAATTGAGTTCTAGAAATGAATTTGGTCATGGTTCCAGTGGTGCAGTTTTAAATTGTGATCAAATTTATAAATGCAGTCGAAAGCGGTTCACTGAGAAACAAGCGGAACAATGGTGGACAGAAAATAGGGCAAGGGTATATGAACAGTACAATGTGCGTATGATTGACAAGTCAAGCGTTGGTGTTGGGAGCGAGGATTTGACTCATTAGCATGCACAAACAATCTCCGTAGATGAAACCCAGATTGTTTTCCAGTTCTGCGCTTCACTTAAAGGATGGGCATCTCCACTCTAATTAGATTTGTCTTCCATCCTTCTAATGAGTTTAGAAAAGCAAGCAGCAAGTATTGGTGTAAGAGGGAGCTCTTGAAAAGTTTGTTTCTGTCATTTTTTTAGTCCTTTTCCACTGTGTTTTGAATTTTTTCATGTTTCCAATTTTTTCCCTATATGTACGTTGTTTGGGGAGTTGACGTTGAGAAATGTAAATTCTTATTAGGTTGCTGCTCATGTTTAAGAAAAAAAGCAGATGCCATGTAAATTCATAAGAGAACGTACTACAGGAATTTTCTTTTAACTGGTTCATGAATTCAGCTCAGGTTTGTTGCTAGCAGATGCCATGCACATTCTTATTTGGATGTCTCTTCAGATTTGTCTTATTTGAGTTCAAGTTTCGAAGAATCTAAGATCGCGATTTATTGTAAGTCTCAAATATATCACTAATGAAATTGATGAGACCAATTCATCCTAAATTTGAGTTTGAGCTTCTGGGCACGCTTATCCTTTTTGTTATTTTCTTATTATAAACTTTGTTACCTGCACTGTTCAGTTTTATCCAAGAGAACTCTTGTCCGGTGCTATATGCTTGGACGTGGTTGCTAAATCTTTGCCATTGCGCCTTGTATCACTCAATCAAGTACGTCTCAACTGTAACTTGAAAGGTTGAGATTTTGGATTCTAGAGATGCTAGCAGGCAAGAAAGGTCCGTCCGATGACCACCAATCATCCCTGGAAATTGCCGTTAGCCATCTTTACTGGCAATAAATGGAGATCTTCGCGGACCTTTCCATCTTTCTATTCTAATGCAAGAAACTAGAATTTCCATTTCTGAGTCTCCTCCCTCCTCTAATTCATCTTCTCGTTCTATGTGGTCTTACCCTGAAAGTCTTCATAAGCCGATCATATTTTATCGTGGCCACAGCATGTCCAAGCCCAATTATCAGTCCACAAGCATATCCTAACACATATCCGAGGGTTGATCATCTACAGGACTTGAAGGTACTGACGGGGATGGCAAAGCCCCTCGATTTTCACATTTCTTCCCGCACAAACCTGGGTTCCCTCGTATGAATCGTTCAGAAATGTGTCAAACTGCTTCCGTTGTGGTATGGGTCCGCTAAGGTGGTTGTGAGAGACATTGAATACAGCAGGGAAATTAAGTTGCACCATTCGTTTAGGAATCTGTCCTGGGAGATTGTTTCGAGAAAGGTCCAATGATTCGAGCTGTGGAATATACCTCCTTCAAATTTGTTGAAGGAAAGATCAATGGCCGTGAAGAATTCTAAGATATTGCCAAACTCTTGTTCTGTACCTTTGTTTATCGTTGAGATCTTGTACGTATATGCTGATTGATTTGCTTCTGCTGTCTTCGTTTCTATCCATTTGAGGATGTAGTGAGGTGACCAGAAAAATTATTTCGAGAAAGGTTAATGATGTGCAACTTCTGAAACTCAACTCTGTTTCGTCACACTTCGGTATTATTACGCCATGGAACTGGTTAGATGTCGAGAGGAGAACCTTCAGATTCAGAAGTACTCTTAACCAGGAAGGAAAAACATCATTGATCCGATTGCTTCCAAGATCTTTAAATTTTACCCGTTGTTATCGTATAATAATTATAAAAACAGATTTGAAATGTTTATTGTACCTATCATTATATTATTCTTTTCTCTTTCTAATACATCCCCGATAAAATTATCAAAATATAATTATTTTATTTTTTTTATCAATTCAAAAGTCTAGACTAATGAGTTATGTATCCATCTTACATGTAAACACCTCTCTTTTCTCATTAATTTTGAACATAAGATAGTTTTTCTCTCGTATATAGACCTAACAAATCTCCTTTTATATAAACGTCTGGAATATTTGAACATGATATCCGGAACTAAGTGGAGCTTAGCTTCCATGCTCACTCATGAGAACCCGACAGAGCGATGAGAGCCCACCCACAATTACCACTCATCCAAAACCAAACCCTTAACTCTGATACCAGTTTGTCAGGGAGTGTATAGGTTCGGGAAGATGCATTTACCTCCATGTTTATACTGGTCTGCAAGCACAGAAGCTCACATAGAAACCACCTGTAATCCAAAAATCTAGAGCAGTGCGTTATAGATACGTTTTATACATAGGCATCTCTTTCTTTTTTTTCATTCCTTTTCAATGTTGGATAGTCACCATTCATATATATGTTCACTCAGAATTTAATAAACAAAATAGAAGAAGATAAAGATGAATCTTAAGGATATAGTTGATGACTAGCTGGCAAGAATGGTAAGGCGTATTCAAACAAGGCCACGAACCTGTACAAAAAGCCGCAGCTGGAAAATACAAAATGATTACAAGTTCAACATGCTAAAAGTTAGCAAGACCTGTACAAAACCTTCTCTTCGTATAACACTCTTTGCATACGTGTACAAACATTATAATACACAATGATACTTTTTACTTCTATTTTCGCAAGAAATATGTGATTTCTTTTATGATAACATATGATATGAAAAATATATACTGGTAAATAAATTTATGTGAATTTTTTAATAATTCTTATTTTCAATCTATATATATATATATAGGCAACAAATACACATACACTAGCCACTAACTATATATTTAATCAGGATTTATTTATATATTTTAAAAATGCATAAAATAATTTAATTCTAAACTATACATCAGGCTTTACACAAAACTATTCAGATTTTAAAAACCAAACATTTTAACTTAATAAATACTTAAAATATTTACTTGTAGATAATTCAAATCAATTTGTTGAAGATTATAAACGTGTTATGGATATATTATTAAATTGACACTCATTTCCTTTTACTTTATTTATTTATCAATTTGTTATCTCTCTTTATTTACTCTTCATTTGTCATTTTATTTTTACATCACGTTTCTTTTTATTTTATATCACATTATTACCATGATTAAACCTTATCAATAATAAACAAATTCTTTTTCTTTCTATTCTATATCATCTATAAATTTAAATTTTACTTCATTTATAAGATTAAAGCAATTCAAAACAATTATATTGAAAAAAAATATTATTTAATAGCTGAACAATATAGTACGATCATATGATAAAAAAAAAAAAAACATATATATACCTAGTCACCACTGAATACAGAGTCGTTTCCAAACCTCAAGAAGGTTTCACTGTCAGTCAATCAAATACTTGCATTAACACGAACTCTCGCAGTCCTGAAATGGTGAAGGATACATGTCTGGCTCGTGTAACAGCTGGCGTTGCGGTTGGAGGTGCTATTGGTGGCGCCGTAGGTGAGTTCTTACATCATAAACCCTAAAACATATTCTTGTTCTGTTTTTGATTAATATAAGTTTTTCTTGTTATCGGCGTATTGTTTCTTATGGGGACTTTAATGCCCCCAATTTGTTGTTATTTTCAATTTCTAAAGTCTATCTTTATATCTTATCATACAAACACACAAAACCCGTGAAGCCAATTGAATTAAATTAAGGCATCGCTACCATGTTAAAAATTTTAATATTCGGACTACCATCTGTATTATTGCTTGATTTTGGGAAGGAGGATTGAGGGACTGTTTCCTGATAACATGTGCAAAAGTTGATTTTAATGTCATTTGTTTCACTATTCTCTGGAATGTTTGTTGAGAGAAATCGCGCATCAAAAGATGTAGACTGGTTTTAGGTGTACTATAAAGGGCATGATTTTAATGAACAGACTGGTTTTAAGACACTGAGAGCTGCGATCGAGAGGACTTGTGATTTCAGGAGTTATGCAGATGAGTTTTTGTTACAAGATGGTATTGGATGGAAGTCATGGGATAGTTTGCAAAATGGGGACGCCCTTGATGATATTCCCAGCTGCCTAATAGTGGTGGCTTTCTTGATTCGAAATTGAGAGGCTCCCGTGTTCTTCAATTGAAGCTTGACAAGTGTAGCTAAAATAGCATGGTTAATTTTTGTTGGCTTTACCCGTGCAAAGTCTCTAGAAGTGCTTGTGAGTTGGGAGGAAACACCAATAACCTAACCAACAAAGGCTAGAAAGAAGTAAGAATGGAGCTGGAACAAGGATGGTTTAAACTAAAAGGCTATAAGAACCTCAAGTTTTGATGCATACTGTAGAATTTCACCAAAAGTTCCCTTTAGCTCATGTTCACAACCTATCTATTCTAGGGAGATTCTTTGTCACTGAGACAACTTTGCTATTAAGTAAAGGTGACTACTTAGTCATTAAGCAAAAACAAATATAATAAATAATCTAAGATGCTGCATCATCTCCTTAGTCATAAAGCAAAATGAATATAATAATATATTAGCAAGCTCCTGCATTAAGTTGTTCTGAAGGAACTGGAAGAAATAAATCTGGACTAGAGTTGGTTGAATAGAACTGTGACTGAAGTCTTTTAATTATACAATACCTGGAAAGAATCATAAGGAAGCAACAATTCCATACTGAACTTAAGAAGATAATCGAGAGAAATAAAATAGCTAGATTGTAGCTTAAGTTTTAAATTTCTATTTCTAGGGATTCTTGTAGCAAACAATTCAGTGCAAACATTATATACTGTAACTATAGGGTTATTGTGGCGTGACCTGCCTGCTGAGGGCAGACACATGTTCTAGAAAGATGAAAAACGTTGTGGAAAAGCTTTAGTTCACTGGTGCAAGTTAAAAGTGTGCACTTGTATGCTTTACATTATGGAACTTTAACTATCTTGGTGTTTGCATTTTTCACACCATTATCATCATTATTATACCTTTGGAATTCCCCCTTAAGCCATGACCATTGATTTCCTTGTGGATATGCTGAAAAGAAATATATTAACTAGCGGACAATCTTAATAAGATAGTTTCAATTCATACAGATTCTGTCCTATATATTTATCCTTTTGGTTCACTGTTGAAACTATAGTTTGGTTTGCTTCAACTATCTATCTGATATATGTAATTTCTCTGCAGGTGCTGTTTATGGAACATATGAGGCAGTCAGGTATAAGGTAGATCGTCTGACCTGATACCAAAATTCACACTTTTAAGTGTTGAGACCTTGTTAAATGTGCTTTTGACCACTCATTTTTTCTTTACTGAAATAGAAATTATGTACCCTGATGTTGTCCTTTTCTTTTGAAATATAATCTGAGTGGATGAGATTTTCTATGTTACTTAGATAATATTTGAGAGTATAATAACGGTTGTTTTTCAAAGTTATTTTCACTCGAAAATACATGAAAATAATATATTTTTTTTAAAAAAATTATTTTTAACATCAACACATCAAAACAATCTAAAAACATGCAAAAAAAACTCTTTTCAAAAAATCACAAAACGTGGTTTCAACCACAAAAACAAACAACCCCTAATTTGTTTGCATATTGTCCATGCTAACTTAAATTAGATTTTTTTAAGTATACTTGTACTATTAGAAAGAGATGGAACATCAACTTGAAACTTGAATTTTATGACCATCGCTTCCCTTAAGTTCATGTTTCCATGTATGTATGTTCCTTTTCTCTACTTGCATCCCCTTCATCCCCTGCCATAAACTATGAATTAAAACAGGAAGTCAGAAACTGCCAAAAGACAGTGGTGTACCCTGGTTTTTGTGACCCTCATTTTGCTGTTCCAGTCGGGTTAGAGGTTTTAATCAGCCCTGGGATGCTTAGAAAGATCCGCTGCCTGGTGCCTCCACTGGTGCTGGGTGGCTGTTTGCATTCCAGGGTGGATTTTGTGAAACCCACAGCCCTCAAAGGCCGTCGATAGCCACTAGTGGTGTCATACAGTACTGGCTGCCTTAAAAAAGATTCACCACTGCCCAGTTAGTGAACAATCCATGTTAACTGCCAATTCTTTAGATTAAAATACCATTTGATTTATTTGTGCAGATCATCTTGTTTTAGATATGCTGTATTAAAGGAATTTAAATGTAAAACAACCCGTTTTTCTTTGCATTCCCTCGTAAGTGTTCATTAGTTAATTATTTAGTTTGGAAAAATGCAGGTGCCAGGACTTTTGAAGATCAGATACATTGGACAAACCACGCTTGGTAGTGCAGCCATTTTTGGTCTCTTCCTGGGTGCTGGGAGCTTGATACATTGTGGGAAGTCATATTGATTTGTTGAACTAAGAGCATGAACAAATTCGCTTTGTTCTTGTCACAAGGATATGTGGTTCAACTTCGTTTACCTTCGAGCTGATGGATGCAACTTGTGGTGGCGAGTAGTTCTCTCTTTCAACTTCCCATATGATGTTTGGGGTTTCAGAAGCAGCTTAACAAGTAGTCTTGTGAAATTTCTTGGTTATTGCCATTTTCATTTGTGTCCGACACCTTGATGTTTGCTTTGTTTATTTATTTTTTTCCCTCGTAGTCGTTTGTCTTTTCTTATATTCGAAACTGCCCTTTCCATTTCCATTAAGATAGCGGCACTCGTTGTCTCCACAGGCCTATCCATAATTTGATTTACATGGCCAAAGCAGTATCAGCATTTGTCTTTTATAGGTTAGAAGAAAGAAAATGAAGACATAGATCAGCAGCAAAGGTGTGGGAGCTGATCCCACCACGGGCTCGTCCTTGTGCTCGTGGTTTTTCATCGGCTTAGCACTCACCGGTGAGGAAATGACTGTTGGATTCTTTGCAAGCTCAAGCTGCATAAGAGGTCCTTTTTTAGCTATTCTATAGAGCAATGGGAGCCAACTGGTTGTAGGCTCAAATCCTGAAATTACAACCTTTTGATTGGAACTGTTGAGCTACGATGACGAATTCCGTGACCTCAATGTGCCTACTTATATAGTGAATACAAAAGCAAATGCTTGGTACTTTTTTCTTTTTTGTTTGATGGTGAAAATACTTTCGGACCAGTTCATGGATCAATTGAGATTGAAGCCCTCCTCAAGGGATCTTTAAAATCGCACTCGATCTAGTATATTTATAAAAATCTAATTAATTCTTCTAGAAATTTATCCCAAAATTTGAACCAAGAAAACAAAAAAGAAAGCAAACTTTCTTATCATTAGATCAACCCTCTCTAGGGTTAAATGCGCGATATTATACACTTTGGAAAGTATAGCGAGCACTGAATGCACCAAGCAAACATAAACAGGAAAAATTGATACACGTCCAAATATGAAGTAGATTTCATCATGGGACGAGGAGGGCTGAAGTAAAACAGATTGCTTTTGCATGGTCCTGGCAATCCAAAATGCCAACTACTTGATCATGAGTCCAGTTTTAAGTCTTCGTTATTGAACGGATAATACAGCCACCAACCGAAACCGACTCTGATTACCATTGTGTCTTGCAGAAAAGAACCAAACAGCTATCATGGAGAAAAAGAACACAGATCATTAATCTGTTCCAAGAAACGGTTGAAAACAGTAATTCTAGATTACATCTCGAGGACATGCAAGGGAGGGAATAAGTCACTTTCAAACATCACTTTCTGGCTTCAGCTCATATTCAACAGCTTCAAATTGCCATGAAAAAGGAGAGCATGGTGGAGAGTCCCAGTGAATAGGAGAGCATGGAGGAGAGTGCCACTGAGTTGAAGACTCAAACCAATCAGAAAACACAGGAATCGCCAATTCTTTCTGTTCCGGATAGAAGCGGCTACCAGGATCAGTCTACAGGATAGGAAAAAAAAAACATATCAGCAAAAAATACAAAACGCTGATCTTGATGAGGCAACTATGCAGAACAGGTCCGATTCTATCAATTCTCTGAGAAAGAATAGACAATCTTAACAGTTCACCGATAGTTAGCTTGATACAATACGTATAACATCCTCAAAATTGAATGATCATATATTGATCTTCGCAAAAGCAAAACCATTTCTAGATCTCTTATACGAGGGCAATCAACTTAACATAAGGACAACCTTCACCTGCTTAACCTCGGGATTTTCATCAGAAGATGATACTGAATCTGCAGACAAACAAAAATAAAGTTCAGAAAAAAAAAACCGGGATAAATCTCAAAATCAACTGCAGTTGAAGAATATGGCTTTAGAATAAAATAGATACATAGCTGGGTCAGTTTACTAAGAAAAAACCACTTAATGCTTTCAACCACATAAAATTGATGAACACATTTAACCAACGACCTCGAATACTATAGAGTAACCATTATATTCAAAAAGGGGAAACAAATGCAGAAACTACAAGCACAGAACTTTCGCACTTTGTTTTTTTTTGGTGGGAAGAACTTTCACACGGTTGAAAACTGAAATGAAATTGAGCAAATGTTCATGATGATTGTGCATATCGTAATATAGTTACCATGCCCAGGAAGGACCAAGTCCAGGAAAGAAGAAATCAATGTGGCCTCCTTTTCCTCAATGCATTTACTGTGATCGTGTAAAAATCTTTCCTCGGCTACATTATTGATCTCTTCCTTTTGCACATTCTTTTTCCGAGAAGATGTTTCTTGACGAACAACTGCTTTGTTTGTAATATCATCGAGTGCCTTTCGATTTCCCAACGCAAATCCTCCACTTTTTTTCGTCGCTGTTTTAGATTTCTTGACAGTTCCATCAAAACCAACCTCTGCAAAAAGAAGAAAAAAAAGAAAATTATTCCTCAACCTAGGATACAAAAATCATACAAGTTGTAATGTAATAACAAAAACATCCGAGGAATACTTTTGCGACTGACACCCAAATTCTCATCCTGGATTATCAGGGGCGTCTGCGTCACACGGGTAGTCATTGCCCTTGTCTTTCTTTTTCTTCCAAATGCCCAACCGAAGTCACAAAATCAAGATACCAGTTTCTGCATTCCAGTATTCTAATTAAAAAAAATTGAAATTAAACTTTCAAGAAAACAAGAACATATATTTATGTCGTGAAATCCACAACAATCATGGAAATCAAAGAAACAAGCCATAAAAGAAAAACAGAAACCACAACCCATTAATGCCCGCCAAGTAATTTTTAAGTATAATAGTACCTCTAATGCGAATCGGTAGAGATTAGCCTCTAAAGTGCAGGTTGAAGAGAAAGTTGGCGCTGTCTTGAGAGTTTGAATAGGAATGGGGGAAATTCGGGTCCCTATGGGGTCTGTTTGGGAAGGGGATTTACTAGTGTTGTTGTTTGGGGTTAAGTGCTTCCGCTCCTCGGCTCAGGATACCCTACCTTTTGCTTACCATGTGACCCAATCTCCAGCCATTTTTCCAATTGAATAATGCTATTTATCTGAAATGAGATTTTTTTTAAAAAAAAAAAAGTTATCAACCTTTTCAATGGTGATGTTAAGTGGATCCCTTATTTCTCAGCCTCGTTTATAACTAATATTATTAAAAAACTCTATATGACACTAAAAAGCTTGGCCTAACGGTGAAAGGAACTTGTCTCCTTTCATTGTACCTGGGTTCGAGCCCTAACGTGCACGTCTGTCATCCTCGCGGTGCCTTACATGTCTACTGGGTTTGCAGGGTATTTAGTGGGTCATGGAGATTAGTCGTGGTGCATACAAGCTGATCCGGATACCCCGTGTAAATCAAAAAAAAAAAAAAACTCTATATGAACCTTATGATAATAACATTGTTCCTTCTTATTTTAGAACCATTCAATATATAATACACACGCATTCAATACTTGAATTGGTTTTTTCTTTCAATTGTTATAATTAGAAAAGAACTAAGAGAGATTTTACTCTTAAATTAGATATACATACGCAAAATAAAATAAATGTAACCATGTATACAAAACAAATGTAATCATGTTTATTGAATTTCCTTTGAAAATTAACATCTCAAATTACTAATAACAACTTGTTACACTTTTAATTCATGAATTTTTCTTTCAAGATCTCATCAGTTAGATCTTGGATTTTAATATTTTCAATGTTATTTATTATTATTATTATTATTATTATTATTATTTCATCTAAATTCTCAAAGAAATATTTATGAATAATTATTTATTCTAAAAAAATTATAAATCAAACATATACATAAAATCACGAAAACATCTTAATTTTAAAAGCTTGTTTACATTCATACATTATTTTTAAAAAATAAAAGTATAGCATTATACACTTTCACATGGCCACTAATAATAATTATGGTTAAATAAATGAATTGCTAATAAAAATGGTAGGTATAATAAACATGAATAGAATATTATTTGTTATTTATGGTTAGGCATTATATGACGATGAAATCACCATATTAATCAGTATGAGACAATTAATTATCTCTCTATATTAATGTATGGTTTGCCATTATAGAGGTAAAGAAAGAGAAATAAAATTAAAAGAAAGTAAAAAGAAAGAAAAAAATAGAGAGAAAGAAGAACATGTAGTAAAGCAATCAATTTTTTTTTTTATTTCTAGCTCATTTATCGTTGATCGGATTGAAATTTTAAAAGTAACTTCCAGACATGTTATCTTTTATTTTAAATGGTTGGATCGAAAAGTAACGATGTGAAAATTAGTCATTTTAATAGAAAATAGAAATATCAGTTTTATGAGTTTTTCTCAAATATTTCACTCTTTAATTTTATTGTATTTTAAAAATAAGTTATTCTTGATAATATATGTTGTAGTTTTTAGTTGAATTTAAAAATAATAATTATGAGTCTATTATTTGTTGATAGTAAAAAAATTTAGATGAATTACGATTCCGTGATTTTTTCCCGTCAAGTTTTTTATATAAAAATCTAGATGTTAATTTATATAATTATTATATTATATTTATTAATTATTTAATCCTGAATTTGATTACATACGTAGAAAAGCTAACCTGACAAGGCAATTACACAAAATCATGTAAACAGGAACAATCCAATAAATTCTTTAAGAAAATAAGAGAAAGCGAAGATACCCTAATAGTTAACTCATATTTAGCTCCATACAACATGTAAGAGACATCCTCAACAGTGAACTAGTTCATGCTCTCTTCTGAAATTTCTAGGGGCAAGTTCTGCCGCCTTTCATTCCAAACAAGTCCTTTGGAATTGTTTCTAGAGGAGTGTACATCTTATTATGATTTTCTTTTTCAATTTATCAGAGAGTCGAGATTACTTAGAAATTCGGCTACACTTATCAAGCTTCGTGGCTATGGTAGTAAATTTTTAAAAAACATAGCTCCATAGATTTAGAAATTCAAACATTTATATTTATAGTTGGTAGTATTTAATTTTGCAATCCAACTATATTTTTAAAATTGTTTAAAAAATTAAATTTTTAGTGTTTTTAAAATACTAATATTAAAAAAATAAAAAAAATGTATTATTTTAATATATTTATAAAAAATACTAACGAATGCTACTATTCTCTCTCTCAAGATTTTTTGCCCTGTCAATTTCCCTGAGAATGAAGTAAAAGACTATTCTGGAGTCCCTCTCTCCAGATTTTTGGCCCCCGAAGAAAATCACAGGCTTGTTGCGCCGCTAAAATCAAAGGGTGAAATGGTCACTATACACCTTCATGGATCTTGAGTTAAATTGGGCTTCATAGTAAGAATATAAGCTTATAATTTGGTTACATGTGATTGGTGCTACAGGCACTATCACTCGAGGTTTTTTATTCCAAAAAATATCATCAAATCTACGTCACGACTCTACTGGGGATCGAACCCAGAATCTCTGGTTCCGTAGACCAGCGCCTTATCCATTGGGCCATGGAGTCATCTAATGCCGAGATATCTTATTTATATAATGTATAACATGATTTCATTAGATGACTATCACCGGATTCACCATGAAGTAAGTTAGCAAGCTCAGAATAGAATTGCATGCCATAAACCTAAAAACGAGAGTCATAACAAAATAACTTCAAGATCATTTCTTTTTAAGTACTCTTCTCTCGTTGATTTGTTTGTTTGGTGGTGATTTTGTCCAAAAGGTTAAATAAACCATCTAATATGATGAATCTAGCAACCCAGATTATTATCTGTGCAAGCTGATGAAGATTTCATAAATTTTAAGTGATACAAGTAATGAAATTGCAAATTGGATAGTTTAAATACCTAGAGTTCACTCAATTTTTCATATTTTACATTTTAAGAGGATTTTTCATCGGTTTTGACCACCCAAGGTAATGGATTTCATCATTTTAAGCACCAAGATGTATCAAAACTTGCACCGTAGGCATACAAAAATGATGGCATGGCTATTATCTTGTGCCACATGTTTTTTTTTTTGAAAAAACCTGGTTGAATTCAAATTTGGAAAATTTGAGAAATGAAGCAAGTTAATGAAATGAATAAATATTAAAAAAAAAACTGAAAATAACATAAATGTCAAGTAAAATATTAATTGTAAAATAACATAATGTTTGTCAAGGAAAAGTGGTTCCATGGAGAGAAAATAAAAGCAAAAAACTCAAATAAATAGAATTGAAGATGAGGCATCCAGTTAAAAATATAATAAAAATTAGGTACTAAATACTTTTTTAACTGCTAGTTAACTATGTCATTGCGCAAGAGGATTTCATTAAAAAAAATGATAATTATTATTATTAAGGACGACCTTTCCGGAATTTTTGAAGCATCGAACCTGCTGTTGTGATACAAATCTATCAGGTGTACCAAATCCATATGTAGATGTTCACAGGATATGTCAGGATGAAGAAAAAACGCCTATACAAAAACAAAGCAATATCCCTTAATTGATCTGAAATTAATAAAGGCAGTATCCCTTGAAACCAAAATAATATATATTTATCCTTAGACTGAAACCTAACTCATTCTTACCTACTGGCTACTGATCAATTGCTTTCAATTAATTAGGTTTTTCCTTTGCTATATAACTCATTACATGCATACTAGTCTCTTTGGTGTCTTTTTCAAGAAATCAGAAACTCTCAAGTCTCAACTAGGCACCAGCGATCATGCAAGGAGAACATGTTTCTTCCATCGAACCACCTCCGGGATACAGTTTCTGCCCCACCGATGTTGAACTTGCTTGTTTCTACCTCTACAGGAAAGTTAATGGCCTTCAATTGCCAGATACGATTAAAGATTGCAATCTTTATGGTGATCACGAACCTCGGGAGATTTGGGAGGCTTTTGAAGGATCCGATTTTCTAACAAGGAGGGTCTTTTCTTTTTTACTCAGCTGAAAAGCAGGAGTGCTAAGGATTCCAGGAGCAAACGCCGAGTTGGACGTAAATGAGGGTACATGGAAAGGTGACAAGAAGATTGGCACATTCACTTTTGATACGATTACTTGGACAAGGAAGAGATTAAGTTATCAGAATCCCAATTCAAAGAAGAATGATGGTTGCAGCTGGATTAAGCGTGAATACAGTCTTGGTGAATCTTTGTTTCCGAACCCTACCATGTCCCCTGCCTACTTAGAAAGAAAGTGACTGGGAGAACTGATGGGACAAACGTTAGTCACAATCACAATGCCATTGACAAAATTCAGAGATGTGACCGGCCTTTTGCCTCGAGGAACACCATCAAGCCAAGCGTTTGAAGTTGGATCTAGCACAGCCTCATCAGCTGATATGCAATTATAAGCAGCAAACTGAGGCCATCCCAGCAACTGGTAGTATGTCAAGATAACGGATAGTCAAGATAACGCCAAAGATTTGATAGCCTTTTGCTCGACTAGTTCTGATGATGCCTTGGCTCAAGATAAATTAATGGATCACGGAACTGTAACAATTATTGGGGATGGATAGTACCGAGGCCTTCCAGATTTGAGAATCTTAAGATTGACACCAAAGATGTTGGAACGACAGGCGCAAACGAGTGGAATACGGCCTATTTGGTTTTCAATGAACTATCTGGGTGAAAAAATTCTAAGGCTTTCTACTTCTTCAATTAACCGCCGTTTTTTTGGCTTTATACCGCAGATTTGTATATAAGAGACTAGGCGGAGCCGCAATTGACCTCCCTTTTTTTTTTTCAAAATATTTTCTTATATTAAAATATTAATATAACAAGCTTCACAGGGTTAATTTTCTTTGCTAATTAGTATACTAATTGATCCAAACTTTTTTATTATTATTATACCTTTTTTTATTAAAAAACTTTCTGGTCCTAAACTATTAATTAATTAAGCAAGTAATATTTTATACTTTATACTTAAGAGGAATTTTTTATTTTTTCTATTTGTTTCATTATCTAATTTTAGTTTTATTTATTTCAAAATAGTTATTGAAATATTAGGGTTTATAATAATTTATAGGGTTATTAAATTAATATGTGTATGGGTAATATTATATCCTAATAGATTTGAATTGAAATGAGTTTTGATGAATTGATATGTGTTTTACTATGATTTTTATATGAAAAATGATGGTAATGAATTTACTAATGATTAAAAATGAAGTATAGAACAATTCAAAAAACTTAAAAAATTAAAGATATAATAGATAAATTAAAAAAAATTAATATTTATGTTTAATTCATTTCTAAAAAACAAAATAAAAACAACATCAATTTGTAACAATCATTTTAAACTATTATTTTAGATGTTATGTACTATATGTCATTATAAAATTATTATCAAGAAGTTTACTAGTTCTTAGAAGATTTAGAAGTAGATAAATAAAAATCTGTTGTATATATTGAGAAATATATTTTTTATAAAATTAAAAATAAAATTATTATGAATAAATTTTAAAATTTAAAATCTCAAAAAAAATTATAACATAAGTTTTTTAAAATATTTTTAAATTGATTTTATTTAACTTGAATTGATATATATATATATATTAAATTAAATTTTTATATAGCATATGTCTATATAAATATATATATATATATATCATTAATTTACCTTCTCATTTAAAAAATCCTGCTTCGCCTGTCTACTCTGTGCACTTTACCTTTGATTAACTTAGACGTCTACGTTAATGCCTTCTCTTCGTATCTAGACCTCAGTTATCGATGGTGTGCAGCGTTCGTGTAGGCATAGCTATCTAATTGATTTTTCTAATAACAGAGCCGTAGAAATTTCAGTAGTTGCTTGTTAAAGCTAAACTCATGGAATACTTGAGAAATATTTTATTATGATTATTGATACTTCTAGCTAGCTGCTTCGTACTTCTTCTTCTTCTTTTTGTTGGGGGAGGGGGAGGTGATCTGGGGCATTCTTTGTTTTCTTCCATTACCCAGCTGCTTTCTTCGAGAGAGATATATGGCGGTGATCTGCGGCGTTCTGTGCTTGCAATCAATTACCTCCGTTATCAAGGCTGTTTCTCTCTTGTGAAAGGGCTGTTCTTAGTGAAGTAATATAATAAGACGGTAGCTAGTAAGCAAGGGACAAGAACTGATGCAGAGAACACCGTGTACAGTACCATGAGTTTTGGATAATAATAATAATTGTTTATGTGAGGTTTTATGAAAAATACGAAAAACAAAATCGTTAAATATTTGTGAAAAATCGATATTGAAAAATAATAAATAATGGGAAAAAAATAAAAATTATGGAATTAATATGAATATTTTTTTTCATGTTAATCTACTTATATAGTTTTTAAAAAATATTTCTTATTATCAAGCCTCTGTTGCTGTTTAACAATTTCATAATTAATCATTAATTTTTTACAAGCTTGTATAGAGAATATTTGTTTTTTACATAAATGATTATTTTTTGAGTTGTATAAAAAATAAAAATAATAACAACCATTGAAAAAAAATATATTGACCGAATAAAAAAATTATAGATAATGATGGGGGAAAGCGGGTTTGGGCGTTCGCCAAACTTGCATGCATCGGCCCGATGATAACTAGGCCTGAGTGCCTAAGCAGGACGCGTCCGACCCAGAACTTTGAATTTTTTTAAAAAAAATTGGCACGGTTTTCAGCCTTCTACGTTAGGCCCAAGTGGCAGCGTTATCTTAAAAATCTAAACCTGTTCACTAAAAGAAGCCTATGCTGCCTCCAGCCCACTTAGGATCAAGATAACAAAGGCTCACCGTCGGTCCAGATTCACTAAGGCCCGGCATCGATAGAATGGAAGGCGATTAAGATAAATTAGAAGACTTGGGCATGAACCCAAAAAAAGAAGGATTTGGGCCTAAAGTAATTACTTAATTACTGCGTCGACGGGCCATCGCGCAGGTTTCACAAGGGTATCAAAGCAATAAATGGTAGGAGTTTGCCAATTGCCGCCTGATTCATGGTGCCGACTGCCATGAATTCTGCCTGAAGAAAGTTTCACCAGCTCCACGGTCCCAAGCGCTGGCACTGTAACTTTAATGTCACGGTTTGCAGCTTTCAACGATTATATTATTTTGCTGTCATAAAAAATGGTGAATGTTGTCTTTGGCTCTAAGAAACCTAATTTTTACATTATGTTTTTTTTCTAAAACACTGTAAGATTATCCTAAAAATATGTAAAAATTCATCTTGAACCTTAAAACATGTTCTGATGGACCTTAAAGACCCAAAAAAACCCTCCTCTTTATCTTTTCTTAACATTCAGGGACTCTGTTGTAATATAAATGAAGTTCAAGGATCATTTCATGATAAAATTAGAATTGTAAGGACCTAAATATAAAGAAGTACATAAATATTCCAAAAAAGCACTTAATTTTTTTTATATATAAAATGAAGTATTTTCATGCCAGAAAACTTAAAATGATATGTTTTTGTTGCCTCCAGCAGAGACTTAACTGCAAGAAAACCATTTTTTATTTTAGATTCTTTACAATGATACCATGTAATAAAAAAAAATCTCAGTCAAATCATTTTAATTAAAATTTTAAAATATAAAAATAATAAAATTATCATTTGTGATCTAATTTTGTTTTGGATTCTTAAGTGGCCGAGTCCTCTTTGAACTCGAGATAACTTAAATGGTAAGTTTTTATAGTTATAAAACCTGATTAGAAATGTGGTTTAATTTGTGTTTTTTAAAAATTTTATTTTTTAAAATTATTATTTTTTAGTATTTTTAAATTGTTTTAATATACTAATATCAAAAATAATTTTTAAAAAATAAAAAAATATTATCTTAATATATTTCTAAATAAAAATACTTTAAACCATAACTGATATTATAACCTTAAACAAACTTATGGAGTCCGATATACGTTTGGACCCCTTTTTCTTGATAACACAACGGTGCACAGAGAAGACATTATTTCATGTCATGGATAGCTTGAGAGGATCTAAATTCATTCTTCAAAATAATGTTTGATCACACTGAAGCTACTTAACACAAGACAACATCTTGAAAATAAGAAAGATGACAATTAAACGAGGAAGAAAAGCCTTAGAGAATACATATCAATATGCCAGAGGTAGAGTATAAATCAGCTCCCTTGCAATACAAAACGTGAGCCTGTGTTACTTATTCCGTTCAGTATATATTTAGGTTAGAATCGAAAATACTGAATTAAGAAGACACCATGGAATCTCTCAGCCTTTACGGCCATCCCGGTTCCTGTTTCTTTGTGAAGGATCGTGTCCACGGTTTGCCATTGGTTCACCGTAATCGTTCAGTGTCATCTTCAAGGACCTCCCCTTTACAGCAAGGGCCATTTCATTGTCTGCGTGTATAATAACACAATTACTGATTTAGAAACCATCAAGTAGTCAACAATATTGGACTCCTAGTTTAAATTCACCAAAAACAAATCTCTTCATTTCTCGAACTTGTATCTGCATAAATCAAATCAACATGCTATAATAATAATAATAATAATTGTTTCTTTGTCCCGTGTCATCTATTTGGTCTGTCATGAAACAAATAAGGATGTTGTCTCTTACGAAAGTGCTGTGATTAGTGAGGTGATATATTGATAATAGCCAGTAAGCAGGGACAAGTATCGATGCAGAGCAGACCATATACACAGAATCTAGCTGGCCTATTGCACACAATACAATAACAATATCGACGTTATTAACAATAGATTAAGACGTGATGACGGGCATCCCTATGATCTTAATTTCCTGGAATCTGAGTTGCTATGGACTTGATTATCTTCTCTGTTCAACTTAAACACAGGAAGGGTCTTGGAGATTTTCTGCATGCTAAGGAACTGGAATTCGATCCATGGCTGATCTAAATGGTGTACGCGCGTGTATATATACATGCATCACCACAATTAATGGCATTACAAATTGCATTCTTTAAGGCCTTTCATAGCTAAAGAAAAAAGAAATTTTCGCTAGTCAAATGGCCCATATCCTGTTTTTCGGGCATCCGATCAAGCAATCGGTCAAGAAAAAGTTTAGACCTTTGATTTCAACAAAAAAAACGCCGCACGATGACCCATACGATATATTTAAACTCCATGAAAATATAACAGAGGAAACATACCTGAGAATGAAATGATGTTGCGAGCCGAAGATATTACAGCAAAGACAAGCAAGAGACACAAACACAAGCGAACTCCAAATGCCATCTTTTGTCTCTCTAAATGACAAGCAGACAACGCTCCCTTTTTATAGAGCAATGAATCTCGCATTACTTCCACTTGGCAAATAATGATTGCAAGATGAGAGTTGACGTTTTACAAATCGTGGATGCCACTTTTGATATCTGTAGTGGGTGCATCAGAACCGTTGAGCGGAATGTCGCTTCCTTTTCCTGAAAAGGAAAGGGGTGCTTGCTTTTTGCAGTCAAATTTGTAATTATATAAT
The DNA here is from genome assembly GCA_015708895.1 of Populus ilicifolia. Lineage (NCBI taxonomy): Eukaryota > Viridiplantae > Streptophyta > Magnoliopsida > Malpighiales > Salicaceae > Populus > Populus ilicifolia. The sequence goes on along the minus strand of SRLM01000085.1, from coordinate 3,079,448 downwards.
TCTAGATAGCTATTTGCCGATTAACAAAATACCCATCTCTGGATAATGAACAAAATGAAAAGACAGGCTGTGCAAATAAACAGATTGTATAAAAAATATTGTATGGTAAACAGAAAATGATCTTTGATGCAAGAATGTCCTTAATAACACCCTCTCTCGCAATTATCTATAAGAATTGTTTGTATTACATTATAAATTCTTTTATAGAAAAATGGTTCCAGAGTTTCAATAGCACCAACTCAACATTCCTTCTTTAATCACTTGATGTAAACATCAAATTAAAGTCATCAAAAATGAAATTATCATTATTTTTTCATTCTCGATGCCATTTTTATGTCTTCAATTAATTCAATAAAAAAATACACAGATTTAACCTTAACATAAAAAAATAAAAATAAAAATCTCAGATCGTGTGGTACATTTGTGGAAACCTTGGAGGTAACCGAGAGTATTTCTAAAAAAGGCACAGTTTGATGTATTGATCGTGAATTTAGCACCACCAAAAAAAATAAACCATTATTGTAATTTGTATAACTCTGTTTTGAAGCAAAGGTTTGACTTTGATAGTTTCATTGCTATCAATGTGATCTGTGAGCGAAAACAGCTTTGAAAGCAATTAAAATTATTCGCACAAATCGAGTGTGCAATTAACATAATTCTCCAATCTTAATCAGTGCAACACGTGATGTGTAAACTCCACCTTATGCACTCGCATACGTTGTAAAGATTCTCTGAAAAGAAACTCATTTACTAAAATCAGTTGTAAGAACATCCACACGGTTAAAATTTAACAATTGTATCTATTCAAAGTATTTCTAAGACGTCGCACGAAGTAAAAGAGTCTGCCATTGATTTCATTTTAAAAGCAAGTATGATTCTTTCAACACAGTGGTTTTGGATCAAAAGAAATAGTATAATCTTGTTTTTATCGTGTTTTTGGCGTTGTGGATGAAACTTTATTTTTTTATTTTTAAAAAATTAATTATTTTTAGTATTTTTAAATTATTTTAATGTATTTTTAAATAAATAATATTTTAAAAAATAACTATTGCAACAATATCAATCAACGTAAGCAGAACAAATATTGTATTTTCATAACTGGATTTTATATGTCAAATCACTGCAATGCTCTTCTCTGAATTTATACATTATTCAATTGGTTCCATGATGTAGGCAGCATTGTTTACTGGAGCATGGCATATACAACTCAATCGGTTCGCGTTGTTTCCTTTTCTAGTAATTTCAAGCCCTGAAATCGCATTTCGCTTCATAAAGAGTTTGTAGATAAGTCTAAATGCGCAGAATTGGCCGCAGATTGAGCAATCTGTTCATGTCAACGTGTTTTCTTTAATCATGGTAGTGCTTAATTAATTTCTCTTGGTTGCGCGGTAAGGAGCACTAGAATCTGCGGAGAGAGAGAGAGAGAGATACGCCAATCAGTTGTAAGATTTTATCTGTGGTGGTGGAGTATCTAAGATATGTTTCGAAAATGTGTCTGAGCTGTCTGAAAGACAGGTCAACAAAGAGCTACGAACTTTAGAACAAAAAAGATTAGCATACGGTAATTAATGTAAAATTGTATCTAAGTTGAAGTATAAACTAACCTAAAACTACCATCACTGTTAAAAACAAAGAAAAATACAGACAAGGCATCCCTCACCCGCAAAAGGACCTTCACATTTATAGATAAAAATAAAAATGGACCATTTGTGCAAAGCTTCAAATCCCTCCATTGCATGCCCGAACATGACACTCCGCAGTGTCTTGTGTTGAAGACATCAGTTGTATAGCAAAGAATGGTAAATCAAGAGGTAGCTTAGCTAGTTAGGTCTTTAATTTATTTTTTAATAAATATAAGTTTGAATTGCTTTAAAACTACTAAAAATTTACATAATTATTAAAGAAACACATTGATAAAAAAATAAAAAAACAAGGAATAGCAGAATGGATGTATGTGACTGTGTCAAAGTCAATACAATCATGCAAAGGCGTCATCTGATTAGGGCCACGACTAGTGGCACTACAATCACGTAGTGCAGGCAGCCGCCAAACCAGTACATACGCAACGACCGACATCTCGGCAGTTTTGGACCGTGAATGCAAGTGCAATTCAAATGCAGTTCAACGTTCTCGTGGTGCAAGAGGCTCCAAGTTTCCACTTCCAGGACAATGAAAAACACTAGATTCTCTGCGCACAGATCAACGATCAAGGCAAATGAAAAATAGACTTGTTTTTTGGGTTTTTAAACCATCCCTTTCCTTTAAAGTCGACATCCCCGCTCTACCCGCTGCTTCATGAATTACGATGCTGACCGTAAAGGTTGCAGGTAGACAACCAAAAAGTTGGATACAGAAAAGACCCGTGTTCTCAGCAATGTAGATTTCGTAGTCTAATCATCGAAGGTCGACAGACATGACAAATCGTAATACTCACGAACATGATGGTCACCTGAGAAAATACTATTAAGCAAACAGAAAATGGCACTACCAACAACATTAATCCCTGCAGAAGGCCAAAAAACTTATAGTAACCGCAGAGGCCCGGTAAAGAAATTACCATTGCTCACAACTCGAGCCAAGAACTTCACGTTATCAACTTGAACAAATGATAACATTAGTGAATGAAACATACTGCTAGGACAGAGGAGCATTACTAATTGCCAACATGCCTGGAAATAAATCCAAGTCAGTTAGATTATAAACAAGAAGATAGAATTCATGACATCATAAGAGGCAAGATATGGCTCCAATACAATCCAGGTCCATTGCATTAAGCGACAACTTCAGTAATCAATATTGTTTTCAAAACGACTAGGGGTGATATCAGCAGATACAACTCAAGACTTAATAACTAGTTTCGACATTTTAGATTGAGTGCACCAGTGAGGGGAAAAAAGCACTAAAGATGTGACCCACTGCTCATCATCTTTTCTTAAAACCATATTTCTTACGTTCATAGAACAAATCTGTTTTGGCACTCCCTAAATTAACAATTTTTGGACACCCATCCCTATCCTTCTCCTGTTGAGTGCACTCTTTGCAATAGTAGGCATCTGAGATTCCCACTCCTCCACAAATAACACATCGACCTTGGAAGGATCCATAGTTGCACTCATCACATACTCGCACAAGTGTGCAAGGACGCACATAGGAGTCGCAGATTACACATTTTCCATCGCACTTCTCGCAAAGGCGTCCAATAGCAATTCCTGGCTGCTTCCGGCACATAATCAAATCAGGATGATGCTTCGCCATGATTTCTTCAAGATCTTAGTGTTGTTACTTGCACCTGAGACAACAACAACTGTAAACATATGTCAAAGCATGGGGTAGATTACATTTTGGTAAAAAAAAAAAAAAACATCTCGCCTCATATTCATAACTACAATTTGCGCACTATATATGCTCATAGCAACACCTAACGGCACCAGCGTGCAAACATCTTCTTCTTTCCTCTTTCTGAGAAACCGATACAATTCCAATGCCTCATATTTAGCATATATGATACAAATTAAATAAAAAAATGACACAAAATGAATCAAATTTGATAAGGGTCATCCTAAAACAATAGACTCCATAAGTATACTCACGCATTCATGCCAACTTTCTATGATCAGCTACAAGCAGAAGCAATGGAATACATTATATGACCTGGAAATCGAACAGCAGATCCATGCTTTTCCTTAGCAGGAACTATCAGGCTAATGAACCTAGTGCCAATTTTGAGGGTCAAACTTAACTAAATTACCCTTCTAATTAAATTGAAGAAGCTCATGTTTGATTGGGGACTTCCAAGACTGAAAATGTCAAACTTTTCAGAAAAGAAGCCTGAGATGACAATTGCTATTTCGTGCTTCTAATAGACAACAAAGTTCTCTTTTATTGAGACAAGTGCTCCTATGAGAACCCCGCCCGGATAAAAACCTAAGCTTATAATTAGAACCTGTGAAAACCAACCCGCGCTACAAAGCAAAGAAACCAAACACACCAAATATCGAAACACCAAGTCTGATATAAAACAAACAAAAAAATCAAGAATAAAATATAGATGAGCAGAAAGACACGTACGCACCTGCTGGAATCGATTTGAGACTGTTGCTTCTCTTTTTGCAGAGAGGGAGCGAGAGAACACTTTCTGTTTGGGAGTTTGTAGATGGGCTTATAAAAGAACGAACACTCGAGAAACGACACGAACTTTAATTCTAAGCTGACTGCGAAGATGGGCCTGGGCTCTAACTAGTGACTGCCCGATAAATACAAATGAAATGTCGGCGGGTTGGAGCCATAAACGAAGTGTCGTCTTCATCAGGTGTTGAAAAGAAACGCTAGGGATTTCAAGAATTCTGGGAATTTTAAAGTCCTGGGTTTTCGACTTGATTGTAGTTGTGATGGATTTTTTTGTAGTATAAAGGCAGTATTGTGTGATTAATTAATTAAAAAAGAGACAGTTAATAATAGGTTTGGTTATATTAAATTTTGATTCATTTTCATTTAGTTAATTGAGAACAAACAACTCCTTTTTATATAATTAAATCCACTTTGATACTATAATATAATATTATAATATTATGTTTGATGACTTTGATACTATAATATAATATTATAATATTATGTTTGATGATATTATTTTAGGATCAGTTCTTGTTTATTGAAAAATATTTTTTTAAAAAAATAAATTTTATAAAAAATAAATTCTAAAAAATAAATTATTTTCTAATCTTTAGCAAGATCATAAAAGGCAAGTTGAAAAAAAAAACATGTATAACTATTTGATCATTTAATGAGGTATAAAAAGTGTGATGGTGATTTTTATTATTATATGATATATTTATATATAGTTTATTTTTATAAAAATATAGCTATATATAATATAAATATTTTAAATATAATATTATAGATAGATAATCTTGTAAAAGTAAAATCTATTAATATATTTTTTAATTTTAAAATCTTAAAATATTTTTTATAAGATGTTTTCTTTATAAAAAAATGAATATGTTTTCCATACATACATATATGTATGTATGTATGTATGTACGTATGTAACACTTTCCTCTTGTAAAGGTTTAACTTTTCCTTTGAAAATAAATTATTTTTTTTAATTGATGGCCCTAGATGTTTATGGGTAATATTGAATCTCTCGATGTTTTTTTTTTAACGTATTTTCTCTTTCTCTTTCTGTGATATTAAATTTGTGATATATATATATAATCAATCCCCTTTTTTTCAAAATATAGTTATAATAAATACGTATTTCCTGCGACTAAAAGGTTAAAATCATGTCTAGTCATAGATAAAACTGAAGTGGTCGAAAAACTTTAAAATTTATGTAACAGTGATCAATAATGTCTTAAAATCTAGGATGTTTAGGAGTAATGTTTATGTAATAAATAATTAGTTAATTTTTTAATTTTAATAATTTAATTTATTTTTTATATTTATAATAATTAATAGTTGATGCACAGCAAGTTAACATGACTGATCTCTAGTGCATATAAATGTTTTATTTTGAAAATTTTAAAAATTCTCATTTGTTTAAGTAATTTTTTAGTGAGTTTTTTTTTATAAAGAGAATAAACTAAAAAATTATTTCATTCATGTGATATTTTAAATATTATTTTACCTGAAATAATATATATTAGATTAATATAAAATACTAGAGGATTCATATAAGGTATTAAAAAAAATCTAGATAATGTTAAGCCTAAACAATATTTTTAAACCTATTAATGATAAAAAATTAATTCAAACATGTTGTTAAAACTCAAGCATGTTAAATTTAACCTAATAATACAAGTGCATATGAATGTTATAGTTTATACCCAACATAAAATGCAGCTAGATAACATGTTTAACATAAATTCAAGTTATTTCGCCTGAGTTTATGCATTTAAAAAAAAATTAAATTTAAGGTATGGTAACCTGAATTGATAGAGATATTTTATAAAAAAAAATATTAATTAAATTTAAATTTGTTAATAACCTCCATGTATTTATAATATAAATATGCCAAAACTTATGAAAATATGATTATTATGACAATTTCATCAAAAAAAAAAACTTCGTGTAAATTGGAAAATTGGGCATTTATAGGCAGGCTTGAAAAGTAAATTCCTTTACTTTTCCTTCAATGGTGGAGGTCCCTTGGAAGTTGGAAAGAGAAGGTACTTCTCTTAATCACATCTAGTGGTGACCTTTTCGTCCCATTGATTAACCTGTTGGACTTTGATTTGCTGCATTTGAAGAAGACATAGCGAACGACCACGGTGAACGGAAGAACACGTGGAGTCGTTTAATTTACTCTACTTTTTAATAAATGAATGGGATGTCGTTCACAAGGACATGCAACCAAGCCAAGCGTCTCTATCTCAAAACTGTACATACCGGAACTTTCTATTTGTCCATTCCGCGTGATTCCCCATTCTGGGCCAGCATTCGCAAGCCTCTGTTTACATTTCTAATAGTGTATTTGATATTTTAATAGATGTTAATTTTTAAAATATTTATAGTTTAAAAATATATAAAAATAATTTTTTTTAATACTAGAAAATTAAAATAATTAAAAAATATAAAAAATAGTTTCAAATAAAAAATTGAAAATCAAACATTATTTAAAATTGATGTAGTGGGATTGAAGATATTTTTTGGTTGATTATAACTTCAAAGATTATTTGATTTTCATTACTTAAACTTTTTTTAATCTCAAATTTTGATAGAAAATTCAATTTAGAAATAGTTATAATTTTTATATTTTCAAAACCCTGGTATTTTCATTTTATAATTATAAAAACTATCGTAATTACTAAAAACATTCTATAAATATGTTTGTTTGTGCGGAAGACTACAAGGTGCATTTTCACTTCAACAAAGTGAAAATCAAATTTTAAGCATCAGAAATTTAGATTCATCTTGCCACTTCTAAGAGGCACGCCTCAAACAACCAAGAAAAGGAGGAAAAGATAAAATCTACCATGAGAAATCAAAGCTTTCAACAGTTGTAGCCAAGACTGGGCTGCCAAGGACGGGCAATATTTGATACTAAATTCAGATCCTCACACAATCCAAGTCCATTGGACCATAAACATGGGATTTGAAGTAAGCAGAGAGCACAACAGGAGAAAAAATTAATACTAGGCATCTCTATGGTACGATCCAAGTCAATTGGATAAAAGGCAACATAATCAATAGCGTTTCGCGATGACTGGCGGTAACAATCAGTAATACAATTCAAGAACTACAACATTGTCCATCAATTTTGTTTGTGTCTCGGGAAATTCAGGTTAACAATGGCAGAGAAAAACCACTGGAGATGTAACTCGCTGCTTATCATCTTTTTTTAAAACCATATTTCTTACGTTCATAAAACAGATCTGTCTTCGAACTCCCTAAATTAACGATTTTTGGACATCCATCCCTATCTTTCTCCAGCTGTGTGCACTCTTTGCAATAGTAAGCATCAGAGATTCCCACTCCTCCACAGATAACACATCGACCTTGGAAGGATCCATAATTGCACTCGTCACAAATTCGCACAAGCGTGCAAGGATGCACCAGGGAGTCGCAGATGACACATTTCCCATCATCTTTCTCACAAAGTCTTCCAATGGCAATTCCTGGCTGCTTCCGACACATAATCAAATCTGGATGATGCTTTGCCATGTTGCTCGCTTTCAAAAAGCTCTTAGTTTCTGATATGCCTGTAACCAACAAAGTATGAAAGCACAAGTGAGCATGATAAAAACTCTCATTTTCAAAATGGCAATTTGCAATTGAATTTTATATTCACAAGAATAACCAAATAGAACCATGAGCAAGGACCTTCTTTGATATTTCATAGTTAAATGTGTCGACGTGTAAATCCAAAGACAATTACATCAAACGATTACGGGACAAGAAGTTTATAGCCCATTAACAGTGAACTATCAGGTTCTTGGACCAAGCTCCGATATTCAAGCTCAAGCTCGACAAAATTAGAATGCCTAATTCACACTTTACACCAGTTAAGATTAATAGATGAACATTGAGTGTAAGATTTCTACAAAACGACTAGCTTTTGACTTTTTTCCAATCCATAACCAGGACTTACTTTACCAGTCAAGTTCATATGAGTTTAACAACTATGCCACCATCACAAAAGGAAGATATCATTCACCTCATGGTTTCTCGTTATATTGATTGAATCAAAGATGAATGCATTTCACTTCTAAAGTCTTAAGATCAGGAGAAGTTACGAGAAAAGGAAGTAATATTGACATGTCGTGGTTTGCAGTCATACTAGCATGACATAATGATCTTAGAAAAGGAAGTAATATTGACATGTCGTGGTTTGCAGTCATACTAGCATGACATAATGATCTTCTTCAGGAATTGAAACCAGAGAAACAGTTTAACATTAAAGACAAAATTTGAAGCGTGAAAACTAGAACCAAAACCAGTTCGAAGCCCAAAACTCACAAAAAGGAAATAGGAAAATAAAAAAGACGAACTGATGTGAAAAACATTTATGGAGTGAAAGAGCTTACTTGATCTCCTGCAAGCCAGGGTAGGCAGATAGGAACAAAAAGAAGATGAAAGCTACATTTCTTATTTATTCTAGGTAGATTACTTGCAGAGGAATAAAAAGCTGCCTGAGAAATTTGACTCCTTGGGGGGCAAGGATTTTGTACTTTTTGAAGAGGAACATGTTAAGATTAGGTGTCCTCCACGCCTCCCCTTCAACAAGTCATTCAAAAACCATGTTAAGATTAGTCATTCATAGCCATCGTTGGACTGATATAAGAAATATATTTTCCTTGACTCTAATTAACGTCTACACAGCCTCAGTTTATTACTGGGCTTTAGGTACATGTCGCATCAAACTCTGGTTCTTGTTCGAAACAAGATTTCCTCGTAGAGCCGAGATTGCCTTTGGTTTTGATTCAGAAACAAGATTTATAAGTCTTCGTATTACCAAAGAAGATAAAGCAAATTGTATTCTGATTTTCCAATGATTGTTATCATCCTTGAACAAAATAATACCATTTACAGTACAAGAAATGACAAGAGATTCTGGCCCATTCCGATTTCCAGACGAAAGGGCTGGGGGTGGCTTACAGAAATGGGACGAGGATGTTAGCCAAATCTCACTCTCCAATTGGTTTCCTCTCACCCGATTTGCTGGGCGTGCTGCTATCAGGCTCATACTGGCCTCACAACATATGAAAACAAGATAACTATTCATTAGCAAGTTAGGTTCTAGCCTAGTGGTGAAAAGGGCTTGTCCCCTTTCTCTGCATCAGGGGTTCAAACCTCACCATGCACGCCTGTCACCCCCGCGATGCCTTACCTGTTCACTGGGCTTGCAGGATGTTCAGTGAGCCGTGTGGATTAGTCATGGTGCGCGTAAACTGGCCCGGACATCACACGTAAAAAAAAAAAAAAAAGATAACCATTCATTTAATAACTCCAAAGAAAAACAGAGGAATAGACGAATATATCATCACAAATGAAAGGAAATATTAGCCATTATCATTCCACATCATGGATGCTTACAAGGTAGCTTACCCGTAATAATGTCTCTGACATTAACAAGCTGATAGTTTAAAATCATGGCATCGCAATCAATGGATTTAAATAACCATGTTCTCTATATATCCACCAGAGTAAGGGCTGTCCAGTTCAGCCTCGAGTATTCAACCTATTTCTCATTTCCCTTGACTCCCCGTATCTCATGCCATATCTGAACCATTCTAGGCCCTAGTAGTATATCTATATTTAGAGCTGAATTAATCTTAAACAACTAAACAAGAACTAGAGAAGAAAAGAAAAGACAAGAGCAAATCTCCCGATAATACGGTTCATTAGACAAAGAAAATCATTTACAACCATAATATTTCAGCTACATTTCTGCAGGAAAGCACAAAGATGGAAGTGGAATTCCTAACAAATGAACTTCTCAATAAAAAAAGAAGAAGTTATCCGCCACAGTTACTTATGCAAGCATCCACGTGCTTTCATTCTGGATCAGGGGAACCACCAGGAACCAGCTGTATTGCAAACTAAAATTAGAAAATCCACATATCTAGAGAACTACAAATTTCAAAAAAGTAAAACACAATCTAGACCTCTCCGATTCACCTTGTGTCCTTTTTCCAGGATCTCGAGAGAACAAGGGTAACTCACCAATAAAATCATAAAACACAAGTAAAAAGAAATGCCAAATACTGGAACGCTGAACACAGCTGTAATTTGATGGGCTTGGACTAGAATTAAAATAAGCCATAGGCAATCATACTTACAATGGCAATGTTATTTCCATTCAGCAATATCTGATCAAGCTTGGTTATGCGTCGCCCTTCAGCTGTAATTTCACTACAAAATTGATAAAGAAGCAAATTAAAGCAAGTCAAAAAACAAGCAGTCTTTCAGCAATGTATTGCATAAGATGATGTTTCAGTGAATATATGGGATGGAAAGTACTCTAATCTCCATATAAAGTCACTCGCTAATGGCTTGCAAGAAAGAGAAGTCGCAGACAAAATGTGCAGCCACAACGCAGGGACCACCCACAAGACTCCATCACTCGATCAGCATCAAGCAGTAAACATTACCGAAGCATAACATCAATTCCTCCATACAATCACTGACCACCGTGATTACAATTTTACTTCAATTTGGAAAAAATAAAAGCACAATAAAATTTTACAACCAAGCCTTACACCAGTCACATACAAATACAGCTCAGTATAGCAATCAAAGACAATGATGCTAGCAATCGCATAGACCGTAATCCAAGAACCTGTCCTTATGAAAGGCAGCAATTTATTCAAGATACCCAAAATTCTTGCCCATCATTATCATTGTAAAAAATTAAAAAAAGCCATGACATTAAACAACAAAATTACCAGAGTAAAGAAACATTGAGTGAAAAAAAAAAACCATTCAAACTTCAACAAAAAGTGGAGTTTTGCATGCATTTATTAAAACCCTAAAAGAGAAGGGAAAGAAAGGAAAACAGACAGAGAGAGTTCATTATGACTTACTATTCAGTAACGTCTTCAAGGACCATGTTGACATAGACGTCAAAACCCCTGAGAGTACCAACAAGCTCCTTGTCTCCTTTCATTATGACCCATATTTTCGACCCTATGCACCTGTCTATTAGCTCTGTTTTTCAATAAAAGGAAAAAAAAATCCAAAATCATTTTTGTTACTGATGATTTTTTCAAGAAAATTAAAAAAGAGTGCAAAACTCGTAAAGAAGAAACAAAAATGGAGCTGACCTGACGGAAGGAGCTGTGAGGGATTGGTGTTGGCCATTATTTCAGCTTCAGCATAAACAGCGAGCGCGATATGTAGGGCACATCATCTATTAGAAGTACTATTTACTTCTTATTTTTCGCTAACGAAAGACGACATGTCGTTTACGTTACGAAAAAACGACATGCAGAATACATTTTTGTTTTCGAAAGGAGGGTTCTGAAAAATTGAAACAACTTATATGGGCCTGGGCTTCAGCAATGGAATAAATAAGAATATATATAAAACCAACAATCCTTGGCAGGTTTTCCCGCAGGAGACACTAGAGTTTTTTTTTTTTCTTGAGATATTTAAGATTAATTGACTATCTGTGAGTTTCTTCAGCCATTCGTCGAGATGGAATGCAAAGGGATCCCATGCTTGACAGTAAATACAGCACTTGAAATTTTTCAAAAGAAATTTCAAAGGAAAAAAAATTGACCCCCGCTGAATAACACTTTGATGCAGCTGAAGAGTCGATAGAGGAATTATGCAGCATTATATTTGTAATAATAATTGTTTTTTAAAAAAATTATTAAAATAATATTTTTTATTTTTCAAAATTTATTTTTAATATTAATGTATCAGAACCATCTAAAAATATAAAAAAATAATTTAAAGCAAAATAAATAAATAAAATATTTAAGTTTTTTCAAAAACACCTTACTTTATAAAACATAAAAACAAATAATTTGATGATATTTTGCTACGGTGACAATTAGAACAATAAATTACTCGTCATTAAGCACACCAGTCTTCATACACATTTTCTTTCGCAAGTACTTAACCCTTCATGTGTTCTATAAAGATGCCGTTTCCTTCCCTCCTATCAGATCAATGGATGACGGGCTTGAGCGGATGAGCTCTCAGACCTGACAAGTCGAGATGAGCGTCAATCTCTTCATCAAGTTCCCCAACAATGCTTCTGCAAGAAACAAAATAAAATAAAAATGGAAGATGGCATTTACATGTTGTCACCCCTTATTATGTATAAGCCCAGCACTAGTTGTTGAACACCTTCCTGCAAAATTAATCAAGCAAACTATTCACGTGGCCTGTGGCGCTAAAAAGACACAAACATGTTTGTTATCTTTAGCTCTTCGAAGCATTACACCACAGAAGAGAACATCATATTTTCAAAAAAAAAAAAACTTCTTGAAATTAAACATGCCCTGAGAAACTACATATACATCCATATTGAGCTTAGCCATATAAAACCAGGATTATTTAACTGCTACTTGCATCTAATTTTCTGCAAATTCTTTTTTTTTTCTTTAGTCACTAGGGTTCAAATAGGCAAAGGAATAAAATGAAACTGGAAGCTAGATAAGGATACAAACCTTGGTGGAGTAAACGCGCTCATGAGATTCATCAAGGATAATATTCGTGGCCTGGTCGAAGCCTTTTAAGACTCCCTGAATCAAAAGGGACCCATTTACAATTAATATGTTATTGTAAAAGATCATGTGAATGTACTAGAAAAATATAATAGCGCACCACTATATTCCGGCCATCATTTGTGATAACTGAAATCGTTTCTGCACAGGAAAACAATGATGAAAACTGAATAAATTTAGAAAATAAACCCTACATACATTGACCTAAAAAATGCATGCAATTAAGCATCGAGAAGTGAAACCTAGAAACAACTGTTACAAAAGCTTGCTATGAACCCCAACTCGAGGGTTAAGCATATTCTTCATTAGGCATTACACTGTTAACGAGCCACCGCACACCCTTGGTCACTCTCTAAATTGTGAATCCTGCACCTAAAGAGAAGAACCTTGTCACGGCCTTTGAACTTATTGAACCCATGTCAATTCAAGTTTTGTAATATACACGTTTGTATAATCATGCTAATATTCTTCTGTGATGTTTCACATGTTGTCGGCTTCTACAATCTAGCCTGTCATTCTATTACACGTCCAACTGCTTTCATTATTGTTTCAGCTTACTTTGCAAGCATGCAACAATACCAAAGGTTATATACCTCGGAAAAATGCTCCGCGTTACACCTAAAATGTTTGTGCTCGAGCACGGTGCTGCCGAAATGTATGCATTTAAACACCTAAAATGTCTAAGTCAGTTCTTTACATTACACCCCAACAACTAATGATCACAGGAAAGGAAGCCAAACAGCTAGAATTATAACATTAGCAAAGTAAAAACCATGATTAAACACAAAAACCACAAAAAAGAGTTTATAGAGAATTCGCTAACTTACGATCTACAAGAGTCTCTAGTCCTATTCCAATAGACATTTTGACAAGTCCCGAAACCACTGACTCCTTGGAGAGACTGGTCGTGAACAAAAAATTCCTCTGCAATAAAGGCCCATCAGTTCCCAAAACTATTACACACGGCTAGAAAGCTAAATTCCAAGCTTTGAAATCAACATAAGCGACAACCCAGATAGTAATTTGTAACAATAAAACAGAAGCACTAGTGCAAAAATCCGAAAATCAAAACATTTGATGTGGACCCAAAAAAATAGAAAACAAGTTTGAAAACCTCAAATCCACAAAAAGAACTCAAAACATTGATATTTAGGGTGAAGTTTATTTCAAGAGTGGGATGGTTTTACCTGTTTAACTCGACTTTTGTGCTTCCTGTCGTTTGTATTCTAATGGAAAGGAAGTTCCGATGAGGTTTGAACAAGAGTAGGAAATAGGAGGACAACAGCAGAGTCTCGCGAAATTCTCTAGAATTTTAAGGTTGAGTTTTAGCACACAAACACGTCAAGGCAGAGTAAGAGGGTTTTGATGGTTTGGAGAGGAGGGTTTGTTAGCCCTTTGTATTGATATGGCTCGTTCTTGTGAAATAACTATTTCTTTATTCGGGCTTTTGGAGCAAATTTGTGCTGAATTGTATATTTGTTTTGACTGTTGTTATTTTGATTGTGCTTTTACGGCCAAGAAAATCCCAGTGCAGAGTTCCTACTTCGATTTTGATATTAATTTCATCTTCCCGGATTTTTCAAAAACTAACTATTTTTATTAAAATTAAAATATTCCTGAAAACTTTACTTTGTATACACAAACACACACAAAAAAATAAAAATAACTATTCTAAACTAGGAATATTAAAACGAAAAATGCCATGGCATTCTCTGTCCCTGAGAGGATAGCATGATAAGAAATTCCTTGCATGAATCAAGCGTTAAGGTGCTGGTATACGGATAACTATATGAGTCAAGCATTGTTAAACCTGATTTTACTTGTATCCCTAAAAAGTAAATGCTTTGCCACAGTGTTGGATTATTATTATTATTATTATTTGCAACGCATAATGTTTAAATGCCAAATAAAATTAAAAAATAACATAAAAACCGAGAAATTTATAATTTCAATAATCAGAACAAAGTCAATCTAAAATATTTCACTAAACCGATAATCTAAATCATATATAACTCAATAAATAAAACAACATAATTTTTTATTAAAATCAAAATATTTAATACAAAAAAATATAAAATCTAATTCTCAATAAGATGAAGATTAAGGAGTAAAATTAATAAAAAAATATTTTAAAAATAAAATATAAAATTAAAATATAAAATAATTTTTTTATATTTTTTATTTTTATCCTATAATGAAAATAAAATCACTTATTAGATGTATAGATTATCAATTTATTTTTATTTCTTCAAAACTCGTTTGCAGTGACTTGGACATCGAAATTTATAAATAAATAGAAAACAAATGTGGATCCACGACACGCAAGCCGTGCCAGGTGCAATTCCCAGTCCAACCCAAAAAATTTTGTTCTTTTTAGCTTGCAGTGGGGCCTAGTTACCTCCCCTGAAAGATTTCCTCGAGCCTCCATTGTCGCGGTTAGGGACAGATTGGGAATCAGGTGGTGAAACCTGTTTGATAGAGAAAAAATACAGTTTATTATTTATGAATTCTATAATGTTTTATATTAAAATACAGAGAGAAAAAATAACAGTTAATTTTTTATTTATATACACTATTTATATTAATTACTATACAAATAGTTTCATTATTTTGGTTGGATTAGTTTTGACATGATTATATCTAGTTTAATGCTCAACGTGTATTGAATCAGGTCTCATCTTGATAAAATAAAAATAAAAATTAATTAATAAAATAAAAAATAAAAATTATATTTTATTTTTTTAATAGTATTTTATTTTAAAAAGTAGTGTTTAATATTATTCAATAACGACAAAAATCTTTTAATAACGTAATATTTACAGAATTTGATTCAATTTCAATTTTATCCCTAGTTATATTTTACTTGATATTGTTGCGCATTTAAAAAACTAAAAAAATTATAATTCTCACTGGATATATTTCATACATGATGGAATTTCATACACGATGGAATTGTAGATAGTTTAATGTAATAATAAAAAATATTTTATATAAAATATTATTTATTTTATGATGCAATAAAAATAGTTAAATCTATAATATTTAAAAATCATTAATATTAATATATATTTTTTTAAATTATTTTATAACTTCAGTTTTAAAAGTATTATTAACTAAGTATCTTAAAATACTTTTTGTTCAACCTCAATTTCAGTTATAATTTTAATTAAATATATATGAATACTACATCAATTTTAACTAAAATTACTTTTTATAAAATAATTATTTTAAAATTACAATTATAACTATTAATGGTTGTTTGGTATTGTGGTTACGACCGAGGTTGACCCACAATTATGATTTTTATCGTTTTGTCATGCACCTGATATAATTTTTTCAATGATGGATCCCACCATTAATTATGACACCAATCATGTCATGAGAACCAACAAAAAGGTGCTTCTTGTGATGAGAAAATGGATGAAGAATAGAGCATGCTTTACTGTTCATGTTTAAAAATCAACGCAGTACAATGCTTTTGTTGTTGCTATTGAGAGTTTGAATACTCTGTTTGATACTGTGGTTATTGTTATGATTGTGATTTGAAAAAAAATTATTTTATAAAAAGTATTTTTAGTTGACATTGATTTTGAAAAAATAAGTGTTTAGTTAAAACTATGGTTGAACAAAAAGTAATTTAATGTGTTTGGTTAAAAATGCTTTTGAAATTAATATTATAAAATAATTTTAAAAAATATATATTAATATTTATAGTTTTTAATTTAAATATTATAGATTTAACTATTCCTATTACATAGTAAAATAAATCATACTTTATATATATATACATAAAAAGAATTTGTTCTATTAAACTATTTACAATTCTACCACATATAAAATTAATCTGATAAAAATTATAGTTTTCATGATTTTTTAAACGTGCAATAAAATTAGATAAAATATTATTAAAAATAAAACTGAAATTACACCATAAATAAATTTAATTCACTTTAAACTATTTTTTTAAATATTGTTTTTTAAAAAAGAAAAATATTAACTGATTTTTTAAAAAAAAACTGTTTAAAAAATCAGCATCCCTCCACACTATTCACTAAAGTGAACGGTGTAGAGGGATGCTGATTTTTTTAAAAATAAAAATAATCACTATTCACTTCGGTAAACAGTGCACATGCACTGTTCGCTAAAGTGAACATTATGGAGGGATGCTGCATGGTGCAGCAGCAAGAAGCACGTAGAAGCTGTTTTTATTTTTCAACGTTTCAAACGTGAAATTGAATGGGATGCATGAATAGTATTTTATATTTTTTTTTATCAAACATTGCTATATTTGCATTTTAAACAAGACGTAACAACGTAGACAAACACTCTCAAACTAGCACATGAAAGTCCAAAATACTTGGTATTTTTTAAAAATTATCATGAGCAAGATTTATTTATATTTATTACTTGTATCATTATTTCATAAAAATAATTATATTAAAAAATAAAAATAATTCTACATCATAAATGAATAACAAATCCCTATCATCTGTGTCATATTTAGCATAAACAATAATATTTAATATAAACATGATTTTCATTTATAATGCCATGTAAACATGGTTTTTTATTAAAAAAATTGATGCAAAAATTACCTAGCTTGTTATTATAGTTACAACCTAGCATTAAAGTTTGATAAATTAACTCAAATTAATTTAAAATATAAATTTTTGATTTAAGTTTTTTAAAAATTAAATTGAGTTTTATTCTTATTTTAATTGATTCATAAATTAACCTATTTAACTGATTAATTTCAATTAAATTAATTTCCATCCAGTTAAATATAAATATCAAGTCGGCTAGGTTTATCAAAGCTAAAAATACATTAAACCAAGTCCAACCCAACAAAATAAAAAAATAATAATTTATTTTTAATTATGTTTTATTTAAAAAACTAGTGTTGAACATCATTCAATGACAACATAAATTAGATGAAGATCACTTAACAACGTTGCATTTACAGAATTTAATTATAATTATAATTTTATTTTTAATTGTATTTTATCTGATGTTGTTACGTTTTTAAAATATTTGTGAAAATTGCAGTCTCTGTCGGATACATGTCATGTGTATTGGAATTATAGATAGTTTAATGGAACAATAAAAAATATTTTATATGGAGTATTATTTATTTTATGATATAACAACAATAGTTAAATTTATAATATTTAAATCAAAAATCATTAATATGAATATATATTTTTTAAAATTATTTTATAACTTTAATTTTAAAAGCATTCTTAACCAAACATAATAAATTATTTTTTATTCAACCTTAATTTCAACTATAATTTTAATTAAATATTTATTTTTTTAAATTAATCTCAACTAAAAATATTTTTTTAAACCATGATCACGGTAATTATCATAATATCAAACATGCCTTTACAGTACCACCAACATCTAAAATTGTGACCATTTATGAGTGTTACATGCAGTAGAAGGTGCAGTTACTGCAGTAAAAATAGTTCTATTAATTACTAAAGCTATTATTAGATTATTATACGTGTTTTCAAAAGCTACTTTAGATTTATACGTCCATCTATACCAATCTTATTTATATTCTCTATACAATAGTAAAATACAAACAATTGATGAGAACAGATATGACGTGGACACACGGACCAAGCCCTGCATGTAATGTTAGCAGTTATTAACACGTGGATCAAACCCTGTAATAAAAATTTCTTAAATTAAACACTCAAAGCAGTATAGGAGGAAGTAATTATAACTCTGGCACTAGCAGGGAGCTTAGGCACGAGGAAAACAGCCCATAGAGTTGTCATTGTTACGTTTTATCAACTCTGCGCTCACATTGCATCGAGGGTTTTGGCTCAGCAGTGACTGATGTTTTGTAATTTCTGCTGCTTCTGGGTTCGAGTTTTCATGTTCATGCCTGTTACTTTGCGGTATCTTATCTATTTATTAGATGTTCAATGAATCGTGAAAATTAGTTGTGATGCGCGTAAACTGCCCCAAACACCCTACGTAAAAAAAAAAAAAAAAACTCCGCGCTCACATCAATTTCAACTCAACTTACAAGTTTAGCTTTTTTATTTTTATCAGTAAATACATTATTTCTGGAATCATTTTATTACTTTTATTTTTTTAAAATTATTTTTTAAATATTTTTTAATAAATTAATATTAAACATATTTTTTCAAATAAAAATATATTATTTTAATATATTTTTAAATAAAAAATATTTTTAAAAATAACTGCAAACTACTGAACATTCATTCTGCATGTTATTATTTCTAAAACTATTTTATATTTAAAAATATATAAAATATTTTTTTATATTGATACGTTGAAATATTAAAAATAGTAAATAGTAAATAACAAACCATCTTAATTTTCTCTTTTAGCTCTATTTTTTTTACTGACTACTTTTGTTTCTCGTTTTAAAAAAGTAGACTAGATTTGTCAATTAACGCTTGTGAATTATAAACAACGTTTAAAATAACTAATACACGAACCAGTAAACTATTAAAAATACAACATAAAAAAATACAAGTCTTATGGGTTTCAAAGGATATCAATGATTTTTTTTCCACTTATTTTTTTATTTTTAAATCAATCATTTTGTATTAAATTAGTTTAAAATTTAGTTTAGTGTCGTGTTCCGATTGACTTTATACAAAATTTTTATGATATTAAAAATAAATTTTAACGTTGAGTTATTACTAGATTTTACAAAATAAAATTTATTTTTTAAAATTCAAACAAATTAACATTTCAAAGATCCAATTTAAATTTTAAATTGAAAAAAATATTCAGTATTTCTTCTTCTTCCAGTAATCAACGTTTTTACCTCAGATTACCAGCTCAATTTTTAGTTGGAATCAATAAATTGATATCATTTATTAATGAGCATAACTCTTAATATATTTTATTGAAGATATGTATGAACTTTTCAACCAGTAGTTAAAACCTCAATCGATGGTTGTAAAAAACCATTAACAGCATTCACGTTATTTTTTTACGTTGCGAAAAAAGAAGAAGAAGCTCGTCTCGTAATACAGGAAATCAAACTAGTGTAACTGAAATGAAGCTACAGAGCTCAGGAAAACACGAAAGCATACAGTTTTATATTTATGATCATAAAATATAAATTGTAAGCACAAAAGTGGAGTTTCTACATGGCAAATTCATCTTCTTTCTAATTACAAGAATCAAATCTGAATGTTTAATTTCGTGTTTATTTTTGTATTTTAAAAATATTTCTGAAAAAGTTTCAAATTTTTTTATTTCATTTTATTTTTGCTTTAAAATTAATATTTTTATATTTTTTCATCATTTTAAAAAATTTATATTAAAAATAAAATAAAATATTATTTAAATACAAAATATTTTTTAAAAAAACATAACATCCCTGTTTACGTTAACTCGAAGAAACTCACTAGTGTGGAGATGTGAGTTTGAACGAGTGAAAACATTTTTAGTATTTCCTTTCACAAACAATGAAAGACCACTGATTAGTAATCGAAACCAATTAGAAAGAAGAGAAATTTTCGAGTGGTTTACACTCATTCGTGTTCTCATTGCACCCATCAAATCCCTGGTGCGTGGAACGTGGAATCACTCATGCAACCTTGCTGTCTCCACTCATGATTATCAACATCACGAGCATCAGAAGCCTAAAAGTGAAAAAATAAAAAAGGGAAGGGTCCACACAAAATCTGGAGGATTGTTGTAGACCACTAGAACCCGTTAATCAATTGCTAACAATGTACTACCGTACAATACTGTGGGCCCTCACACGTTCTTTTCCTTTCTCTGAACCCTAACCACATATAGAAACTGTCAGCGTGCCCGAGAAATTAAATAATATTCTCCACACACATAATAAATCTTAATAAATCAAAATATTAAATGCCAACAAACCAGACCACTTTTATAGAGGGAGAGAGAGATTGTTTTTGTTGCTTGGAGAGAAGGAATAGGAAAAGTTTACAGAGTGAGGCTGAGGCTTGAGGGTTGAGAGAGTAAGCAAGCCCAAGGCAACCGTATGAAAGCTCCCTGCCTTTTCAAGGACCCTACCCTTCTGTCTCTCTATCTGTGACGGCCTTGCCAGCAAAAAAAAAAAAACTTTCTAAGCCTTTACTTTCCATCAAAATTATGTTTCAATGGTACTGGACTTGGAGAAACAACAACCTGTGAGAATGAGGAAACGCAGAAGAAACGAAATAAAGCTTTCTGTTAATGAGAAAGTAGAGGTAAAATAATAACTCCTTTTTTAAAGGGTTTTTTGCGGGGTTTTGACACTCTCTAGCCTGTTTTTGATTGACTATTTTTTATGATTTTTCTTGTATTGTTTATTGATTCTTGAATTTGTTGTCAAGTTTTAAGGTGGCTTTGGCTTTGATGGGTTCTGCATTGGGTTTTTAATTGGTTTATGTCGGTGTTATTGTTCATCAATGTTTGCAATATGTTTTGTTTTTCCAGACATGCAAGGGTTGATTATGGGTTCTTTAGAGACTACCAAATTTTTAGTCAAATGGGACACCGTTAATGTAATGGTTTTTTCTTAGTTTTCTTCTCAAGTTATTACCCTGTTATTATATGGAAATTTTCTTTACTGGTGATTTTTTTTTTTTTGTAAATTTTGGTAATGACTTATCGAGCAGCTTTTACTTATTTTTGACAATTTAATGTTTTTCATATCTGTATTTTTTTTCACTTTGAATAATGTAATTGTATGTTTAATTTTGAGATTTTATAGGTAAGGAGCGAGGAAGATGGATTTCAGGGCTCATGGCACCCGGGAATTGTCATTGCATGTCGCAGACAAGGCCCGAACTTAAAATATGAAGTTAAATACGACCATATTCTTAATGATGATGAGTCTGACTATCTTGTTGATCAAGCTTGCGTCTCACTTCCCGTTGATGACCCTGATTGTGCCGATGAAGACCGGTGTAACAATCGTGGCCTCATCAGGCCAGCACCACCACCCTTTCAGTTTGGTAAATATGGTCTTCCATACGGAATGTGTGTGGATGTGCATTACCAGGAGGCCTGGTGGGAAGGTGTGATTTTTGATCACGACGATGGTTCAGAGGAGAGGAGGATATTTTTCCCTGATTTGGGCGACGAAATTATGGCAAGTGTCAATAAACTAAGGGTTACTCAGGATTGGAATGAAGTTGATGAGACTTGGCGGCAACGTGGGAAATGGTTGTTTCTTGTGTTGATTGAGGAATACGAACAAAAACAATATATTCCCGTTTCCATAAAACAACTTTGGTATGACTTGCGAGAGAAAGAGAGTTTTGAGAAGCTTGGAGGGTGGACTTCTACCGTGAAAGCTTTGTGGAGAGAGTTGGTTTTAGGGGCAATTAATGATAATCTTAAAGTCGTGGTGAATCATCTTTTCCAGGTGATAGGCATTCCAGACGCTACACAGCAGCCGTTGCAGATCGCTAAACCTTTTAATGATGTTAACATGAATCGGAAAGAAGATCTGGTTAAGGCTCACGCCATGATACCAGTCGATAACCCGCTAAATGATTGTCTGCTGTTTTATCCTAGTTGTCCTACTGTTGAATCAACTCTTGACAGGGTCGTGCCAAAATTTTCCTGTGAAGATGATGCAGTTGTGTGTATGAAGCCTCGGGCGTTGTTTGCCTTACCTTCTAACCTGGATGGAATTCCTGCTGTCAGTTCTATAACCAGTGATGAAGGTTTTTCTAACTCCAATTCCAATAAAATCAATGGGTCATCTTCGGGTTCAGCATGCATTCAAAGCAGTTGGCTATGTGCTGGCTCAGACATGGTTCCTGGACCTGAATTTTGCCCAGATGCCATTATCAAATACGCAAAGATAGGTAACAAAAAGCCCACGGGTACTCTAATCAAAGATGTGAGGAAGCATCTTTTACATCAGAGGTGGAAAATTGAATCCATGAAAGATAGAGGCACAAGTAGACTGCGTTACACCTCACCTGACGGGAAGCTGTACCATTCTCTTCGGCAGGTTTGTCTAGATTTTTGTGGAACTGACAGAGGGATCCTTTCTCCAACCTCTGAAGGTAATGAGAAAAGTTTGCATACTTCTCATGGTGATTCATCTTCTCTTATTGAGCAACAAGAGGCTCGGGATCCTTATTGTTGCTCTCAAGTGTTGAGTTCTTCTAATTCTGAAGCAGTTGTTTATAAACCTGAATATTGTCCCAAAGCAATTGTGGAATGGAGTAATCTCTGGTCTAAACATGGATCCGGGACGGGATTGAGGGGAATTAAGAAAGCTGATATGTCACTAAGAGCTAGGAAGCACCTCGCAGCCCTAGGATGGGTGTTTGGCTATAAAACATTTAATGGGAGGCGTGAATTTTACCATCGATCTCCTATGGGGAGGACATACTGGTCACTAAGACAAGCCATCGAACACATCTTAGATAAAGGAACATGCACTGATGCTTCTAGAGATATGGAAATGGAAAATGACAGTAAAACAGTCGAGGGACAGTTTTCTTGTGAAAAAATATCTTCTGCAATTTGTAAAACGGAGTTTCAGAAGCAAAACAACTGTTCTAAAGAGTCTTCTTGCTTTTCACTGTCCAAAAAACATCATGACCTTCACGAAATAAATGTTCTAACCACAAGAAAGACTCGAAGGAAAAGAAAGGATAGTTTACATGTTGAAACCCATTCAGATGCTCAAAACACAAGCCGCCCAAAGTCAAGAAGCGGGATAACATCTAGAGGTTTGACTGGATCACGAAATGATAAGAAACATACTAAGTGGGTCCGTGTGCTACGATCAAGCAAAAGAGTGCAGCATGTGGTAGCTCCTGACCCATCACATCATGATCCTCGCACTGTGTTGTCTTTGTTGATAGACAATGATATCGTATTGCCAAGGACAAAAGTACATTACGGCAGCCAAAAGGATAGAAATCCAACAGTGGAAGGGCGCATAGCTCGTGATGGGATCAAGTGCAGCTGTTGTGGGAAGGTTCACACCCTCAGTGGCTTTGAACTTCATGCTGGCATCAAATCTTGCAGGTCAGGTGCTAGCAAATACTGCAAGCCAGCTGCCAGCATCTTTCTGGATGATGGGAGGTCTCTGCTAGAATGCCAGATACAAATGATGCGTGACAAGGAGATGAGTAATCAAAAGGCAGAGACACCTGATAGTTTGAAGGGAAGTTGGGATCGAGATGGTAATGATCATGTATGCTCTGTTTGTCACTATGGTGGTGAATTAATTTTATGTGATCACTGTCCCTCCTCATTCCATAAAAGATGTCTGGGCATGAAGGTGGGTTATGTGTTTGCTCTTCAGTTTATTTAGAAATTCTATTATCATTTTATTATTGAGATATTTGACTTCTCATGCGAGTCTAAACTTTAGTGCCGTTTTTTATCTTCTCTTTCATGCTTCTATAGGATGTTCCGGATGGAGATTGGTTCTGCCCATCATGCTGTTGTAAAATTTGTGGCCAAAACAAAATGAAAAAAGACACCAAGGATTTTATTGATGGCGTTCTTAATTGCACTCAATGCGAACACCAATGTAGGTTAATTTTATCTGCTTGCAGCAAAAGCTGATAACAAATGGAGGGGTGTGTTTGAAATGTCTCTAATATGCCCTCTCTCTACCTGATGCAGATCATATTATGTGTCTGAGTAACAGATGGACAGATAAATGGAAGGATCAACCTAAAGAAAATTGGTTTTGCAGCAAAAAGTGTGAAGTGGTACTTCAAACTCACTTTCTCTTCCTATTCTTGTTGTGCACAATCAAGCTAAATTTGCATGTATTTGGTTATTAACGATGAGCTCTTGAAAAATAGAATCAGAATTATTTGCTTAACTTGTTCTCATCCACCATTCAGCATATCATATTATTGTTGACACTTGCATCGTAGCCTTGTTATTGGTTTTCTTGAAACTCACAAGGTGGAATTAATGCTAATGGCTTCTGAATCCATGTATCTCATTCCTTTTCCTTGGCAAGCTTGCTTGCATTTACGTTTAATACCGTTGCTATAAATACCGGCGATATGTTTTGCATATTAGCTGGTTTTGATTCCATTTTAGATGAAGCTGAAGATTCAGTGGATTACCTACACCTGTCCTATCAACTAAGATCATTTTAGGTGCTAAATCATTGGATGATAGGCCTGAAGTAAAAACGTGAAAAAAATGGTTATATTGCTGGGGGAAGGATGACACTACAAAGCTTTAGAGCCTTAGGCATAACCAGCACTTGGATCAAATTCCCCACATCCTACCCCCAATAGAAACATAACAGAACTTGTAATAGGTATAATGCGATTTACTTTACACTCATTCCTCCCTTCCCTTGTTTTCTTAGCTTGGCTACACCTCCATCACCTCTTTGATTGAGTAGAGGCTATATGCACAAGTGTTAAGGGGGATGGCTCTTTTTTCAGATTCTTAGAGATGTTATGATGTTATTTATATGATCAAGTGAAACTACAAGTTTTTTTCTATTAAGAGATTCAATGTTGTTCTATTATATAATTTAGTCAGCTTGATTGGTTACACTCAATGATTTTGTTTTTTAATGTATATGAGGATCAATTGACAATATTCAATTAGTATACGAGTTGCAAAGATAAGTAAGAATTAAATCTTCGTAGGCTATTACCCCCCCCCCCCCAATGATAAAATAAAATAATAAATAAATAAAATTTCACTGTAGACCATCTTATAATGCATGGTGCCGGTAGCTTATACCTGCCACAAAAATATATGTTCAATGAATAGTCTTCTTGGAATGTCATGGAGGTTGCCACACTTTGATTTTACTGTTATGATGGTGTCCCTGTTGTAGATATTTTTGGGCCTTCAAAAGCTTCTAGGAAAACCAATTCCAGTGGGTGTGGACAATCTTACTTGGACGTTATTCAAGTATATGCAGTCTGATCAGCATAAACTTGATGCTTTTGATGATGAGACCCTGGTTGAGACCTACAGCAAGCTCAAAATAGCACTTGATGTGGTGCATGAATGTTTCGAGCCCATTGAGGAACCTCGCACCGGGAGGGATCTTATGAAAGATGTTATTTTTAGTAATGGGTGAGAATTTATTATTTAAGACAAATTATCCTAAACACTTTGTTTTTTCTATTACATGGTATTTGGTATATTTTTTTCATAGAGCATGCTTAAAGTGGTATTTTAAAATTTGCACAGCAAAATCTAACTATTCTGGATCATATATTAGTACTGAACCAAGAGGCTCCTGATTTTGTCTTTGTTTTTTGTATCTCAAATCACAAACAAAATCCATATCGAGCATATTTTAATTGACTGCCAATGCGTTTTTCTATAACAAGTGCAGAAAAGGTGGAAGTTTTCAGAAACAAGCAAGCGCAGAGGCAAAAGATGGTTTCAAAAAGAATGTTTAGAAAAATGTTTGGATTCACACTATTTCCACCTCAATAAAAATGATGCAGCCATAGCAGTCTGAAACAATCCCCACCCCCATAATAATTTGCGCTTCATACTATTCCTAATTATTTTCAGTTCTCTACTTATTTAGTTACTTAATCTTTCATCATGTTTTATGAAATGTGTTGATTAGTCACTGGACTTTCTTGGTACATCCTAATTTATAGATTATTGAGTTATAATTATCTTGTAACAGTGAGGATGAGTTGTTGTTATTATTGGTGGCAGGCAGTTTATCATCTTTGGACTGTCTTCTTGTAAGGTGTCAGTTGTTATGACTATGGGGATTGACAATTATTCTTGATTTTGACATAATTTTATGTTAGTTTGAATTTGCTTCTCTCCATACTAGATGTCAGGCTTCGTTAATGTTTCTGCATTTGACTTTGCAGGTCAGAACTTAACCGTTTGAACTTTCAAGGGTTCTACACCATACTTTTGGAGAAGAATGACGAGTTAGTTAGTGTGGCTACTGTAAGGTGACTTCATAGAATCTCTTTATTCACACAATGGTATTCTGTATGGGATTAGAAATAGTTGCTGAGCAGCCTTGCCTTTATGTTTTGTGAGATAATGGTTATCTCACAATGATAGTTTCTTGTTCAAGGATTCATGGAGACAAAGTAGCAGAAATACCACTTGTTGGCACAAGATTCCAATTTCGGCAACTTGGAATGTGTCGCATACTAATGGATGTGCTCGAAAAGGTAAATCCACTGTGCCTGTCTGTAATCCGGCTTTCTTTTTTTATGTTCATCTATCCCAATTTCCTTGTGTTTTTTGAAGATTTGGCTTGCAACCCCAGTAATGCTTTCCTTCACTCGAAACTTCAATAATTGCAATACATCAAGTGGCTGTGATAGGCATCGTGTTAATCTACCAAATGAGGCGTGTTAATCATTATACTTTTCAAAGCGCTCATTGAATGCCATCAAATTAATGAAAATAATGCCAAGTTTTATGTTGTCGAGGAAATTAGGAATAGCTTTCTGAAAAGAGTTTTTTTTTTCCCCTTACACGATGATGTCCTTTCTTGACTTGAGAGAGGAATGCATTTATTTATCAAGGATTACAGAAGTCCTAAGCATAGCGATCTCTTTTCTACTATACTGCTACAAGTGGATATATTTTGGCCCAATTTGTCAGTGCTGTTCTGTTTTTTTCCCCTTCAGAAGCTCATGGAATTAGGAGTCCAAAGACTGATTTTGCCCGCTGTTCCTGGTGTCCTAAACACATGGATTGGTTCGTTTGGATTTTCAAAGATGACAGACTCTGAGAGATTGCAGTTTGTGGATTACACTTTCCTAGATTTTCAGGATACCGTCATATGCCAGAAACTATTAATGAAGTTGCCTTCTGCACAATCAAGCCCATTGAAAGGTCTGTTGAATATCGCCCGCTTACTCTGTTTGAGGACAAGTGAAAAAAGAATATTTGTATATCAATCATCATACATGTTCTTGTATTCTGTAATGCAGAAATCCAACCTACACTTCTTGATGATGTTTATGGAAGTGGTGAATGCGTTGATGCCAATGACTCTAGTCCTGTCCCTGAAACACTTGAAACAGATCAGAATGAGGACGGTGGAACCATGGAACAAGGACCGGTGGAGTATGTCCAGTCTCTTACTTCCTCTATTAAAAAATGGAAAAAGAAAGGAAATAATCTATAGGAAACAGCAAAACACAAGGGCTTAAAATGCTTTATTTTGGGGGAAAAGTAACTTTTTTAGTTACCGGATACGGGGCTAGGTTGGAAACGTGCCGTCCAGGAAGTTGCCTTTATTTGAGAATCTGAGTAATTAATTTGTATAAAATTTGCTAAGAATTATCGGAGGGTGATAATTAAAATGGTCGGATAAAATTTGTTTTGTAGATTTCCAGTTACTTCATGTTCGCTTTTATGCTTGTAGAAAGGACAAGGCGCTGGCAAATGAATCCTTAGGGACTTCCTTCTACTTGGCAGTATCACGCTAGCTGCTCAAAAGATCAGTTTGAGATTTATGTAGGATGGCACGTGTTTCTTTTGCAAGCTGTCTAGTGTTCCTCTGCCCTGTAGACCTGATTAGAACAAGGTAGAGGGAGGATTAAGGAAAAAGAAAATAACTCAAGGTGAAGTACTGGTAATGCTGGGCGGATGTTTCTGTGTTTCTATCTCGTGTTCCAATGTCCTTCTTCACTATATATGATATGCACTTGATCTATTAAGCACCATACCACCCATCAAGTTCAAGTGGAATGTCACTAAATCCTTGTTTCCAGCAGGGTTCTAGTTTAATGGGTCTGTCTGCTTGCGCATATTTTATGTGTAGTTGCTTTAATTATTAGCACCAACGTAGGGGGTTTATGTCGTGTCAAGCTGCAAGAAGGAATCTACCATGTAATTAACAGCCACAGAAAGCAATGAATCATTCATGAGGAGGAAAGAATGGGCCGCGGGGTGCGCATGCTGAGGGGAGATGGCTATTGCTTATTTCTAGAGGTTATAAATAAGATGGAATTCACATTTTGATCACCACATAAAGGCAACTCCTGTTTTGTCTGAGTAGAGTATGCAATACCCCATATTTAATTGGCTTAAAAAATTCACATGATTTTTTTTTTTCATTTTGTGCTTAGAATTTCTATATCCGTTTTTGCTTGTTATTTTGCTGAGTGCTGACTGTCGCTATTGTCAACAGTGTTGCTGCAAGCAATAGCAGTGTTGTAATCAAAAGGCCTGTTCATCAAGTAGTTGTGGTAAGTTATGGTACTTGAAACGGAGAGCCATGTTATCTTCTATAATGTCTTAATTTGGGGAACGTAACCTTCACTTTTTATACAAGATTCCTTAGAATGTTTCTTGTCAGGTTAACCAGCCATATCATCTTGAATATCAACCCTGCAGTGGCAAAATCAACGAGTCCTTGGTTGAGGATTCCGCATTTAAGAAGGAAAGCATGGTCGGTGATAATGGTTCGAGCATTCTTAATCGCGGGAGATGGTTCGGTAATGAGGGCGACCTAAAGTGCTACCAAAGAAGAAATACAGTAGCCCGTCAGAACTGAGTTTCGTTTTACTTGAATGACCAGATCCCTATCCTGGTCGAGCGAGATAAATTCTATCTCACCGTGGCATAAGTGGAGCCTTCCATTCTGATTGGTTCGGCACTAAAATTTTTGCTCTGCGCTAAAAATTTCCATGTACAGAAATATCAAGGGGAAAGGAGGTTCTCATTGTTGGCATGCTTTTTATGTATAGCAGCTATAGATACAAAGATGAGCTCATTTTGGGTTCTCTATTTTGGACGGGAGCTCAGGGTAGGAATGTAACGACGAACGAGGCCAGATGCATTAAATAATCAGCTATTCAAGTGTAATGGAAATTGGAGTGTAAACCGTGTAGTCCTGCCTAATTTTCCTTAGCACCTTCTGCTAGCTAGCTAGCTAGCCTGCCCCTCGGTAAAGTAGGTAAACAACCAAGAGCTCTCCATCGTCCCTATAAACACATGTTCATGTTATTGGTGGTCACCTTACCGTGTCTCCAAACGATTCTAAAATGCAGACCATGCTGTCTATTTTTCTCTTGGTCTCATCTTTTTGTTTCCTGCTTCCTTCCAATGGAGTCTCTCTCGCCAACCCACTTCGGCATGCGAGTACACTCCGACTTCCATCTACTTCTGTTGGTCCAATAGACATTGCTTATGATTCTGCTAGTGTTGGTCCATGCATTGGTTTCCGGTGGAAGAGTCCTCAGGTATGTCAACCGTACTGTTGGCTTCATAGATTTTGCCATGGCTTCACCAAACAGGTCCTCCATCAATTGTCAGGAGAATATTTGCTAAAAGGATGAAAATCTTTTAACATACAAATAACCATGTCAGCTATGTGTGAAAATGTATATTTGGAAAAGCAGTTAACTAACTAATGTTGCCACATTTGCTGCCTATGGCGAAAAAACTATGTGATGGCGCAGGTGATCCTGCATTAGAATCCATCTGCTGCCAGTCGGCCAGTAAGATATGTTTCTCTTACTTAAATTTACTAGAGCCAGTAACTCGATAAATAATTATAGAAAACAAGTAGAACTTGAATACTGGGGATGGACCAATTTCGTTGTGGAGAGGAAAAGATTCTTAATTTGAAGATGATGTTAAGTTGATTATCCATTGAAAAAAAGAATCAGTTTTTAGTTTCAATGGCTATGAATGAAAATGGGTTATAAAAGAAATAGAAAGAGAATGTGGAGAAATGGGTAAGTTTTTAGTTGATAGTCCAGAATTGAAAGACTGGTGGCTTGGACTTCTGGGACAGGGAAGAGGAAAGGGTGTAGAAGTAGACGATGTTTGCGTCTGAGCAAATTTTAATTTAAGACAATAAATGCAGAGCAGACCAAAGTCTTTGAACAATACAAAGGCCGTCCCTTTCATTACTCACAGACAATTGCGCTTTGTATTTGTGGCAGCGGCAAGGTGCTTCCTCTCCTTGTCCTCTCACGTGGTTTTTTTTTGTCCTTAAAGTTGGAAGCTTTGATTTCACTCTGCTCATGTTGTGCTTCCCTTCTCTTTTAATTTACTAGTTACCACTACTTTGGATTTTTGCTTTATCAAAACAAATTAACATTCTACAATGGAAATCCCATCAAGCATAGTCCATTGAGGTTGTAAATCAAGAGGACAAGAGAAGAAAAGTCCTTCATATATCTAATTATTTGCACCTAAACAACACACATGCACTATAAGGAATTTAAAACATAAGGGGAGGGAGGGAGGGAGGTCAGTTCCATTCTCTTTATACTGTCATATGTGTGTATTTATGTTATGACAACTTGAGTTACCATTCAATACTTATTTTTGAGACTGTGTATTCTGATTCAGGTAGTCAAACAAAGTTTGCGTAAAGTTGTTCGTATAAAAAAAAATGATGCATGGTTTTGTTGATATTTGCATTAAAGTTATCAGTACAAAAATAGACTAAATACTCATTTTGATAAAGTAAAATAATTTTTTTTATTGACCAAAACACAATTAAAGAGTAAATGGGATGATAGGGGGGGGTATGAAAGAAATTAATTTTTGAAATTGCTATTAGATACCATAGGTTTTTTTAAATGGATTATGTAAGAGATGAAATTGATGGTAATAAAAGTAAGATTTTAATAAGATATACATATATAATGGATAGCATGATCACATAAATTTTGAAAAATTGGTACAAGCAAGGTGATCTCATTTAGCTTTCATGCCAAATTTCTTCAGAAGTCCATGTGATTTATTTGTTTATTTTAATTTTAGCCCTGATATTCCGTCAATCTTATGGTTCATTGTCATTTTCGAATATATGTAGAAGACATTAACAAACTCAAAAGGAGTTTGGACTAAATTACTTGTGTGCATATAGCGAACATATCAAATGCTTCTGTTAAATTGATCTCCAGAAGAAAAGTCCTCTTCCCCCCTCACATCCTGTACTCTTTTCCAGATTGATCTTCTCCCAAAGGCATCCCGCTTCTGCACCTGTAGCCATGGTCACATCCATGCCAACAATCCCAATATGTTCTTCATTTTCTCATGCAAGGTAGTTAAGCGCCTCTTGGACAATAGTGATAGGCTTCCATTTAACAAAAAGCTTCAAGAATAAATAAGACATATTTATGAATTGTATTTTATGAAATAAAAATTGTATTTATTTCAAGGCTCATACTTGCGCAATGAAGCTCATACTTTCAAGGCATATCCATAAAAAAAAATGTTTCTTTAATATTTTAAAAGATTCTCATTCACCTTGAAACCAACTCCGGGTGGAAGGCACGAAAGCTTTTGTATAAAGCTCATGCTTACGCAATTGGATTCGTATTGTGATAAGAGATCGTTTGGAAGTAGAAGGGAACAAAATGATGTTCTTGTGTATGTGCACGAAGGAAAGCAAAGAACATTATACATTCAAAAGATCGATTCTTTGATGGGAAGGAAAATATCTGCTCTTTAACCATGTTAGCTGGTATGCTTCTCTTTTCTATTCAATGCAGATTGGATCTCAAACTTTTAGGCGACCCATGGTTTTAACATACAAAAACAACAGACACTACACATAGGTGAAGATGACCTCACTGTCCTATGTGTCTGTCTCAAATAACAAGAAGCATATGAAAAAAAAAAAAAAAATGTTTCCAAACCCACTCGGCCCCTCCTCAGTCTTCGTCGGTCATGCTTCTCTGCTTGTTTTGCCTTCTAATACTTTTTCATTGCTTCTTTACTTCTTTTTTATTTTAATATTCCATCTAATTTATATAACTGAGATATATAAATTTTCAGGCTATGTTTGTTTATGGAAAAGTTATTTTTTTAAAGTAAATTTTAAAAAAAATGAATTCTAAGAAAAATAAATTCCTGAAAAGTAAAGTATTTTTCGATATTTGGTAGTGTTATGGAAAATAAACTGGAAAACACTTTCCAGTGTTTGGTTATATTATGAAAAATAAACTGAAAAATAATTTATTAATATTTTATTTTTTTTAAGTTTATTAAAATAATAAAGAATAAATCTTACAGATTAAAAAGTTGAATAATAATGAAATTAAAAATAAATTCATAAATTATCTCAAATAAAATAAATAATAATCAAAATAAAAAAAATAAAGAAATTAAAATAATAATAATTAACATTTCATAAAGTATTTCAAATAAAATAAATAACAATTAAAAGAATGAGTATCAAATTTGATAGAAAAATTTCAATAAAAAAGTAATAGAAGAAAAGCAAATAACAATTATAAAAATAAGAATCAAAGTTAATATAAAAGATAAATTTTAAAAAATAAAATTAAAAAATAAATATTCAAAATAAAATATATATAGCAATCAAAAG
This sequence comes from Populus ilicifolia, assembly GCA_015708895.1. Classification (NCBI taxonomy): domain Eukaryota; kingdom Viridiplantae; phylum Streptophyta; class Magnoliopsida; order Malpighiales; family Salicaceae; genus Populus; species Populus ilicifolia. Next base: position 3,046,499 of record SRLM01000085.1, on the reverse strand, counting down.
TTTGAAGATCAAATTTGATATAATCAGCAAATAATGATATTTCTAAATCTTTCACAATTTCTAGAAAGTGTTTTCCTCCAAATTTTTTAGGAAAACACTTTCCTGAAAATCAAGCCAAATTTTTCTTTGACTGGAAAGTGTTTTTCATTTACCAATTTTTCTAACAGCAAACAAACACAAGAAAATTTGGAAAATGTTTTTCCAGAAATCACTTTTTGAAAAACAAATATAAAAAAGTTTGGAAAGTATTTTCCTGGAAACCACTTTCCGAGAAACAAATACAGCTAAAAAGAAAAATATTTTCCTGAAAATCAAGCTAATTTTTTTATTAAAAAATATTTTTGTTGACTAGAAAGTGTTTTTCATTGACTAAAAAATATTTTCTATTAACTGGAAAGTATTTTTTATTGACTAAAAAGTATTTTTTTTTACTGGAACTTGATCAATTTTTCTAATAACAAATATATATAAAAAAATTTAAAAAATTATTTTTTAAAAAATAAATATGAGTATTTAAATTTGTTATTATTAAAAATCAACTCACCACGTAACTAAAGATTATTGCTTCTCTACACTTATTGAGGCAGGTGTTAGCCATTAATATCTAGAGTTTCATGTAAATCCGAGCGGATCCAAGAGCACCCCATGATTTGTGGACATAAACTGAACTTGCAGACGAATCAATAACCTCTAATGGAATTGAAGAACTCTGCAAAAGCCTAAAATCAGAACCTTCAACAATCCAATATGCAACTCATGTGAACCCATCTCAGCTACCTTCACATGCACACAACAAAACAAAAACCCCACCATTCTTTTATAAGACTACACAATCCTCCTAAGCCCTATCACCTCTTTTTTTGTCATAGCAATCTCTCTTTGCTTTTTTACTAGCTTTTTAGGGCTACTTCCTTTTGCTTTTCTCACCCTTCCCTCTAAAAAATGTCTCTTGCTTGTATCCTGTCCTCTTGCAATCTATTAGCATCATGTTTTGCGATTGTTTTCTTGGTTTTGCTTCAAACCAAGGTTGCAACCTCAGCTTTGATAATGAGCATGAGAAACCACCACAACCACCACCAGCACAGATTGCCAAGGCTGCAAGCTAATCAAAGTAGTTGTGCATTGTTTGTCGGCACTTGGGTTCGTGATGAATCATACCCATTGTATCAATCTTCTAATTGCCCAACCATTATCGACGCTGAATTCAACTGCCAAATGTATGGTAGGCCTGACTCTGATTATCTCAAGTACAGATGGCAGCCTCTCAATTGTGAGCTCCCAAGGTAACAGAGAACATCATTCAGTGTTAAATCCATTTGGGTCCTCCTCCTGTTTTACATTTCTAGTGCTGTGAATGCAATTGTTGGACTCATGTTTAATTTTTATATGGTTTAGATTCAATGGGCTTGAATTTTTGCAAAATATGAGAGGGAAAAGTATGATGTTTGTGGGAGACTCCCTTGGACGGAATCAATGGGAGTCTTTGATTTGCTTGATTTCATCGTCGGTGCCTCGAACTTCAACACAAATGAGTAGAGGAGATCCCTTTTCCATCTTCAAGTTCTCGGTAAGTTCCCCTGTTCCAAATAGCCACTATTGCCACAGTACTTGATATGCGAATTGATAAGATTCATGTGCTTGCTGCAAGGCCTACAAGGCTGCAATTTGAACACTAAAAAATGCTGCACCTGCCGGAGTCTTCTCATTATCTTGAGCCCAGCAATATAGGGACGAAACATGAAAGAAGTCGTCGTTTTTTTTTTCCAGGACGCGGTCTTTTTTCCTTGACAATCGAACTCCGATTGTGAACTTGGTCAAACAGTATCATTTTCTTAACATCACAGTGTCAGGAAGAGAATAAATTTTTACCGTGCTGTTTTCTATTTTTCAAACTTTAACCTGGAATTATACAAGTTTTAGTTAAAAAAAGGGAGGAAGGGGTGAGTCGTTGTCCTGCATTTAGTCATGATTGGATTTGAATAAAAATCGGACGGCTATTGTTACACCGATTCAAATAGCATGAAAAGTCAGATATGGTGGTCATAGTTTTGAGGGGCCCTAACCCTAACTACGCTGGTTTGCTTTATCACCGTTAATGCCAAAGTTGCCAGCTGCGGCACATTAGCTAAGGTAAATTTCGGCCGTCAAAGGGAAATCAAGGAAACGGGGTTTATTTTCCTGATCTGGGTTTGGTATTGTGCAGGATTATGATGTGTCCATTTCCTACTATAAAGCTCCATATCTGGTAGACATAGATGTGGTACAAGGGAAGAGGGTTCTGAGGCTAGAGGAAATTTCGGGGAATGCCAACGCCTGGCGAAATGCTGATGTGCTGATTTTCAACACCGGTCACTGGTGGAGTCACCAAGGTTCTCTCCAAGGGTAAGAAGTACTGTCACCCTTGTCTTTGTTTTAATCCTGGTTCTTCAGTCGTGATAATTTGAAAAATAAATAAACTCAATTTGTGTTCGTTGATGGGCTATGTTTCTTGAGTGTTGATGAAAATAAATAAATGTAACAACAGTACGTACCAGTAGGATTTGTTAAATAAAAGTAGCGTGTGATGGACAGATGGGATTACATGGAATCAGGAGGTACATTCTACCAAGATATGGATCGTCTGGTTGCACTGGAAAGAGGGCTAAGAACATGGGCTAAATGGGTGGACTCCAACATCGACACTGCTAGAACCAGAGTCTTTTTCCAGTCCATCTCCCCTACACATTACAAGTACGTCTCCCCCCTCTCCCTCTCATATAATTGGTCTTTGCTTCGAATCTTATTGTCCGTTGGGAGTGGTTTGAGCACTCAAAAAATGGGTCCAATTTTAGGGATGTCTGTGTGTACCGGTAGTTGTAGTTTTTAAAAATATTTTTTTACTTGAAATAATATTTTTTTATTTTTAATATTAGGATATTAAAATACTGATAACACTAAAAAATATTAATTTAAAATATAAAAATATTTTTCAAAAATATAAAAACAAAAACAATATGAACGCGATGGAGAGTTGAATCGGTAAAAGGGAAGGTGCGAGTTGCGATTGATGGGTGCTTCCCCAGCAGGGTCATTCAATGTAATTACAACGAATATTGCGGGTTACTGTTAGACGGGGAAGGCAGGCAAGGGTAGAACGGGCAACAAACAAAAAAGAAATAATAATATTGATGCTTACTAGATAAAGAAATTGGCAAATTCTACATCGCTGTCAGCAGCTTTCACAAACAAACGAAGACGCGTTAGTTACAGTAAATAATGAAAAAATATGTTAACAATAAAAAGAAAATATCAATATATTAATATTGGTTGAAATTAACTAAAAAATATAGGATGGTAACTCAAATTAATTAATTTTTTTCTAAATAATTATTAAAGATGTGTTTTTTAATAAACAATTTCTTAGAAAATAATTATCTTCTGGAAAAAACAGTATCTTCTTATATGTCAAGAACGATATTTCCTCGGGCGTGCTGCAGTCAAATCTTCTTTTTTCCTTAGGTCGCTGTGTTCCGGCTAGATTGTCGGCAACATGGTGAGTTGCTATTCTTCTTCTTCTTCTTCTTCTTCTTCTTTTTTCATTTAAAAATACTTTCAAACGCGTATCTGATACTTATAACCTCAGAAACTATGTTTAAACAACTAATGGAAACATAAATCAATTTGAAAGTTTTTAGATTCATAATCTCAAAACCTCATAAATCTGAAGATGAAATGGTTTAATTTTGGTGTCTATAGATTTTTGGAAGCGAGAGCTTTCATTTAATCTCATTTTTTGTTCTCCTTTTCTCTCTTCCTTCTATTTACCTGTAATTTTTAAATTCCACGTCATTTTTTAATGTGGGGAAGTCTGAACAAGAGGATTCGATTAGCCATTATCGAGTTTTTTCACTTTAAATAGTTTAGTTTTTTTTCTCTCTTTAATCTGATGGTGTATTTTAGTCATATGATAAAAAGGGTATTTAGAATGGCGTTGATATTCTAATGCAACAACACTGTAGTAGAACACCCAAGAAATTTGAGTACAAAAGAAACTAGCATTAGGTGAATCTCGGTATGATTGTTTTTTAAGTATTCTTGTCTTGAAAATATAATAAAATAATGTTTTTTATTTTTTAAAAAATTATTTTTTATATTCATATAGCAAGATGATTTGAAAATATGAATAATAATAATTTTGAAACTCAAAGATAAATATGCTTGCGATTCGATCGAATATGCCAGAAGAGGCAAATTAATTAGTGGACCGCCACAGATCCCAACAATGGATTTGACATGAAATAATTTGAATCAACTGCGGGGAATAATCTGCTGTTGCAACGAAACCATTTTCAGTCATCACATAAGACTTTTTTAGAGCCTTGAAGCTTATGAGAGTGGTGTCCATAATTATTTCATCTGTCCTGTCAGAGTGTCAGGAAAAATAAAATTCATGTTCAGCTAATTACACAAAAGACTAAAGAATGCATGATATCACGAACCTTAGAGAGGGGTCATTTGTCCCCAGTTGAAAGACGAATCCACCGGCATCCTTCAGCGGTCTCGTCACGTGATCCTGTTCTCATGACACCTGAAAAAGAACACCGATCATTTGTCGGTTGTCAGCGGCAGTGGCATTACTATTCCTCGTTTAATAGGATCGTGCATGTAATTAGCTTCTGAAGAATTAAGTATTACTCTGCTAAGCTGGAAATTAACAGTAAACCGTTTTGGTTATTGTTCTGTGACAGTCCAAGTGAATGGAGCGCGGGGACGACAATAACAACAACGAGGAATTGCTATGGCGAGACAACACCGATGAATGGAATGACATACCCTGGAGCGTACCCTGATCAAATGAGGGTCGTGGATACTGTGATCAGAGACATGCATAATCCTGCATATTTGTTGGACATCACAATGCTCTCAGAGTTGAGAAAAGATGGGCACCCATCAATTTATAGTGGCGTTCTGAGCCCTCAGCAGAGGGCGGATCCATCGGGATCCGCGGATTGTAGCCACTGGTGCCTTCCTGGACTGCCTGATACTTGGAACCAATTGTTCTATGCTGCCTTGTTCTTTTAAGTCTAGTTTATTGTTATTTGTTAACTACCAATTCTAATGATATACGTGTTCGGAGAGATGCATAATTTGCAATCCTCTTGTCTTCTATTGTTTTGTATGATCTTTAGACTAAGATATACATATGTTCCAATTAGCCCACCTTGTAAATTTAGTGATATTGTATACCACGAAGAGAGATGATTCCTTGTCGGGTGACTGGGAGGAAACCTGCTGCTTTATTTTGCTAATTAACTTGATCCCTTCAGGGACTCGGATTAGTTATTCCTGAAGTGAAGAACTGCAAGAATGATAGTGGTCATTTAAGCCCAACTCATGTGGGATCTGGAGCCCTTGTTCTGTAGCATGCTTGAATGTATAGTTACAGTATAATAACTCTAAATATTATTTCAACATTGCAAAAAAGAAAAATTTCCTTTGTGGTTTGTTCATGTCCTTTACTTGAGCTTCACTGCCTGCATCGGATCTCGTCTGCGATTTTCCCAGTGATGAAAATTAATAGGAAAAGGGCTTCTACTAAATATTGTATGTACCGTGGCAGAGACAAATGTAGACATCCATTGTCCCTCTTTTCCGATGATTAAAATTGGATGTTGGATTTGTTTATACTATAACTAAGAAGATGAGAAGAAGAAGAAAAACTTACATATGAAGCGAAGAAACCATAGGAAAGGTTGCATTACAGCTTTAAACAGCTACGGGGCATTGATAACATACATGAATTACCTTGTACAAAAACCACAAAGTAATGACAACACATGACTTCAAAGTTCGAAGGACCACAGATAATTATTTGTAACATCTACATGTGACCTATAAGATTTTTCCATATTTAAGCAACACAAGTTTAAATAATGCCAAGGCTATAGGTATCAAATTAACCAATACTTAGTCCTCCAGCAGGCGCTAACTGTGGATCGCAACTCCCGAAGCACTAACTTCCAGCATCCGAGGAAGAGTGTCAATAATTTTTGGTGGCACCACGCCTGCATTGGCAAGAGCTGCCTGCTGATCATAAGCAGAGAGATGTACACCCAATGCAGCCCGGCCAGAAGGATCCAGATTATTGGACCAGGCAGCATCCCATTCCACAGCTTTAGCTGTGCTGCATGCTACACTGGCTCCTCCAGGAACAGACAGCCTGGCGGAGTTCTGCAAATGAAGAGCAATAATAATAATCAAATTAGTGTTGACACCATTAGCATAACCCATCCTTTACTAGAAGTTACTGTGGTAGGTTTGGTAGGATTACCTGTGGGAAAAACCTCTCAAAAATCATTCTGTAGTAATAGGCTTCTTTAGTGGTAGGGGTATTATGTGGAAAGATGTGCTCAGCATTTTGCATCATCTTGTCAGTCACCTGAAAATATTAATTCTGCAGTATGAGCTTCCAAATAGAAATATGCTATAAACGAAACAAAAGGATGCAAAACAAAAACTCAGATAGGTACATGTTGGGCAGCATGAGCTTTGAGACCATCGATCCAGCTATAGCCAACACCATCGCTAAATTGCTCTTTCTGCCTATAAAGAATATGCTGCAGAAAATCAAATGGGACATGTTAATCTAAAGCAATTGTGCTTGTGGAGTTAGAAGGAAGACAATTAATATATATGGACCTTGGGCAGATAAGGATGCTCCTCGTCGTCAAAGGCTCTCCTAAGGACCCATTTCTCAATATGACCTTGTCCAGGTTTGATCTGGAATTGATGAATAGAGAGAGAATCACTTAACAGGCTTTAAAATCGGGAGTATCAATACTTGAAAATTCATACATAGAAAGAAAAAATGTTTAAAAGTTCAACGGAAGGTTTTTTTACCATCTTCCATTCAGGATCAATAGCCATCGCAACATTAATAAAATCCTTGTCCAAGAAGGGGACACGGGCTTCTAAACCCCAAGCAGATGTTGCCTTGTTAGCTCTCAAGCAATCATATTGATGAAGGGCCTTTATCTACACACACGCAACAGAATAGAATAATCAGAACGCTCCCTTGTTATTTCTCTACGTTTCAACAGAAAAGAGTGGTATATGCATATAGTTGGTTACCTTGCGACATGTTTCGCGGTGTAACTCTTCTTTGTTAGGTGCCTTATGAAAGTACAAATACCCACCAAAAATCTCATCAGAACCTTCACCAGAAATAACCATCTTCACTCCTAGTGCCTTGATCTTACGAGCCATAAGGAACATAGGGGTACTTGCTCTGATGGTTGTAACATCATATGTTTCTATATGGTATATGACATCCTCAATTGCATCTATGCCATCCTGTAATTAACAAGCCAAAGATGTTAGTTTACACTTTTGGGTATTCATAAGAGTTCATGGAATGATAGCACGAAATTGAGCTTAAAAACTTCGCTTGGTTTTTATACCTGAACCGTGAAGTGAAATTCATGGTGGACGGTTCCCAGATAATCTGCAACTTCTCTTGCAGCCTTCAAATCTGGTGAATTCTGCTTAGCACGAGGGACAAAATCAAGGACTCCATCAAACTCTTTAAGACCTGTATACTGAATTTCTTACGACAATAATTTACACTCACCTCTAGGCCAACACAGAAGGAATGGAGTTGTGCACCCCATTGTCTGGCAGCCTTTGTACTTGACAAATGGCGAGAAGTAACAGCAGCAACCAGTGATGAATCTAGGCCCCCAGATAAAAGAACTCCAAAAGGCACGTCAGTCATTAGCCTTTTAATCACAGCCTGCGTATATCACTCTTAACATATGAGCTACACCATAAGAATTTCCTGTTTGTTAATTTGTAACATCAAGAAAAACAACTTACAGTAAGCCCAATTATATATTTGTCTTTACCTTTTCAAATGCACGTCTCAGAACAAGTGGATCATATGGGGTCGAGGGAATGGCCTCGCAGAACCAAGGAGGATTGTACCAACGACGTAATCCACCCGATTTACTCGAGTACAAATGACCAGGAGGAAAGCACTCAAAATGTTCACAGTCGTCATTCAGACCTTTCATTTCAGATGAAATCCACACGGACCCTGAATAATAAAAAGAAAAGGTAAAATCATCAAACAAAATCCAAGTCATTAGACATAAATAAATTTGAAAAACCAGGATCAGACAAGCCGTTACCATCAAGTCCCCAGCCAATATAGAGGGGGGTGATACCAATGGCGTCACGAGCAACAATGAAACTGTTGTCACGAGTATCCAGCAGAACAAATGAAAACATTCCATCCAACATGTCCACAAAATTTTCGCCATATTCCTCGTACTAAATTCAAAAATTTTCAAGAACATGGTCACTCGTTAGAACCAAGAACTGCAAACTACTTCCATTCTACTTCAATATTAGTCCTTTGGATTCAATATAACTGAGAATTCATGAGATCTAATTATCATAATTTGTTAGCACAACCCACCAGATGGGCTATAACATCACAGTCACTGCCTGTTCGAAACTTGTGATTTGGCAAATGCTTCCTTAGTTCTTCATGGTTATAAATTTCTCCGTTCACCTATTTGCAACACCAACGACTCGTTAAACTTATTGAATACTCATAATTTTAATTGTAATTTGCAACCAAAATAATGTCCTGTTTTGCAAATTTTAACGTGACAGAAACTAAACTGTTGGTCTGACGCCAAAAAATGAAAAACTGAAAAACAACCAACCGTGACAACGATGGCTTGGTCTTCATTAAAGAGTGGCTGGTCACCGGAAGCAGGATCGATAATAGCCAGCCTTTGATGAGCCAAGTAAAAGTCACCGCACTGATAGAGCCCACTCCAATCTGGACCACGGTGCTTCAACCTGTTACAATTATAATTAGACAGCATTATTCATCCCATTGCAATTTTGATACCCGCAAATTTGTCGATTATAATAGTATTGCTGGACCCATCAGTCCCCTATCATCATCAACTTAACGGAACGATAACCTTCTATCCTTCGTCTTGATTAAACGGAACATGTCCATGAATCCTAAATACTTTATAAGGTTTCTGGTCGTTTTTAATATTTTTCATCTTAAATCTGGTCCCACGTCCATATCTCCAAATACTGTTAACTCCTTTTCGTTAATTGTCCGCGCTAGGAAATATACCAGCGGAGGAAAAACATTTTTACTGTTACGCTAGCCAGGTAGTACCAGTGCTATGAAATAAACATTGAAAACTGCAAATTTATATATATATATATATCAAGAATAAAATATGGGTGCAAATGTTAGCGAAAACGTAAAGGCTAGATAAATGAGAGAGGGGGGGGNGGGGGGGGGGGAGTTGCCTGCGAGAGAGCTCTAGCACCCGAACCCTCTTGGCCTGAGAGTCGTCAGAACAACCCAAAACAGCAAGTATCCCACACATCCTCGTTTCTTAGAAAAAAAAAAAACGATATAGCAGATAAAAGAAGATTTTGCTAGATATGTATAGCTTAAAAGAAAAGATAGAGAAAAATGGATGGATAAACTATAGAGATGAAACAGGGTAGTAATGAAAGAAGAAAATCTGGTAATAAGAAGGAAAGAGAGGTCGCAGGAGAAGGAGATGGACTGTTAATAGGAAACACCAACACGTAGAGCAAGAGTTTGTTTTTGTTATTGTTGAATGGGTAAGTTCCCTCCTCTAAGTGCTCGTATTTATAGTGCCACAACCAAGCAGCCACGCCATTTAACGGCGTCGGTTTTTTCATTTTCTTTTAATTTAGTTAAGTGATTGCTGGTAACCGGAGAAAGCCGGAACCTCAGAGGGACAAGAATCATCGTCTCGTTTTCTTACACGTGGTGAAATATTATTGGATGGTGTCGATGATATTTTATATGAGGTAACCTGTTTTTGCGGATTCAACGGTGAGGTTTATCCATTTCGGAAACGAGAGGGCTTTATTGGGAGTGCTGAGTCAGCAAAACTCAAATTCTCGTGGGGTGTTCATTGACGTGGGTTTGATTGGTCAGTTGTGCCGTCATTGTTGTCCAGTGTGTTAGGAAATTGTTTCGGTAGTCAAAGAAGTTTGGTTTCTTTTTCAAATTAATATTTATTAAATGCCCATGAAGCATAACCAACATACTTTAAAAAAATAAATACGTACAAAGAAAATATAGATGAAATAAAATTTATGATCCCCTATAAGAATATTCATCTAGAATTATTTTTTTATCAATCAATTTTTTAAAATAATTAATAAAATACTACTCAATAAACACTATAATTTATTTTATTAGATTAATGGTGAGGAATACATTCTTAAAATCATTTGCAGAGATATTGACATAGATAAAAGCAAAAGATTACGTTGTTTATTATGGTTCAAAATCTACAAAAACCAATAATGTCCAATAATTCTTAAAATATTTAATTTTATCCATTCATATCTTTGCTCATCAATAAGTTATTATAACATTTTACATGTATATTACAAAAAATTAAAACAACCTTACTAATATTAAATAAAGAAATAAACTAGAAAAAAAATTATTTTTAAATAGTAGAAAATCTCAAAAGAGTCATGGTTGTACATGATAAAAAAAATAACAATAAAAAATATATAATTTCTATAAAAATAACTCTTATATAGTTTTTCAAAATAGAAAAGACTCATCATTGAGTTTATATATAGATAAAAAATGTTTTTTAACATGAATATCTCTTTATATACAGCTCATTTTATTATAGGTCTCTATTATCATTTTATATATTTTCTCATCATAGATCTTTGATATTTTAGTGTAAGTTGTCCCATTTTAAATCCTTAATATAATATTTTTATATAAGTTATTTTATTAGAAATCTCATCACTGGGATATTTAATATCAACTATTGACACAAACAACAATAAAAGATTAGTTAATAAACATCTCTTTGATAATAAAAAAATATATTTTTATCTCATGTAAGACAAACACACCTTATTCCATGACCTCTCCCATAAAAAGTTATTAAAAAGGACATCACAGTTAGTCACCAATAATCATTGAGCTCTTATCCATGTTAGTTGTGACCTTTAACCAAAACTAACATAAATCATTAGGTTATATACTAATTGGAGAGATAAGAGCGAAAAGCAACTAAGTTTATTACAAATAAAAACCTTCAAATACTGTAAACATTATAAGCACAAGAAGACTCTTAATATAATTCATTTTATTCTTTTATGTTTATAGTTGTGTAAATGCTATTACAACCCTATGTATATATATAGGAAACCCCATTAATAATTAAAAAAATAGAAAAATCATTTCACCCGATAGAAAAAAAAAATTGAAAGGCATACTAATAAAAATAGAAAAAAAATAAAAATATTTTGCATTAAATATTTAGTTTTGAATGATATATAAATAACCCAATAATATTCTTATTGTTAATATATTTCTCCTTGTGCCGCCACAGTTAACTTTTTCACAACAAAACTTCATGGGAGATTCATAAGTGATAATAGTATATTATTTACACGAAATTGAGAATTGAAATTGCTCATCCTTCAATAGCTGAGCAAGCATCAAAATAAAAGGCAATGAAAAGATACTTTAGGGACCTGGAAACATGATGCCTTCAGGAATGAACTATTATATATTCTTATCTACTATAACATAACTACTTATTTTTCCATTTGACAATTTAATTAATCACCTTGTAATTCACTACAAGATTTTACAGTTTCGCTAATGAAATTATTCTCTTAGTCTATAATTCAGCGTTCATCCATAATTTTTTTACCAATGACATCTTCTATAGAAACTATCAGTTGACTTTTATTTCATCGGTAATACCTAATTTCATCGCTATATATGTCAATCAAAAAAGAAAAAATAATTACCAATAGATTTACTGAAGAGAATTGCACATCAAAAAAAAAAATTTCACTTGAAATATATTTTTTAGGTGAGTGTATAAAATATCAGGTACATATTTTTTATCTCCTGATTAAATGCCGACAGACTATAATCCTTAGTAACTTTGTAGGTGAGTGTGTAAAATACCGACATGATATATCTATATATAAATTTGTCTATGATTGTGGTATTTGCTCTAAACTACCGTGAAATACAAATGGAAACACTCCATCTGTAAATTTGTTGTTACGATTGGCATTTCCCGCTCTCTATCAAATGCCGATGGATGCAGTCCATCAATAAAACACTCGATGATTATTTTTAGATATTTTTTTAATTATTTAGAATAATATAAAATTATATAAATTAATAGTAAAAAAATTATGCAAATAAGATTTTTATTAAACATCAAAAATAAAAAAATAAAGTTAAATCTGAATGGGTTGAAAAATCATCCCCGTATCTCTTCCTCGGCTAGCTATTATAGGTCTCCTGAGAACAATGGCTCATGTAGTCATCTCATAATAATTTGTCAGAATCTTTTAACAAATCAAAAAATGTAAATGCATCTGCATTAGGTTCTTTTTCTTCGACTGGACATTGACTAATATTACCTTAGTTCATTTGCATTGCATCCACAACTATATTCTTGTAAGGATTAGTAATGTCATTAGCCCTTTCATGCACGTTACTAGCATTAGAAGTTGACCTAACCACCCTTTCTCACATTCTCTTATTATGAATAAATACTTCTTCATGTGCATACCAGCACTGGTAATTCTCTATAATCCATTTGTGTAGATGATGCATCATTACAACATCTGGATGCAAATACGTTTTATTTTAACACTTCTTGCATGGACACCTAGCACCGTCTCTAGTAAAATTTCTAAGAATAGATATTGCGAAATTAATAAAACCCTGAATGTCGTTACAATAATTCATTATCTGTAATCCTTGGGATGAATCTCGATATATCTATAAATAATCATTCATGACTTCTATCAAACCACTATATAATTATGATGACAACATATATTAATTAACTATGTTAGATAAATAAATTTGTAAAAATATTGATTTACTTCAAGATTATCCAACAAATTGATTACAACTTCTCATAATATTAAATATTCACTATCAATTATCAATGTTCATACAAGTTAATATATATAAATTTATGAAAATTACAACTTCACAATACCATTGATAATAATTAAAACAGACTCATTAAACAAGCTATTGACTTTCAAAACAGCACATGTTATTCGGTAATTTAATAAAGTTTCAACGACTTACAAACAAATACAATTTTATAAAATATAAAACAAACCATAATAAGTATAAAATTATGCATTTATATACTACAAGTTTGTTTGAGAAATAACAATAAGATGTTTACATATACTAACAGATTGCATGTATTAAAAAAAATAATAAAATTGATATTTAATTGTTAAAATTTTAAAAAGATAGAATTACTTACAAAAACTAATAAAATTAGTCGGTAAATCAAAATACAAATGTTGTGACCACAAAACTTTAAGAAATATAACTTGTTGTGTTGAGAAGAGGGAGATTTTTTTTGGCTGGTTGTTTGTAGTAGAGGAAAGTTGGGATTGGAAAGAATAATGAAAAATAGGAGAGGAGAGAGTTAGTAAAGTGGTCATATATTAACTTTTACCGACGGGCTCACCGATAAAAATATTATATCTGTGCTTATGTCGGCTCTTTTGACGATAAATAGACCATATCACTGTATGAAGTTCTCAATTTGAATCTCTTAATGATTCTATCAGTAATTTGAATGATGAATCGGTCACATTACCATGTGAAGCTGTCATTTTAAAGTTCTTGGTGATTCAATTGATAAAATTACTGGTAAAAACTTCAACATCAATGAATTGTTTTTTTATTCTAAATATTTTATTTATCATTTTTTTAATAAATATTCACTAAAGTAGTCCGCTAATATATATTGATGGAATTATAAATAAAAAAAATTATATCAGCAATTATGACTACAAATATTCTGTCAGTTATGATATTAGTATTAAACAAATTTACGGTAGTGATTACTCTAATTACTGATATTATTGTGCCATCCCAACTCAAAAGGTACACTCTTACCTTTCAGGAGAAATAAATTCGATTCACTTCGTAAAGGGTAAGTGATTGTGAAATGTTAAACATATTCACTGAATGGTTGGCGAGAAAATATATATCTTATCTTTTCACAGATTTGCTAATTGTTCCATAATTATATAGTTATGAACAAATAAGTATAATTTCAATAAAAACGCTTTTTTAAAAACCTCGAAGGAGAATAAAAATACTACTGTTTCTGTATAAAAAAATAATAATTTGAAAGTGCTTGCGAATTAATAAATATTTACACGCACCTATATGTGATATATTTTCTTTCTTATTTCATAAACTTGAAGACAGTGTAGTTTGAAAATTTGAAATTCCGTAGCAAACCCCGTGAAATGATGGCTTGGGAAGAAAGCCACTGGAGATCACGAAATAATTGCTTAGAACGCAATAATTATTAATATTTGCTAGCTCGTAGTCATTTAAAAATTATTTTTTTATTATAACTTAAATAGTTTTTTTTACTTATTTAACTTTTTTTTTACTGAAAATGTGCTTAATCATAATTACAAGGAAATTATCTAAAATACTCACAGATAAGATAATTTTTTTTATAGTTTATCCAGTGAACATATTTACTAGTTTATAATCACTTTCTTGCTGCAAAATGAATGGTATTTTTTTTTTAAAAAAATAACAACATTCTTTTCTATTCAAAATTACAAAACAATATTAGTAATCATCATTGTGAGATAAATAGTTAGATTAATGGGCAGTAAAGTATTTTACCATGATACAATAAATAAAAATATGTATTATTTTTTAAATTAGATATTATAAGTATAATATTTTAGGTGCCATAAAAGCCCCAGCGCTGATAACTATCTTGTGATGATTTTTTTTCACTGGGCCACCAAAATCAACATTAGTGGTTAATTTTTAATTGGTGTTTAAAATTGAGATAGTGATTAATTTTTAAATTTTTTTATTTAAAAATATATTAAAAAATTATTTTTAAATTTATTTTTAATATTGATATATTAAAATAGTAAATTAAAATAAAATAAACTCAAAATTTTTTAAAATTACAGTTCAACGACAATTCCACATATTTTATTTAATCGAAGACCCGCACTTCATTATTTTATCTCGATAATTATGAATATTTACATGAAGCACAAAAAATGGCGTCTCGTGACAGAGTAAAAGTTGGCTCTATTAATGTCCGCTATCATTTAAAAGCATAACTATTTTTAACTGTTCTTGGTCTGAATTATTTCATTACTCAGGGGCACTATTGGGTTTAAATAAAAAAAGATTTCAATTAAAAAAATTTGCTCATTTTTTATCGGTTTTTTATTTTATTTCTAAAAATTAAACCGGATTTAGTTTGGCTTTTTTGTTTTGGCCTAGTTTTTGAAAGTTTTTGTTTTGATCTTAACCAAAAACTTACCTGTGTAACTATAAAACAAGCAGTCTATTAGTTCAAGCCTTTATTTATTTTTTAATTTTTTTGGATTGATCTCTAAATAAATTATATGTTTATGATCAATTAGTTATATCATTTGTCTTTTATGTTCAATGCTATTTTGCAATCGATTGTATTTTTGGACTGGTATTTTTTGTAATTGAGTTTTAAGGGAAATAACTACAAGGTAATATCTTGGCATATCAAATTGAACATGGAAGATCTAATTAATGATAAAAATGGAGTCTATTAAGGAACGAAAAACTATAACCTTTTTTTATATTTAAAATTTTCTATTTTTAACAAAAAAAAATGAAATACTGAAATTTTAAGTTTAAAAAAATATCAAATAATATTTTAGTTTGAATTCAGTTTTATTTTTTTTATGACTTATGCCAGTCAAATTTATTAGGAGCCGAATAACAAAAATCTCACCATAAAATTGCCTAGAGCTTTTTTATTTTAGTAATTTAAAAGTAGTTTTAAAAAAAATAAATTTTTTAATTTAAATTATTTTTTTATGATTTTAGATATTTTAATATATCATTATTATTAAAAATAATTTTTTTAAAAAAATATTTACATGAACATCAATGCTTCACCTCATGTTAATTCAAGGTTGTTAGTTTTTAAACGTGGCGAGGGGTGGTTGGTTTATCCCGTTTCTGTAAAAAAAAAAAAACAAGTATTTTCTTTATTCGGAAAAAAGTCAGAAAATCGTAACGAGTTGTTTTCAAACAATCCACGTGTTATCTGCTAAGGATGACGAGGGCCCCGTGGTATCTATAGATTGAACGACGGATTACTTGCGTGCAAGTTTATTTTTATAGCGGTGGTTTACAGAGTGCGAATTTTACATTTCACGTGTCGGGGGAGCATCTTGATTGGTGGGTTAGTGTCTTGGCAGGTTACTGGTGACACACCAGTTCCTTTCTTCGGAAAAGTCTTCAGCCCGGTCTTGTAGCTTTAGGCTTTTACTAGACACGGGGCCCGTGTCTCCACGTTTTTCTTTGTGTAATTTGCATAAAAACAAATGTTCAGCTGCTATAAATCGTTTTTTGAAAAAAACAATTCAGTTATAATTTGGATTAAGTTTAATAGGTTTAATGAGATAATAAAAAAATTTGATAGTGGTGGCAAACAGGAAATATCTTTTTTTTCCAAAAAAATGACAATAACTTAAAAAAAATATTTTCAGAAACACCTAATTACTAGATAAAAAAAATTATTTGAATAAATCCAAGATAAAATAATAAATATATAATCTAGGTAATAAAGAGGAGCTAATTTGGTCAAACCTGTAAAATTTATATTCTAAATAATAAAATCAAAATAACTCGATTTAAAAAATAAAAAAATAATAAAGTTATTTTTAAAAAAACATTAACACCAAACAGTAAAACTAAATAAACAATATAAAAATGTTATTTAACATTAACTTTTCAATACCGTAACCCAAATTTTTAAACTGAAAATAGTGTACATGAATAAAAAATGAAAGAACAAGAAAAACACCAAATTAGAGAAAAACACACACACACCATGAACCTAAATTGCACAATGAAATAAAAAATTATCAAAAATTTTACAAAAAAACAAGAAAAAAAAAGAAACATAAAGAAGAAGAATAGAATTAAAAGATATCATATATAATAAATTATAATTGAAATATTAAATATAAAATTTTAATAAAAAGATAATGAGAAACAAGAACTAAAGCTGAAAATAATAATAATAAATAGAATAAGCTTGTATTTTTAGGCCCTGAATGGGGGGACCATCGCTCAATTCTCATTGACATGCATCTCATGAAAAAAAGATATATAGCAACACATTTAACATCATAGCCAAGGTAATGAGCAATGAGATATTATATATGCGATTTAAAATATACAAGCATTTTTTTTAGGGTGAGTATAAAAACTAAAAAATTAATTAAATTAAAAAAATAAAAAAAAATGTTAAAAAATTAATTAAATTGGTTAATATTTTAAAAAATTGACTAAATAGATTCGATTTCAGTTTTATAAATATTAAACTAAAAAAAACTTAATTAAACTTGGAAAATTAAATTAAATTAATTTAAACTGATTTTTATTATAAAAATCAAAGTAAATAAACTCAAACAAGTTAGTTTGAATCTATTTCTTATTTTGATTTTTTTACACTTCAATTTAATTATTATTTTGATAAAATACAAAACATACAAAAATAATCCTTCCTAGCTATTATGCATTGACGCGTACAGTGAAGCAAAGTCAACAACAACTTTTTCATATAAATTAATATTTAATTGACACTAAAAGGTAAATTACCTCGGTGAATATAGTAAATATAGGAAAGAAAACCTATATGAAAATACAAAAGGTTCTTAACCGACAACTTAATCTTCTTACCGCAAGAGCATTGCTGTAAATTGACGATACATGATTAAATGAAAATATTTTTACATTTCTCTTCATCAATTTTATAATTTTTTATCCTGGGATCAGTTGGACAATTTTATTGTCTTTAAAATAGAAAAAATACAACTTTACCCTTGACAATCTTTTTAATGATTAATGTGCAGTAGTTGATTTCTGACAAAAATGTTCTATCCCTATCGCAGTGAACAGTACCCCACATCTGAGGGCACATGATTTTTACCTTCAACTTTAATTTATGTCTTGTCCGTGCCTCCGAGATGCTAGGACTCGTTTGTGAGTCAAGGTGCGCTCAACTTTATAACCTCCGAATTTTAGTTTTCAACGAATGCCAAGGACACTCTCTTCAACACTCTCTGGCATTTCAAGCCACGTCTACGTTCAAAAAAAAAAAAAAACCTGCAACCGGCTCCTGATTGCTCCCTTCAATTTTTCAGTCTCACTTATCAGTTCTCTATCTCAACCTCCACAGGAGCCACCACCTGCAGATTTCCACTCGATAGATTTATTCTCCCAATTTTATTTTATTTTAATAAATATCTAGATTAATTTATATATACCTCAACTAATATTATAAATTATAAAATTAATAATTATAAAAATCTCTAATAATTATAAAACTAATAAGATTTAAACTAATAACTTCTAAGAAGTAAATCTGAAACATGGTAAATTAAGTTACATTTTTAGGATCAATTTCTTACCCCAGTAAAAATTAATCCATGAGCTTTTACTTCACTGACTCGTAATACAAGGTTAAGAGATAGTTTATGAAAGATAACTATTAATTTGTCCGAGAAAATCCACTACTAATAGGAGATAATCAATCATTAATTCATGAATTGAGAACACGAGCTTTTAAACGATATCAACACCATTAAATTCCATGGTCGATAAAGGCCTAGCAAAAATCTTTATTTTTTAATCGAAACAAATTTAGATCTCTTTCACAAACCATCAAATCCAGTGTCGAATACTTATTTGGACCCTAAAACAAACATCAATATTATTAAAGGTAAACCTGAATAGTGAGTGGCAGGGATGCAAATAACCGACCTGAATTAATTCATAGGAAAGGGCAGTAGAAAATTACCCGCCTGTGTGTTGTTAGAGAACTACATATACGCGGGAAAATAAACGAGAAATCTTCAATCTGATTAGCTGAGAAATATATTAAATTCGTAATATTACGCTCATAAGCAGGAGTTTTAACCGTGACTTTTTAAATAGTGACGACAGAGCATGTGTTCAGAGAAATTATAAGATTTATTGTCACCCAGTCGATTTGTCCGGCTGTCGATCAACATGCGTGTATATCTCTCAGAAGAACATGTGTGTGTGTATCCTTTAGGTACGTAGTTTGGCTGACATGCTGGCTGGACATGGGGTAGAAAGCATAACTTTTTGTTACATGATTAAAAATTGACCAGCCATGTTATTCTCTCTTATATATTTTTTAAATTATTTTGATATAATGATGTAAAAAGATAATTTTTATAAAATAATAAAAAATAAAAATATTTTAAAAAACAATTACTCTCTCAAACAGTACCCCACGGGTTTCATATCCTAAAATCACAATAATTAAGTTGATTAAAACAAAAGAATCACAATTATTAGCTAGCTAGCTAGCTGCATTTTATAATGGCTTGGTACGGCTTGACGATGCTAGCTATCTAGCCTAGAATCTCCATTGCTAATTACAATTCAATTTCAGGCAATTTGTTAATCAAACCACTAACAGCAAATGAAAGATGCTTATTGGATATCTTCCCTTGATTGCCAACTGATGTTTGCAGAATCCAAGTCTATGGCGAGCAGTATTTTCCCCTTTCCCACACCAATCTTGCTTCTTTCACCGTGTTTTTTATTATTTTTTTCTTTCTTTTTGTCAACTAAATAAAAAAAACAAGATAAAAGGCAGGCCACCGCGTCTCCATCAAAAATGGTTATTGATCTTATCCTGTTCCAGCATAAGAACAAAATGAAATGACAGGTGGCATTAAGGCATTAGGCGGCCCTCCCTCCGTAGAGTGCCTTGGTTCCTGCTTCTGGCTAAGCATTACAGCAGAGAAACGTACTGGGAAAAGGCATATTACCACTACTATTATTTTTGGATCACTGCTTCCCTGCATCCACATCCTCAATAGTCATACCCTTCGTTTTGTATATAAAAAGATATCCCTTTATTATTATTTTTTTAATATTAATCTTGTATTTTATATTTTCATCATTTTTACATCTTTTTGTCTCTTAGGGTCGCTAACATCGTTAAAAATTGACGTGTGACGTGCTCATAACAAAATTGTACATGACAGCGGAATATGATGACCTGCTCTTCAATCTCTAAATTAAAGACTTGTTTGTGAGAAAATATAATAAATGGATCAAAATAAAATTATAAGGACCAAAAGTACATCAACTGAAGATCTACGTTGTGAGCATGTGACGTGTTTCGGTTCTTACTGTAACTTTAGCTGACAAGAGAAGTCTGTAAAAATGACAAAAATATTAAATACAAAGTCGATAGTAAAACAAAATAAATAAACAATGAGACTCTTGTTTTTCCCCTCTCGACTGCACCGTGGAAAGGTGCGGATGTATAGTGTCTGGTTTCTGTGATGTAATGGGTGATCTTCCAAGTGGGCAAAATCCCAGGCCTTTGGCTCAGTGTTTATCGTGATCAACACGAAGTGTTGATCATGGATAGATAGGGTTCCAGTTTCTCAATCAAAAAGTTCATAAAGTCAGTCCAGGCAAAATGACGCGACAGCAGGATCCCATTCGAACATGGTGACAGATTGTTTTTTTCCAGAAGAAAATTGCATTTTAATTCAAGAAAGTCATTCTCGAAACCAATCAGCTTGCGGCACCTCACACTGCAGCACGGCTTGAACGGGACATCCTAAGAGAGAAGATGCACATATCCTAGCTTTATTGACAAGTGAAGAAGATAAGGATTGAGATATACGGGTCGCCATAAAGCATGCATGGCCTCTTTCTCCTCGTGTTTTGTTTAAAGACCGTGTGTAAATGAGGCCAATAATTGCCCTCGAGGGAGGAGGGTCGGTGAATATGCTAATCATGCCATTCATTGTAAATGATATGTCTTGTATCGACCAGATGTGTATATGTATATCTTTGGAATCTTAATTTGACAAAATTCTTAAATTTATCCATCTTTTTCTATCAGTTTTTCTTGTAAAGAAACACATTTGTTGTAGGAATTTATCGAATTAACTATGTTGCTAATTATGATTAACTTTCATAATAAAATATGATGACATGACATTGATGGGATCAGAGATAGAAACTCTCTAACCATACATCACATGAGATAAGTCGTGACTTGTCTATATTAACTATTGAAAAAAAAAAAAAAGGAAAAAAAATAGTCCCCAGATATGCATTGTAACTCCTAATGCTTTCAATTGTCAAGATCAACTCTTAATTTCTTTCGTAAAGCAACAATCAATTTAAACGATTAAATAGTTCTTAATAAACCAACTCTGGGCTGTTCACATCCGCGATCCAGGGGGATTTGCCTTTGTTTTCTCGAGCAATTATCAACCCCGTCATCTCTGTTGATTTAGTGGCTGTTCGTGTTAACGGCTCGAAAGCCTTCGATGTTGGGTGAGAAAACGACCGCCAAAGCATCGTGGGTTTTTTGCGTGTTTGTTGATGAGAGCATGATAGAGAAAACAATGAAGCGAATGGATATAATTCCTTTGAGTATGGGCAATAATGATATCATACTGGCTGCCTCTGTCATTATATTTAATTATTGATTTTAAAGTGTAGGATAGTTATTATTTTGGGTAAATTTAGTTGCCTGATATGTTTATTAAATATATATTATTCTATATTTTTAAATATGTTAAGAGATGATGGTTATTATCTTAAACTTAATTACTCATCAGTATTTTGGATTTATCATCTTTGTAATTTATCTAGCAAAATCTAAATATTTTAGGTTTAATATTTTATTAATACTTATTTTAAATTTAATTAAACATCAAGTTTATATATATATATATATTAAATCTAAAAAAATTATTAGGCTCGTATTATTTTATCTTCTTAAATGAATTAAAAAAATAATTATTTTTATTAAACCCAATTATATTTAAGTTTGACTAGTGTTAGATCCAGCATATCTGAAACTTAACACGGTCTCAGTATCTCGAGGCTTGGCTCATTACTAAGTTTAGAGTGTCTTTATTGAACTTGTATTTTGTATTTTTTTTAAAAAATTATACTTGTAAAAATTTTTAATTTTATATTTTAATAAAAATATATTAATAAAAACTTGGTTTATTTAAAGAGCACAAAAATACTTAAAGTAATGTAAAAATTGAGTAATAGATTCCAGCACATGGCTAGATTTAAAGTTTTCTCTTTAAAAAAAATTATAACATCAGGCCAATCAAATCAGATGCATGTTTATTTAAAACTATATAAATAATTTTATTTTAAAAAAACTATCCGATCAAATGCATGCATACCATTACTGTTACCAAGAAAAATAAATTTTAGAACCGACAGGAATAAATTTTATTATATTTATTTAAGTGATTGTAGGAAGGAAAACAGCACATCAGTTCATGTACGCGGGAAAGGAATCATTAATTTTCATCCATCAACTGGAATTAGTAAAAACAACACAAAAATTCAAATTACTTTTTATTTTTTTATTATTGAAAAACATAACAGAGCACATTTTGAGATGTTGAAAACAATATATAAGTTGTTTTTTATTTATTGAAATTATAAGATTTAGTTTGATTTAATTTAGTTTAAAACCTAAATTATAAATTAAAGAGTTAAGAGAATCTATAATTTTTTTAAAATACATATATTATTTTAATTTAAGAAACTTGATTTAAGTTTCTCGTTAAGTTAGATAGATGAGTTTCATAATATTAATTTTATGACAGAAATAAAATGGGATATTTTTAGTATTTTAATTTTTTAAAATTAAATGATATATTTCAGCATTTCCTCTAAAATACATCAAAATTGACAAAAACAAAATTTATGAAAATCCATCTGAAAATGAAAGTTATTAAAATACCGCACGAATCCCCTAATCAGGATCAAAATTTAAATATAGGCCTATATATATTTATATGTATGTATGTATAGGTATTGACCGGCCACTTCTCACCTGCGCCTTCCTTTTCAGGTCAATGGTCTAAACTTCAACTTTATTTGGTAGCTATGTCACCAAACTAGAAGCACTAACGTGAGGATGGAGAAACGATGAGGGAATTGGAATCGCGGACGCAAGCAGTTTTTCCTCTCTCTCTCTCTCCCTCCCTCCCCCCCTCCCTTTTCCTGTGTTATTTAAGGTCTCTCCGCCATTTTTTTGCCACGAGGTTGACGACTAATGAAAGTAAATGATCAGATTCCAAGAAACTATCCATGCTAATTTTTTCCAGTGATATTTTTACCATGCCAGGAGATTTACCCCGGAGCCAATTGGACTCCTGCCTACTGGGCTTCTCTTGCTAACACAGGACACACCCAAAACCCCATGAACCGGGAGGAAAGAAGAAGCTACATGAATCAAACAGCACTGGACATGGAAGGAAACTGTTCCTGTCGTGGACAAGAACTTCTCTAAGAACTCGCCTCGTGGTTATTTAATAGAAAAGGTAAAGTAGAGATTTTTATTTATATTTTTGATGAGTTATGTATTTGATTTTTTCTTTTTTTCATGTGTCCATTTTCATTTTCATCTTCAAAGTAAGTTCATGAAAGTAATTAATTAATAAAATGACACGAATAATCCTTTTTCCCCCTTGTGTTCAGAAGCCTGGAATTTTCTTTAATTATTGCAGCGATGAGACAAAGTGGCATAATCGAGGTCACTATTATTGACTTTATACATGGTACCCGCTCTCATGTAAACAAGCTCGTCTTCACCTCTGTGCAAGGGATTTGTCCACATAAAGCGTTACATCAACGATTAGTGTTTTTCAAAAATAATTTCTCATCGCCAACGCACAATCATGTGTCAAGTGGATAACAATAACACTCACGCTGGTAAGAATAATGCTAGACGAGTGTGGTGCAAGGACCCCGTTATTAAAATTGACCAATCGATACGCAAATTGAGCAATTAGAAAATTAGAACAGAAAGTAAAAGAAAATGAGGAACAAACACATCTATAAAAAAAGTCCTGATGAAATAATAGTTTTTACGATCATGGTTAAAAAAAACATGTATTTTTTTTTAAATTATGATATTAATTAAATTCTAGTATAAGTTACGAAGAGAAACTGGGTTGTCGATGAAAATAAACAATAAGCAATAATCCATAATGAAATAATTGATAATTGTATTTTTTAGAATTTGTTTTAAATTGTATTTTAAAAGTGTTTTTAAAAAAATTTAAAAAAATAATTTTTTATTTTAAATTAATATTTTTTTATGTTTTCATATGCTAATATCAAAAATAATTTTTAAATAACAAATAATATTATTTTTATATATTTTAAAATAAAAAATACTTTTAAAAAATACATCATACTAAAACTCTTATTCTTCTTTTACCTTTCCTATCCTCCCTTCGCCGGAGCTACTTTCTCCTTTTATTTTCTCATGTATAGAAACGTTTTTTTTTAAAAAAAAAACCACATCTCCTGCTTAACAATAATCCAGATATGAACTAGGGTCTCTTCCAATGCTTAAAGCTTGATTCAAGCAACGAGTGAAACGGGGAAGAATGTGCTGGTGTTGTGTTTTATTATGCTCTTGTTTTTAGGAGGTGTCACTTCGGTTCCTGCTGCTACTTTACCAGCAGGTGAGCGAGCTGCTTTTGTTTCATCTGTTTTTTGCTTGTTGTCCCGAGAATTCCAGCCAGATTTCTTTATTTTTGCAGAGATTCTTGGTGGTTTTTTCTCGAATGTCATTTCTGCCCTCATGAAGTGGCCGTGGTATCTGAAAGCCACTGCCACCTTCGCTCCTCTTGTTCTGTCCTGTTTGTTTGCGGTTCTGGGCTTATGAAATTTCCAGAGTGGGTTATGCTGTGGAGACTCTTTGATGGGAGCAAGCTTGGGATTGAGCCCGACTCTGCGCGGCTGTTGGCCGGCAGAGAGATTCTGATTTTCAAAATGTTTAATTGTTTTTTTTTAAGTAATCGCGACAACTAACTTGTCGAGAATAGCTTTTGATTAAGTAAATGTTGTGTTTTTCAAATACGATAATATAAACGTATATTATTTTGTTAAATCTTTTTCAAATAATATTATTTTGTCAGATTTTTTAGATTAATGTGCTAATTAAAAAAAAAATAGATGTGCTGCCACTATATGGGAAAAAGAATGAAGATGAATCTACGAAGATTGATTAGTTACAAGTTTTGATGAAGTCCTGTTAGGTAGGCTAGCTCCAGTACGTGGTGGTCCCGGCTTTGTCGTGCGGCGACTCGAAAGGACACTGTAGATGAGACCTGGGCCACCAGGCAAAAAGCCAGTCGTTTTTTTTTTTTTTTTAAGAAACTAATTGCCCTGAAGAATTCAATGGAGCCCGTGAGAAGAAACGTCGTCGATTATAGTGTTTATTTATTTATTTATTATTTTTGAAGTTTTTTCTACTCAAGCCACCTAGCTCTTTTTTTTTAAATAAAAAATCTCCCTTCCACGTTGACAGCTAAATTAGTTTAATAATTTATTTTAAATTTTTTATATAATTAAAAAATACAAAAAAATATGTTGACATGAGGTTGATACTTAATTTTATAAATAAAAATAAGCATAATTTTATTGTTTAAAAAATTAAAAATACAAGGACTAAAATTGAAAGCAAAAAAGATATACATGCCTTTTTTAGGGTGTTCATCGGGAGCCCTTTCAGATAACTTGTTCTCTATATTTTTTTTATTTTCCTTTTTAATATATTTAATTTAAAACTTGTATATTCTAGATAAAACCTTTATTTTGTTGACATTTGAACCCTGTAATTTTAAAAGATGAGAGTTGCGATTGCCGTATGAGGTGGATGAGATGGAAAATGAGCCGCTGGAGAGATTCCATGAATAAAACAATTAAATAAATTATTGAAATTATAATGGTATGTATGCATCGTGTGTTTTCAAGCAAATAGAGGTTAAAAAATGTTTTTTTTTACAAAAGACCTTGGCTTGATTTTTCAGCCATCTCTTCCACTGTCAGAATCGAGACAAGAAAGCGACACATCATTTGTTTAATTATCTAGAAAGTGACACGTTGTTTTGATTTATTATTTTTTAAATAAAAAGACAAGAAACATGACAAAAAGTAAAACGAGGAGCCCTGGTGTTATGCCTTCTTCCTGTTAAGCTTGACGTCCGGGGCTCATCTCTTTGGTCTATTGGTTGCCCCCTCAAGTGTCTTTATTATTTAACATGGTTTGACAAGTAAGTCCAGACCATGTCATTTCAATATTTTTTATAATATTAGTATTTAGCTGGTAGGTAAACAGTAAGAATTTAGAATTAAAAAGTTTATTTTTTTATTTTAAAATTTAAAATTTTAATTATTTATATGATAATTACCGAAGATTTATATAATTGTTAATTTTAAAATTTATAAAATTAATTATAATATACATAAACTAGCCTAGATATCTACATTAATCTAAATATATATATATATATATTATAATATAAATTAGTTATAATTTAAAGTGCAGGGGAAAAACACCTTGTAAATTTAGTGTTTTTCCTTATATTAATATTATTTAAAGGGGGTTTAACGTTATGCAATCTCATTATTTATTTTCAATTTTTTTAATTACATGTATAAAAAGAAATTTTTTTATTTCAATTTGAATTTTTTTTAATTTGTTTTAATTTTTTAAAATACAAAAACATGTTTAAAAAAATTATATATATATTTTTTTAAAAAAAATTTAACTTGGAGTAAAACATGAGTTAGATACCTAGTATTTTCTAGAAAAAATAAATAAATCAACGCGCTTTTAAACATGACGAAGAAAAACACGAACTCTGTCTATTTGCCCCCCAAGTTCTTTAATGTTTATCAAGTTGGTGGTCTAGAGCATGAAGATTCAAGTGTTCTCTAGCATAAAGCCACATTGATCTAAGAAAATTACACAAATTCCATTAGGAGTCCTACTGACCTTAGAGGTTCCGAACGACACTATTCCACTTGTATACACGAAAGAATAAAAAACATTATTCTAGAAACATCTATTAATTTCTCCGAAACCAATCTCTTGAACTACGGGCCTCCTTCAACGATCCACAAAAATGCAACAAATGAGTTCAGATTAATAAAAATGTCTCATCTAAAACCTGGCCCAAGCCGAAAAGTGAACGAGGAACAAAACCCACAGAGTGTACACATCGTTCAAGGCTTGAATCCAAAAGGCCCACATGTTCCTGGGGTATTAAAAACGCCCATTTATGGAGGACAAATGAGTATTTTCAAGTTAAACATTAGGGTAAACACACGACCCGCTTTTTTAAAGAACCCGCCTATCCGCCGTCTCGTTTCCCCGTCTTTTCTTATAAGAAAGGGTCGTTCTGCTTCCAGGCTCTCTTCAAAGCATCTCTTCAATGACATCTCGTTGGTGTTCGCGCTCTTCTCCCTCTTTTTGGACTGCCGAAGTTGGTGTTTTTTAAGAGAAATCTAATTAAAATTTCGACTCCAAATTTGGGTTTTTTTTTCCTTTGCTTGTCCCCAAAGAGAAGGCTTCTTTATCTGGTCAGTGTGGATTTTTAATTCCCATATGACTCGTTCCCTAGAAGCGAAAGTGGTTGTGTTGCTCTTTTATCATCTCTCTCTCAGCCCTTTTACTTTTGGTTGCCTTGGGAGTCCATTTGGGCAACTACATTAGAATTTTATCATTTACCTATTTGAATTTTCAATGTTTTTTCAAAGAAAATCAGGAGTTTTTAGTATTAAAAGAACAGTGATGAGTCAATACAGACCTGTAATGACATGCGGTAATGATCGCAACACTTTATGAACATCTAAGGGACTGAGTTCTTGTTAATACTTCTCCTTTTTTATTTTCTTTATTGCTGATATCTTGCAGATTAAAATAATTTCCTCTGATATTAATCTTGGTGTTATCGTGTTTCTGAGGCTTCATATCCTTGTTTTATAAAAAGCTAAAACTAAGACTTGATAATTTTATGCTTGTATCAGTGAAGCCTAAAAAAGTTTGTTTCCCTCACTATCCAGAGCTGCCTTTCGTATTGCATTGGGACGTCGGGGAACTACATGGTGATTTTTTTCAATATTGAACGTAAATTTTTTTCCTTGTTAGGTTGATAGCACTGTTTTCCGTTAAAAAATGACGGGGTGATGAATTGCAATAGCTAGGTGAAGAAATTTTAGGATTGATGCAACGATTTTTAATCGTTATAAATGTACGAGAACTTTGGCCGTGAATTGTTCGTTCAATTTTAAAAATAAAAATAAAGATAGGATATTCGAAAAGTTGATGTGATAAAATTTTAGCAGCTTGAATCTTTTTTGCGAAGTTCAGAATCTCCATATTGCTCAAAATACTACTAGTTGGAATTCGACAATAAATCTTCCTGCCACGCCAGTGTTTTTCAGATAGCTTCCTGTGGAAAAGAATCAATATTGTAGTGTTTTCTATGACTAATCTTTTGCTTGGAAGCTGATTGGAAATTTCATTTGAAGCTGATCTGCAACTTTATGGTTCATCAACCAGCACGCTTGTAGAATGAAACTGTTACTTCTGGAGTTGTTGCAATTGAAGGCTTGCAGAGAATATAAATCTGGGGTATCAGTTGACGTAAGAAATTAAAAATGCTGCCGTAAATTCGGTAATGAAATGACGACTAGAACTTTCTTATGCTGTGATTCTCCGGAGGTTGTGGTCTTTGCGATGACGTCTTAATTTTTGTAATTTATGGTTTTTCGTTTTCTAGGGTTTTATGTCTTCCTTTTTCTGATTTCGTTTGTTGGACTCAGTCTTGTACTCCCTGAAGCAGAACTGTTTCTTTCGAAGTTGGTTTTTGCTAAATGAATTTTCTTCAATTTAAAAAAAAAAAGAGTTCTTAACGAACTAAACGTGCTGGGGATGTGATTGAGCTAAGCATATTAGCACAGATGTTTGCGATTAATTCATCATAGAACTTACTGCCTTTTTAACGAGGGGCAGAAAGGATGGAATTAAGTTGACAAATGAATAGCTGTTTAGGATTGTGATAGAATTTATATCGATTAAAAATGCATTAATAAAAATTTAAAAAAAAATGAAAGCAACCTACATAAACAAACACTGCCGAAGTTGAGACCATCATATACTACATAGTTTTCAATCTTGACATGGCCTGTAGAATTGATTTGGAACCTTAGAGGCCCAGTTAGAAGTATGCAAAATTTAGACTTGTAAGTAGCCCAATGAAAACGGAACAAATATTAACGGGTTGTGACTTCTTAAAACACAACGAGTGTAAAAGTATTGAAATAGTAGTTTCAGTTTGTTGGATAAACAAATTATACAAAAAGATATAGAAAGTATAGGTTTGCCTCAATATGAAAAAATTAAAGTATCATCCCTTGCTTTGCCTAGCTTAACCTTTAATGGTGTTGAGATTATTTTCTCATTGATTGGTACTTTTATCAAAGCTTAAATAATAAAAAATAATTATTTTTTTACTATGAAATTAAAAATCTATTAATATATATATATTTTATGTTCATAAGAATTTTTATTTTATTTTTTTAATGTGTAGATAAGAAATCTTATTAGTTTAAATACTTTGATTTAAAATAAAAAAATAATATATTTATAATGTGAGATAAAGATATTTTGAAATAATTCTTTAAACTTTATTATTTATAGTATATAAATTATTTTATTGATTTTTTAATATAAATTACAAAAAAAAATTAAATATTGTTTTTAATTTTTTCAAATTCGATGTGCATCAACTATTATGACACTTGACCAAGTCAACCTTCAACCCCGCTGATTGATGAAGGTCTAATAACTTCATATCCCGTGCCTCAAGCACTCAACCAGTGGTCGAGTGGAGTTTCTGGCTTCATTTCTTTGGTGGACAAAAATAGAACATGTTCGATATTTGAGGTTGCAGTTACTAGTTACGGTAGGCCTATTGCTTCTGGGTTCAGATAGAGCCTGAATTTGACATCAACGGTCAAGTAAAAGTCCACGCAAACACTCCCATTGACGGCCCGCCAACGACAAACAACATTGTCTGTCATGAAAGGTCATGACACTAAAAAAGGTGTTCGAACTCCGGTCATAAAAGACAACGAAAAATACTAGTGCGATAATTTTATTTGTGTAAATACTTTCGTCATTAATGATCTATTGTGTGCCTGTGGTTTGAAAATTTTCTAAATAAATAAATTTTATTGTTGATCTCTAAGCAGCCAATCAAATATTAAAAACAATATACTGTTCACATACGGGAATTTAAGACAATACAACACAAAAATTGTGTTTTCCGAATATTTAAAATCTTACATACCTGGAGAGGTAATATTTGTCTTGTTGCACCAGTCATGTTAGCCTTCATGGAGAGAGACTTTTCTCTTGAAGGTCACCTCCCCTTCCTTTTTTTGAACACTTTTAGAGGATGTCGTTGGGGATTTTATATAATTTGTTTAATTAGATTATATCCTTCATAAATATTTTTGATGTTAGAACCAAAAAGGCTGCATTTAGATCTGGATTGCGTATCTATTTTTTATTTATTTGTTGGAGTGGCACTTGTGAGGTTTGAGCTTGGTCATGGTTATGTTGTCTGCAAATTCCAGGAGGGGGAGCCCCATGCACACCTAGGGATTTGAGCTTGTTGTTGATGAGACAGCAAGTTATGTCGAAGACAAATTCGGATTGGTGATTTAGATTACTAGAGTGATCGTTTGATAAAAACAAGATCTTTTACATTTAGCAGTCAAAGATGAAGAATATCCACCATTAAAAAAAAAGAAGCAGACGAAGAAGAAAGAGAAAACATTTTCCACCAACGGAAATTTATTGGCAACAATTGCAACAACTTTTCCGACCAGGTTATGTTATCTAAGTATTACAGTTTAACATACCTGTGCTCACTTCGTCTAGTGTTCCCGTGATAGACTTAGCTCATATCGGGTAATGGTAATGCTTCTGTAATGTGTTTGAAACTTCATTTTAAAACATGTTTAAATAAAATAATATCAACTTAATTTAATAATTTTTTAAAGATTTATTAGATAATTTTAATACATGAATATTAAAAATATCAAAAAGCATTTGAAGACATGTTTATGCACAAATTTATATAATGTATTATCAAACAAACACCTAATATATATATATATATATAGTTCTATAAATTAAACGATGCTCAAGTTATCTTGTTTTCAAGGCTGTAATTGTTCAGGATCTCCATTTCATGTGGGTTTTATTATTAATTAATAATGTGTTTTGTAAAAATAAAAATAAAGGGATGGTATTGGCAAGTTTTGATGTATATGGAAGAGAAGGAAAATTATTAAATTTATCAAGGGTGCAGCGCGAGCAAAATGGTATTTGTCTAGAATTTAAGTATTTTTTGTTTAAAATTAATTATTTTTTTATGTTTTTAGATTATTTTAACCTATCGATATTAAATATAAAAAATAAAAATATTATTTAAATTAAAAACAAACTTTTAAACAGGCCCTCAGAAAGAAAACGAAGCTTCCGTTTTAATTTAATTTGGTCATGGAGCGCTGGTGACATTGATATTTAACGGACGGCGATAACGGTCACCAAACAGAAACACGCTGTCAACAACGGTTACTTCGGAGAAGCTGCGCTCGAGCAGGTCAGGATGGGACCCAGGGTTCTGCTCACAGCGACATCGTCCAGGGTAAAAGGAAGGGCAGGAGACAGAGCAGTTCACTGATAATAATAATAATAATAAAATAATAACAGCGAGAGTCAAGAAAACTCCATTCACACTCCCACTCCCGTAGTCTCAATCACATCCTTAACGTGTTTGACTAGAATATCGGAAAACAAAATAAATAAATAAAAAAAATCATGGTTTCACACTCACTCTCCCTGGAAATGCGCTCCCACTCGTGAATCTAGAAGGGAAAAAAAACTTCGTAATTCTATTTTGAAGGCATGTATTTTTGTGTTCAAATATTATTTTTTAAAATTTATTTATTTACTAGCATGGATTATTTTGATGTTACATTAAAAATAAATATATTATTTTCGTATATTTGCATTAAATTATTATTTAAAAAAACAACTTAGAATCACATATTTACCCACCGTCGTACCTAGTTGAAAACTTATTATGATGGTATTGAAATGGAATCCGCGGATTCACTCAGCCACACCAAACTAGAAAAGCATCTTCGGGAACCACCTTGCACCGTGTTGGAAAACACACACAAACTGGCTTGAAAATAGCTGGATGGTCACGAAAACTCCGAGGTGATTAGTAGCTGTGGTCTACCATGTTCTAGTGTTCATATTAGAAGCGGTTTGTTGTTGTATTTTAAAAATAGTTTCATTTTTTATTTTAAATTAATTTTCTAGTGTTTTTTAAATTATTTTATTTTTTTAAGGTATTTATGTCAAAAAAAATTAAAAATAATTTTTTTATTTGCATACATTTATAAAAAAAAACAATTTAAAAAATAACCATTATCACACCTCAAAATACTCATTATAACTTGTTTATTTTTATATTTAAAAATTATTTTTTTTAAAAAATGAATTTTTATATATTTATTAGCTTTAAAATAATATTTTTTAGTATTTTTATATCATTTTAATATACTAACATTAAAAATAATTTTTTAAAATAAAATATATTTTTAAATAAAAATAATATTATAAAAAATAATAATTATCACATTCTCAAATATTTTTTATAAAAACAAATTTTTATTTGAGTTTGACCATAGAATTTTTCATTGTTCTGATTATATATTTCATGGAGATTGCGATATATGAATTCGTTTTATATAGATTTAATAAGAAAAAAGAACGTTTTTGTTTAAATAAACTTGTCGGTTGCTGTCTTGAATTTATCAAAGTGCTTACATGTTTGTGAAAACGAAACAAACAAAAATGCATGCCTTGTTTTGCCTCTAGCACCCCCCTCGACGTAGTGTTCTCTTCATTTAACCTTTGAGCTCTGTTATATCTTGATAAAGTTTATTTCAATCACGTCTTTTAAACTGTTTTCATTTTCTAATAGTTTTGAAAGAAATAATAAGATATGAAGAGAGAAAATGGGTTTTTTTTAATCATGTCGGGATTTTTATATATATATTTTTTATTCAACCTTGCTTTTCATGATAAGTTTTTATTTTAAAAACAATGATTCTCATAAAAAAATCATAAAAAAGGGGAAATAAATAAATAGGAAAAGAGAGTTTTGATTAAAATAATATATTTTTCCACCTCAATTCAAATGATTAAGTTTTCTTATGAATATTTATCCTAATAATCTTTGTTTCTTTATTCAAAAGAGAAGTTGATTATAAAAAAGTTATAAAAAATACCTTAATAAAAAAATAAAAAATCATGAAATAAAAAATATATATTTTTATATAATCTTTACAATAAAACAAAATTCATTTTCAAAATTACCCCTCGGCATTGTCCTAGAAAAGACTAATAGCCCTACTATTTACGGGGACACTGCTAGGAAATGTTGAGAAATACACGTAAAAACACGCGTCAAAGAGTCAGGCCAACTTACTAGGAAAATCCATTGACCATGAAAATCTTCTGACCCTTTCCCATGATGCTAAAAAAAATAAAAAAATAAAAAAAAAATCCAGGGGCAACATCGACATTATGGAACAGAGCAGTGGCCACAGATCACTAGGAAGAAAACCGCTATAAATAGCCTCCTAACATTTCCACAATAACAATCCTCTTCTCCCATGCGACAGGTTCATAGACAGACAAACCAGAGAACAAAAGGAGTCACGAAAAGCGAACGCAGAAAACTCAAAACAAACATCGTACGAGAAAAAAAAAAATGTCGTGCTCTGTTGCGGTGTCGAATTCTCCTGTATTCTCTCCATCAACTACTCTCTTCCGCAGCAAAACAGTGGTATCAATCCCTTCACCACCAGCAGAAACAATAGCACTAACACTAACCCATTCAAAACCAACAACACAATCTCCATCTTCTTCAACCACCTCTTGTTCTTCTCCCTCTCCGTTTCGATATCGCCTTCAAAAACCATTAACTGGGTTCAATTCTTCTTCTTCTTCTTTGGCTTCGGGTTCGGGGGTGGCCTCGACGCTCTTGAAGAGGAAGAGGCCGACGAGGCTGGATATACCGGTTGTTATGGGGTTTGGAGGAGGGCTGGCGACGCCCAGGGAGGTGGAGGAAGCGGAGGTGGAGAGAGAAGGGTATGGCTATTCTGTTTATTGTAAGAGAGGAAGGAGAGAGGCTATGGAGGATCGCTTTTCTGCTGTCGTTGACCTTGAAGGAGATGCCAAGCAGGTAATTTCATAGTTTTCTTCTGTGTGAATTGTTTCTGTTTTCGTTTTCTTCCTCTGTCTAGGTATGGCTATTCATTGGACTGGTATGTGAAATAAAATTGTTTTGTTGAATAACCAATCTGGGTTTATTGATTTTGTGTGTGGTGGGGGGGGGGTGATGGAGCTTTTCTGCAAGATATTATTAATGGATGCAATGCAATCCTATGAATAATTGCGAATGATTAAATATGGAATTAGATAATTACGAGCTTCAATTTAAGGAGTTCTGGAATATATCAAAGAATATGAAAATAATTGCTGTAAATGAAGTCTTTTGATAATCTAGACACATGTTTTTGGTTATGGTAATTTTAAGGCTAGACTAAATATGGAACCAAATATGGAAATTTGTTATATGTTGTGTTGATTAATATTGAGGCTCTCTGTTTGATATAGAATTTGTGTCTTATAATCTATATATGCATTGTGTTTGCAGGCTTTCTTTGCTATTTTTGATGGACATGGGGGTGCTAAAGCTGCTGAATTTGCAGCGGGGAATTTAGATAAGAATATTTTAGATGAAGTTGCTAGGAGGAACGAAGAAGACATTAAGGATGCGGTTAAGCATGGTTATTTGAATACCGATGCTCAGTTTTTAAAAGAAGATATTAGAGGTGGCTCCTGCTGCGTGACAGCTTTAATTAGGAAGGGGAACCTTGTTGTATCTAATGCCGGTGATTGTCGTGCTGTTATGAGTAGAGGAGGTGTTGCTGAGGCCCTCACAGCCGATCACCGGCCTTCCAGGGAAGACGAGAAGGACAGGATTGAGTCCACGGTACGCAGTTTGTCACCATATTATGCACGCTCTTGCATAGAAATACAGTGTCTGAGAAAAGCTTTGTTTGAATTGGAACTAATAAATTTTATGGAATTTGTTTTGCAGGGTGGCTATGTTGATTTAATCCATGGAACTTGGAGAATTCAGGGATCCTTGGCTGTGTCCAGGGGAATTGGAGATAGTCATCTTAAACAGTGGGTAATAGCTGAGCCTGACACAAACGTTGTTAGAATTAAGCCAGATCATGAGTTCTTAATCTTAGCTTCTGATGGCTTATGGGATAAGGTATGTTCTCGCTAGCAATCTTTTCCCTTCAAAGGAATTTCACTAGCTCAAATAATCTAAATGAAGTCCTTTACATGGTTTCAGGTTGGTAATCAAGAAGCTGTTGATATTGCTCGCCAATTGTGCATAGGGGTTGAAAAGGCTGGACCATTATCTGCCTGTAAAAAGCTTGCTGATCTCTCTGTTTTGCGAGGCTCTTGTGATGATATTAGTGTGATGCTGATCCAATTGGAACGCTATGTATGATTAAAGCATTCTTAGTTTAAAGACGGGAACTTAGCTGACACATACGCTGATAGATATTTATTTTCTGAAAGAACCTTTTAATCGGGAAGCTGAAGGCTAGCAATAAATATGGTGGGAGTGATATTTAAATTCTAGAGGAACCTGATCATTTCACCCATGGCTGAAGACTGGACAAATTAGGATTCTTCTGCTGATATTCTTTTGAATGATTCATCCATTCATCCATACACTTATAGTTATTCTTTAGTAGAAATTCATTACTCGGTATCCAGAAACCTTGATTTGTATTTTATTCTTCGCAATAAAGTTATGGCAATACACTTGCAACTGGTATCCTGATCTGCTTTGTGGCTTGGCATGTAACTTCTGGGATGGGGATTTTCTACTTCAATGGGAGCATCAAATGAATGATGATTGCGTTATTTTCAACCCTTCCCAACAGAAACACTAATTATTTTGATGCTCGAAAGCATTGTAACGCATCAGAATCCGGAAATCTACTTCAATTTCCAAGTGCTCTTAAGAAGGTATAATCACACACATGCGCGCACTGTTAGCTTCTTCTGATCCGGGCTGTCATTTCTCGGTGCCTTGTTGCCTCAGTGTTGGATCAAATTACTTGCTAGCTCCGGTTCAAATGGCTGCCATATTCGTTATAAATTGAAGTATTTATTAGTAGAACGCCCCCTTCTCCTTGCCCTCTCCATGTTTCATTGATCATATTTGCTGATATTTCATACCCCTGGCTGGTTATTCTTAAGCGTAGAAACATAGGGTTTGTTTAGTATCGTTTGCAGTCATGGCTTTCGTTTTCGTGTTTAGTTCCTGTTATTTTTAAACAGAAAATTTGTTTGTTTTGGATTTTTTTTAATTATTTCAAAAAAAATCAAAGTCAACAACAGCCATTACAATTTTTTTGAAAACCAATTTGTTGGGCTTTAAAAATATTGGACCATTAGTTATCGGATTTCATATATTTTTTTTTTTAAAAAAAGCATTTTTTTTTCCTTGTGAGAGCTCGAAGGCAGAGAATCGGGCTTTTCCAAAGAATTACTGCAGCGTTGCTGCTCCCTTTGATTATCATATACAAAAAAGTCTCCTCCACTTTCCTACCCAATCCCTCTTTATTCTGGCATGTAAAAGAAGGAATCGAAGAGATTATGGCAGATTATATTCATCAATAAATGACCCGAAATTGGATCTTGTTCTATGTGAGATTGCTCCTTTAAATCGTAATCAAAGATGTTTTTGTTTCTTTTCTGAACCTGATGGATCCAGACAGTTAAGAAGATACTTTCTTTCATCGGCCTTCAGGAGCTTAGCGTTATTCCTCAAATCAATTACTGTAGCCTGTAGGTACCTTTTAAAGCCAAAAAAAAAAAGAGTGGTGAGTGTTGAACCTTTTTCCCAGCAAGCAAGACTAGTCATTCCCATAGGGATAACAGTCAATCCATTTTAAACATATTCTGGTATAACCTTGCCAGTCTTACCAGGCTAGTAGTTCTCAGCGATGCATACCAGGCACAGGCTCCACATATATACTGTTCCATCTATTCTCTCCATTGAGACAAGTTGAACAGCTTCCTTTTATTATAAGAGATTAGAGAACTTGCGGAAGAACCTACCAGCTATAGAAAGAGGTGGAAATAGATACGGCAGAATATATATACCATGCAGTCCGCGTTGCGACTGGCCCTGGGACCTGAGAAATTCCCTAATGAAAGGTAGTGTTTCCTTGATAGGCTAGGAAGCTTTCTTCCCAAGGAGAAGACATGGCTGCCTTTCGAGTCTCCGGATTGTCTTTCTGTCATTGGCAGTTATCCGAAGACAAAGTGGCAAGCCTATCCATGAATGGAGGGTGAAATAGGGCCCCATGAATCACTATGTACTAAACAAAGGGGCTTGTTTACAATAGTAGTAGAAAGAACAAAGGGAAGTGGAATTTCACGCGAAAGGTAAGTAAGAACTGTGGTTCAACTCCACAGCTAGCGTGGTTAGAGCAGCATCACAAGCCAATCTGTTAGGATACTGGCACGTAAACCTGATAAAACAAAAAATAAGGGACAAGATAAAATGAGAAACGACACACAAGAATTTACATGGTTCACCTAATTTGGCTACTTCCACGGGTAAGTATAGAAGGATTTTACTAAGTAATGTGGGAATACAACTTCTCTCTATTAATAGGAGAACAACAAAATCTCTATATTATTAGGAGAAAACACCTCATTTACTATCTCACAAATACCTGATAATTTTGTGGGATTACTCTCTCTTCACCCTCTCTTCCTCTCTTCTTGTGATATATTTAATGCTTGGATGCATTGTCTATTTATAGGTAAGTATCCATGCAAAAGACAAGGAGTTGGGCAAATAACACCAATTTGATGCATATAATTTTTGACTAAAGTGTAAAAGAATGACTACACCTTTTCCCACCATTTTTGACTAAGAATGGCTACACCTTCTCCCACTATTTTTTACTAAGGTAGTTTGGCTTCACACATTCAACCAACAAATAGTTTCTGTTACCAGGAGTGTGAGTTCCCAACATCGCTCCGGTTGGAATTAGAGAAACTAAGTTCGTTTCGGCAATTATAAGCCCTAGAGCATCGTGATAATTGACGCTTAGATTGAATAGAAACCCGGCCCTTAACGACCGAAACCCTTGTTATAGGACTTGAGCCAAAGTTATGGAAGTTATGAAGAGGCTTAAGAAGGCGCTGACTTAGATAATTGCCCATGGGACCTCCTCTTTCCAGCCCCCGCATCCGTGGGATAAGCTAGGCGACCTGGAGAACCACGACTCAACTCGTAGTCTCTAGGGTTACAAAACTTACTGAACGAAGAGTAATCCCAGCCAGTGTTTTCGGAACACAGTGGGCGATCGTTAGGCTATACTGCATCTCATCTCTATGCTTAGTAAAGATGCCACCCTTCTTGTCTTTTGAACGAGAAGGCATAGCTTACCAGGTCGGACAGAAAGGAGCGCCTTGACACGGAGGCATATTTTCGATCCTGGGGCGGTACGAAGATACCTAGAGTAGTAGATTCGGTCACGCCACCAGTCGTCACCTGAGCAGATACAATAGGGTAGTGAAAACCAATCAAAGCCACTATATATATATATATATATATATATTTGTTATTATATTTTCTATCAGGATCCCACTTTAAGCACAAATTAATGCACCGAAATAGCGAACTTAATTAATAATTATCATGACTAAATTACATTATTTTTATTTTTTAAGCAATAATAAATTAAGAATTAATACTATTAAGGTTATGTTTGATATGATTTTTATAGATTGATTTAAGTTTTTTTTTTTTTTTACTTTCACTTCAAAGAAAAATTTTAAGCATGTCTGGATAGAAACAAATTTTTTTACTTAAATCAAAAGTTTGTTATAAAATTGAAATAATTTTGAACTTTTGACTTATGAATTATGACTTATACTACATTTTTAAGAAAAAAAATTTGGAATCATTTTTACCTTTTCTAAATTAAATTGATTCCAACTCATTTTATCATAAGTTATTTATATATAAAAAAATGAATTATGAATTGAGATGGGGTCAATATTCGAACAAACTCTCTTTGTTTACTTAATAAGAATCCAGGTTTAGTCTGATATTATTTTTAATTTTGACTCACAATTTTAAAATTATTTTTCATAAAAATGAGTTAGAATGAATTTAAATGATAAAAATGACACCAGGTAACTTTATTTATTTTTCTTTTTAAAAAAAAGCAGTGTCATGCAAGTTATAATCCATAAGTTGTAAATTTAATTTTACTTTTATCAACCTATATTAAATAAAACAACTTAAATTAAACCCATTCAAGAAATAACCTTAATTTAATTTTACTTTTCTCGACCTTTCTTAAATACCATCATGTGAAGCCAGAAAAAATGTGGAAGCAAAGAACCTCTATATATCCGTTGACCAAATCTTTCGTTGAGGGACCAATAAGATCGTATTCCAAAGAAATATTCCTTCATTCCTGCCGACCACTGGCGACCCACTGAATTCCAGTTGGACATTGACATCCATTCCGTCTGGTTAATATTTATCTTCATCTCTTGGATTCAAACCAACGACAAAAATATGAATAGCATGGTTCGTTGTCTACAAGGAACTGTTCAAAACAATGACCCCAGAAAGTGCACCATGGTCTCTCTACACCGCATTTTCCTGATAAGGCCATGGCCTTCAATCCTGGGCGCAAGTTGGGTTCTAGGCTTCTTGGAGGTGGCTCATGTTGTTATTTGTTTTGGCGGTTCCAATTATAGGGACCCCGAGCCGAACATAAAATGATCGCAACTATACTTGCAAAATGCACCCATGCATGACTAAGTACTCAAGTCTGAAGTAACTAATTGAACATGGCCTGGGCTCCAAGGAACTTTCTGGGTCCTTAAGCTGTCGTCATTTTTTAGCCGGGCATCAAGATATTTTGTAAAGATCCACCGGCTGGTCTAAATGTTTTTTTAGATATTTTTAAATGGTTTTAATATATTAATATAAAAATTTAATATTTTAATGTATTTTTACTTTTGAAAAGCATACTCCATTAACACGCTAAGCACACTTGATATTTTAATGGCCAATTTACAGGCACGTAATTAACTGATCATGAAGGATGCAATTAGTTGCTTAATGGATGTCATACGCATGCATGTTGTTTCCGATGAAAGGTGGAGAACTAATAACCGCTTTGCTTCCTGACTTTTTTATTTTTAATTTTTGTGTGAAGGTTTTTTAGTTCAATAATTATAGTATTTTTCATATTAGTTTGGCGTAAATCATAATTAAATTCTTTCTTAAATGGTCTTGAATGTATATTTTTTTAAAAAAAAATTTTTTTTTTCTTAGATACTAATGCCAAAATTTGAAATCCAAAAATCAAGAATTGGAGTTAAACTTTTTAAAAACGTCCAAACCAACGAATGAAACATAATTGAGAAATTAATGTTATTATCTTTGAAACTTTTAGTCTAGATGTTAATCGATTTGTTTCTAGAAGAAATTTATAGGGAGTGGGTATTAAGATAAAAGGAGAAATTAATGTTTATAACTGGAAACGCAGCAAATATATTAAAATAAATAAAAAATTGAAATTACCTCCGAAATTATTATAACTCTTCTTAGTAATCATCATATATTACAACAATAATCTATTATTTGCAACAATAATGTGTAGTGTTTTTTTTTTTTAAGTATGCATGGAGAGATTTTGTAGTGTTAATTTCATCAGTAGATAAATATTTAATTTGAGAAGATAAAATATAATTTTATTAATTTAAAAAAAAATTAAAGATTGAATTTAAATTTTTATGAAATATGCAACCTCTTTTATTTTTTTACTGCCATGGACTAATTTGTATGGGCAAAGAATACTTCAACTTCTTTTCTATGGGTTACTTAATTTTTTTTATTTAATTTGATTTTTTAGCATTATTTTTTATTTGAGATTGAATTTAATAATTTATTTTGGTTGGTTGGATATATTGGTATCATAATACGAAGAACATATTTTAATACCTATTGTTTAATTCTCTATTTGATAAAATAAATTGAAATTTTAATACCTATTGTTTAATTCTCTATTTGATAAAATAAACTGAAATTTTATTGATATAAAATAATTAAGACTTAAAAAATCATAATGAAATCTAAAATAAATGTGAGAGGTTGAAGTAAGCAAACAAGTAGAACTTGATAGGCAGGTGCAATGCATATGTGAATAAAGTTGTTGTGCTTAGGTGATGTGCGTGACTTTACACCGCCATCAAATCCAGTCTGCAACAATGGCATTGGAAGCACCTCAACAAGATCTTTCTTATTGAGTGATGAATATTTGTGTGCGACCAACAAGTTAACTTATTTTTCTTTTTTTTTCTTCTCTTGTCTCTTCTCTTATTAATTTCTTATACTAAATCATTCAAAATAACAAGGTGGCTAGATATTTTGTTTTTTTGATCAAATTTGATCATTACTTATTTGATAGTTATTTGTTATGTTTTGGCTCATTTTTTTAATTGATTTCTTTTAAAATTTTATTTTTTAATATTTGATTAGGTAAGAATTGAGCTTTAAAGTTTTTTATCAACTTGTGTTCTACGAGGTAAACTCGATCCAGTGATATAGGTCACAGGATAGAAAGGTTAACTTAGATTGACATCGAATTTTTATTTTTAAAAAGTTGATTTGTTTTATTTCATCCTTCAAGTGGATGTCGGTTGAGAATTGGATTTTTCTTGTTATAAGACTATTCTATAACATAGTCTCATGATCTGAGTCATATAATTAGTAGATCGACCTGACTTATCTTAAACATATATTTTTTTAATTTGATTTTTTTTGTTTTATCATTTAATATTTTATTGATATGAGAGATTTGCTCTGTGATTTTTTCCAGTTTGCCATCTATTCCTATAACCTGAGTTGCAAGATTTGGTTGGCTTACATGGGTTTACTATGTTTTTTTTTCATATAATTTATCTTTTTACTTGGCATCATCCTTTTATATTGGGATTAGTTGAGAATTCAACATTACGATGTTTTCTTATTTACTTTTTATGAAGTTATTAATATAAACCTAAAAGGTAAGAACCTTTTAACCCATAACTAAATTAACAATAATTTATAAAAAATTAAAATCATATTGCTTATAATAACTTTGATCAATAAATTACCTACATTAGAAAACCAAAAATATTTGATAAAACTCTGACTCATTGATTATAAGCATCAATAATTAAAAGTATAGGAAAAGCATTACAAAGCCCAAATTCTTTGATATATTCAAAAAAGCTAATTGAAGAAACTAAATCAAGAGTTTTACTCGTATAAATACAATAATTTATTAACTACTTGGATGCCAAAACTTTGAGCTCAAATTTAACTTAAATAAGTCTCACAAATAACTATAATGAACCATTAGGTTGTATATTAAAGGCCTAAATGAAACTCAAATTAATTAATTAGTTGTTTAAAAATAAATATAAATTCATGTTTTGTTTTAAAATAATTTAAACTGTGAAAAAATACATGAATAACCAAATTTGAATTCTTTAGACATTTAGACTTGTTAATGCTTGTAAAATAAGGAGTTAAACTCATAAACATGAAAAAAAACTCATCTGAAACTCAAAGTTGTTACTCGTATCATCATTTACATTTAATGATCTAAATCAACCCAAAACTAGCCCACATCAAACTACCTGCTGTTATCCAGTCCGAATATGGTATGGTCCAAACTAACACTAAATCAATTTAAATAATTTGAAAAACAGTGACACATAAGTTTAAGTGAAACCAAACCATGCACAATCCAGATTGGACCAAAAACCCATAAACAAGTTGGAATCCTATAGGGCACTATCAAACTTAACCCAAATTGGATACCCAATAAATTCTTGTTTGATAAACACCCTTTTTGGACAATATGGAAACACAATTTAGAATATTTTTATTTGTTATTTTTTTATTAATTATTATTTTTCTGTTTTCACCCCTATATGTGGAATTGTTTTGAGAACCGAACTTTATGATTTTTTTTAAATTTTTTTCTAAAGTTATATTGGCCTTGTAATCTAGGACTTATGTTCGGCAGGCTAGGTCAGTGGGCTCATGTCTTTTTCTTGTTCTTTCTTTTTTTTCATTTTTATCCTCTAACATTGGTTTGATTTGGAATTGGGCCTTAAAGATTTTTCTTATGTTTGCTTTATATGAAGTCATCTTGTTTTCATAATATATGTTATAGATTTGACATGTCAACCCGAATTTCAAATCTTTTTATGGATTCATTTTTAAAATTGAATATTTTCTTTAGTTTATTTTATTTTATATGGAGTTATTTTTTTTTTATAATATATTTTGTAAGTTTGTTATATTGACTCGAGTTTACTCAAATCTTTTTACGAATCCTGTTTTAAAATTAAATAATATTTGTTTTAGTTGTTATTGTTTAACATTTTGTTGGTTGAACATATTTTATTTCTATATGAATTGGAAAATATATTTTAGATATTATTTCATTAATTCCATTTAGTTTTTGCATTGTTAACATGTAAGATACACTGTATAATATTTTTGAGAATATTGAGAAGGGATCTTTTGAAAATATTACCAATCATTCTTTTTAAGCATGCTACTGCTATCTTTATTTTTAATTCATTTGATTTATCGTGGCTGCTTTTATTATTTTAATCATATAATTAAATAAAGTTTGCTTATTAAATTTAGTCAGGTATATGTTTGCAACCACACATTTTTTCCTGCTTTTTAAAAGCATGTTAGTAACGCCATGACATATATATTTTTTAAATATGCGTAATGCGAGTCACCAATCTAGCACCCTCGTCTATGATTTTTTTTTTTTTATTGCAATAGTATAAATATTCTAGTCCTTATAATTTCTCAAGTATTCAATTATGCTACTACACCCCAAGAATTATTTGCAATCAGATCAGCTTATCCTCTTTTTCAAAGCTAAAATTCCTTTCGTAGTGTATAATATAAATATTAGTTTTAAGCAACAAAATACTCATTCTTTTGAAGAGATAAAATACAAATTCTTTAAAAGATAGTTACCAAAAAAAAGT
This sequence comes from Populus ilicifolia, assembly GCA_015708895.1. Classification (NCBI taxonomy): domain Eukaryota; kingdom Viridiplantae; phylum Streptophyta; class Magnoliopsida; order Malpighiales; family Salicaceae; genus Populus; species Populus ilicifolia. Next base: position 3,002,214 of record SRLM01000085.1, on the reverse strand, counting down.
GCTTCTTTTTTCATGCATAAAATTTAAAAGTTCAATTTCTACAATCACTATATTAGGCCATCGAAACTACACATATACATATACATATACATACATACACACACATACATACATACATACATACAAAAGACCGAAGTTTGACTTGCTTTTTGTTTTTTTGAATTTTGACGAAATCAAATCATTTTTTTGACAATCTAAAATGATAAAATGAGGGGGACACAAGCTATATTACTCTTTACCTAGCCATGTTCCTACCTCTTTAAATTTTTAATCAACATTCCTTATTGCCCACATAAATATGTAGTTTTATTTCCTAATTTATTCAGCGTGTGTGTAGTTACATTAGCATTTATTGCAAAGAAAATGCCCTGTATTATCAATTTGAAAGGAGCAAGTTGCGAAATATGATCCAATTACAAATTCTTTAATCTTTTTCACCAATGACTTCAATTTTTCAGAGATTTTTTCAAATTAAGAATGGGCTGGAGTTGGTTACGAATCAATGATCACCACAACTGTGGATGCATTGATTCTTAACAACTGGCTGTCTTGTTTGTTCATTATCTTTAAGATCAAAAGAGCAGCGTGACAGAGTGTGATGTTTGCATGTCAGTCCCCGAAAAATGGAACGCTGTTGTTCTTGCACGATGGATTGTCGGCCCTTTAATCGGTGCTGCCATTATTTTGTCCTGCTCAACCACGACAATTCTCCGCACCACCGGAGCCTGGCCTAAATTCCTGCTTTCCTTCCGAAACGAACAGTGTTTGCGATCCAATCCCTAAAATTAGGAAAACTTATGGTGGTGTATTCGTGCGAGATTCAAAATCCTGTTTTTACATGAGGGATCCCTCAAACTTTTGTCCCTTTGCGATAGGTTGATTTTTTCACTTTATAAAACACAAGATCACCATGACATTGACTCGAGCGATGAAGATTAACCACCACTCCAGAAGAGTGGTTTGGAAGCATCGGTTTTCTTAGCTAGTGGCTTCGCCGTGTTTTTGTTAAAATCTGAGATATTTTTTTGTTTTAAATTATATTTTAGTTATTTTAGATTATTTTAATATATAATACCACAAATAAATTTTAATAAATAAATAAATAATATTATTTACTTTAAAAAATAACAACTACTACAACATCAAATACTTCATTTATAGAGTACTATTACAAAAAAAAACTCAAATTAAGTATTGAGTTATCCAAATCACTGTATTTTTTTTTTAAAAAAAGGAGAATTTTATTTATCTAAATTATATTTTTTATTTTTTATATGATTTAAAAAAAAAACTAACTGGGTTATTATTTTTTCATCAGATTTTGGCTAATTAAAACCTTCACTGGACTTAACTTTATCTAGTTAATTGTAAATCTTTAGTATTTTAGTTAAACAAAAATTAAATTAATTTGAGCTGTCCAAACTGGTTGATCGGGTATAGAGCAAATTTGAGGCAAGAAAAATAAACCCATATCAAATAAGGGATAATTACTTGAAATTAATTTTTTTTCCACTACATTTACGTAAATACACCCCCCCTAATTGTTTGAGTTAGAATTTTTTTTGGCTGAGCTTGTCTCATTGACTTTCAATTCCCGATTCTCTGGCCGTTGCATGTTGTAAAAAGCGACTGAGACAAGGGAAGCTAAATTGGATAATGAAGATTTATTAATTGGATAGATGCATTACTATGAAGAAAATGATGGCGACTTATATGTCCATGGGAAAAGAGAAGCGAAATTAATTATATAGTTTTGCCTTCGAGAGAAATTAAATTGAGATGTATAAGCATTAATTTGGAATCTATACTTACATCTCATCAAAAACCAAGATGACTTCTTTTATTCGTAAAAAAACAATTAAGTATGCCTCTGGATCGTTCCCTCGGTGGACCAATTATTGAAGTGCTCTGTTACCAACTTACAATGTACAGTTGATTAGGGAGAGACAATTGCTTCTTAATCAATTAATTAGGCCTGAAACATAGACACACGGCAGTTTTTAGCACGTTATACCGACTGACCATTACAGATCACGGGAAAGATCATGAAAACACTACCAGATGACTGTCTAGGTGTTAAATCTTGCAAAACAGTTGCAACGTGGGTCGCTTGTTCACTTGACGCGTGGGACATGTTTGTCATTTAGTCAGAAGAGATGGAAATACAATCCTCAGGAAACAGAGTACTCCGTATTGAGAAATTGGAAGGGAGGAGAAGTTTCGTTCACCTATTAATTTAACAGTTCAGATACTTGTTGTGCTGTGTTTCTGAATGGGGTCACTTTGTTTGTAGATGTATTTACAAATTGTATTTAATATAAAAAATATTAAATTAGTTTTTTATTTTTTATAATTTTGATGTTTTGATATTAAAAAAATTAATTTTTTAATATATTTTTTAACAATAAATATTTTACATCACTTAACAAAACATTATTTTAATATAAAAAATATTTTAAAAGTCAACCAATTCTTCGGCAGTCACTGTCATAACTCCTGAAAGGTTATCTTGAGATTTACCTTCATGCCTTTACTAGATAGTTATCATGACTTGCATTGTATACATGATCGGAATTTTTTCATTATATATATATATATTCCGATTGTCATTTTGATATGGGATTTTGAAGTGTTAATTAAAAAAACAAATGAGTTTGCTTTTCTATATCACATGTAATTCCTTTTCTCTTAGAAACTGTTTTTTAAATTGTAATTATTTCAAATTTATGGCGAGAATGAAATTACTTTAGAATTCATCCGGGAATACATGGAAAAGTCATCAGGAGGAAATTAAAGGAAAGGCGTTGATCGGGGAAAAATGCAATGGCACAAAATCTTATCATATCCCGGGTAGACCCGTGAAATTCTCTCCTTAATCCCCAATAATTTGGCAAGGAACATCCAGAGGTAAATACGTACGAAACCGGTGCATGATCCTTGCTCCAAACTTCTATCTAATAGTGGCTTCTTTTAAACTGAACCAATCCGGTAATAGAAAGTTAGGAAATATATATATATATATATATATATATATAAAGATAGGAAATATGAACTGTCCAAATGGTGCCTGTAAGTTCATGTAAAGGTGTTCTTCTGAATCGTGATCCTTTAAAAGATACGCATTGGCGTTGCTGTGGACCTGTAATTCTCATGCAACCAGATTTAATTTCAGTTAAAAAATAAAAAAAATGGACCCTCGTTTATATTCTATAATATTATCGTGTAGATAATCTTACAAGTAAGAATTTAATAAGCAATGGAGGCTGGTGGTGCACGTCAACAGACTTCTACTCGAAACTCTTCACTGCAAATGCCAGGCACAAGAATCGCCAGATATCCAGACATCCAGGCATCTTTCTCTCTCCACCGCCAGCCTAAGACGTGGACCTACCGTTTATTGCCATGTAAGCATAAAAAGTTATAGTTGTGGACATCACTCTCAACCGAACTTTGCCTGTCCCTGCCCCCTTGGACTGGTGGGGCTTCAATTTATGTTGCTGCCTTTTGGCCACTTATCTGGCAAATTGACCTCCTCCTCCTCTCTGTTTTTTTTATTCCTTTTCTTCCTGTGTTCGGGTGGGACGCCTTAAAAAAAAACTATATTAATCACGCATGACCATGTGCTTAACCCATAATTAATTTATTACTTGTTTTCATCTCTTGTTGTCCTGTTAACTGAGTTCCTCAAACGGGCATCCCATGAATTCAACCCGTAATTTATTAATTACTTGTTTTGATCTTTTGTTTGACCAGTAACTGAGTTGCATAGATAAAACAATATATAGTATTTTTAAGGTGATATTAAATGGTTTTAACAGTGATCTAATTCTCTAAGATAATATTAAAAAGGTTTTAAAAAATCTGCATCTAGATATTACTTTCAAGACCCTAACTATTAACTACACGGTTTAAAAAGAAAGCTCCCTGGCTCATTAGTGCTTCTTACACGGATGTGATTGTGCTCCTTTATTTGGGGTGTCTAAAATAGTGATAGTTATATGGTGGTGTTGAAAATAGGAATAGTGGTTATTGTTAGAAATATTTTTTGTTTGATAATATATTAAAATAATAATATTTTTTTATTTTTTAAAATTTATAATTTTTATAACCAGCACATCAAAAAATAAAAGATATCAAAACAAATTAATTTAAAATAAAAAATATTTAATTTTTTTTAAAAATCAAATTAAATCGCTATTCCAAACTCCTTTTAGTATAGACTCTCTCAAAATTTGAATGTCCCACCGGCAAAACTTAGATGTTTTTTTCTCAGAAAAGGGTAGACCTTTAAACTCTAATTGTTAATTAATGAACTCCGACCCTTCGCGGTCTTTCAATAATTAAACTTAATAGGCATGTCCTGACAAAATATCCAAGATTAAATCAGGTTGTACATCCCACTAATAACAGCTAATTAATGCTTAAATATAGAATTCATAGATATAAAATGATTATCATGTAATATATTTTTTAAAAGTATTTTTTATTTGAAAATATATTAATATATACATATATATTATTTTTAATATCAATGTATTAAAACTATAAAAAATACTAAGAAATATTAATTTAATATTTTTTAAAATATAATTATAAAAGAAATTACATCAACAAATACAAGGGATACGAATTTTTTCAGTCGCAGTTCACAACCCCCTCGTATAGAATATTCCTCGTCCACAGCCACTAAAGCCAAACCCCCGCAAAAATTGCCTTCCACGAACCCCAATCTTATATTACCATGCCAACCACATGTTAATTGTTCTACCAATCAACCAATCCTTTGACAAAGACAAAGCTCACAAGTTAAAAACACCCAGGATCTAACTAAATTTCAAAGGCCCAGATTAAATCCAACGCTTTATCATGGATAAGGATAAAACTCAGCATCATCATCCCCATTCTCTTCCCCCTCTGCGTCTACTCAATTCAGCACCCCAAAAGGCCAAAACTCCCCCCTTACTGTGTCATCAAACCGTTTCCAAATTATCCACTTGTAAATTCCACGTCGGCCCCTAAAAAAAGGTTCAAAAAAATAATAACAACTAAAGGGTCCTTATTTCCCAACACCAGCTACGTACTCTCCCGCATATATAAACACTCTTGGGCCCTCAGAACTCTCAAACAAACTCCACATAATTTTTTTTTGAGTGTTCTCTCTGGAAAACACACAGCATGGTTTCTTGGGTTAGAGGAAAGTGCGTCGGCAAAGGCTCGTTTGGCACCGTCAACTTGGCTTTCAACAATCAAACTGGTGCCGTTTTCGCCGTGAAGACTGCCAGTGAAGCAAATCAAGTTCAAGCGTTAGAGAACGAAATCAAGATTCTAAGCTCTCTATCTTCTCCTTTTATAGTTAAATTCCTCGGCGACGACGTATCGTTTGAGAACTTGAGAGCTTGTCGGAATCTTCACATGGAGTACTTGCCCGGCGGCACCGTTGCTGACCTGGCTTCGTCAACTCAACGTTTCGCTGATGTGAACGAGAAGACTGTTCGGTCATTTACTTACTGTATAGTCTCTGCTTTGAAGTACATACACTCAAGAGGTATAGTTCACTGTGATGTTAAAGGACGGAATATTCTATTGGGTCACAGTTTCGATTCCGTTAAACTAGCAGATTTCGGGTCCGCGATTGACGCCACATGCGGCGAGCCTCTCTTGCCCCGTGGAAGTCCGTTGTGGATGGCTCCGGAGGTGATTAAACGAGAATACCAGGGACCGGAAAGTGACGTCTGGTCTTTGGGCTGCACAATTATCGAGATGGTCACTGGAAAACCGGCCTGGGAGGATCACGGGGTTGACTCACTAAGTCGAATCGGGTTTTCAAACGAGATGCCCGAGTTGCCGAGTCAGTTGTCCGTACTCGGTCAGGATTTTTTGAAGAAGTGCTTGGAGAGGGAACCAAGAAAGCGGTGGAGCTGTGATCAGCTACTGGAGCATCCATTCTTAGCTTCCGTGAGTCCTAATTTGTTGGGCAACGAATTGTCTCCACGTTGCGTACTTGATTGGTTTAATTCAGATTACGAGGAAGATATTGACGTAATGGAACGTGGGATGAGTTCGGGTTTTGAGAATATTGAGGTTGCGGCTAGAAATAGGATTGGTAAATTGGTGGCAAGTGGGGGGTTAAATTGGGAAACAAAAGATGGCTGGGTGGAGGTGAGGAGCTGTTGCGGGCATCGTGGAAGGGGAGAGGAGGAAGAATTGGGGACAAGTTCGGTATATTCTTCTGATTTGGCTTGGATAAGTGAGGAAGGGTGTATAAAAAAGGAAGTTTGTAATTCCATTGGCAGTGAATTACACGTTGATGGGTCTAACAGGTCGATCTCTTGTGGAATTTGCTGGTGTGGTGCAGTGTGCTCGGACGGGAAAGGGGGTGGTGGTTTGGGTTGCCATTATGGGTCACACAAGGGGGAGCTATCGGTGGAGGGGTGTGAGTTGCTGGTGTTGGTAGGGATTTACCACATATTGTTGTGTAATTTGTTACTGTACTTACTGCAATTTATGAGAACAATAAGACATAATTTTATCCTTTATTCTAAACTTTTATTACTGGGTTTAGTTCTTGCATGTGAATGTGTGTTATATCCAGCTGTGTTTTCAGTCCAGTTATGGAGTCGTTCTGCTCTTTACAGGGTGTAGAACTACTATTCTGACATATAGTTAGTCACTTTATAGTTTGGTGACCTATTCGTGCTGCCATGTATTTATAGGTGCAAACAGAATTAATTTCCTAGCGGGATCTTTACCATTCATGCGATCACGTCACGGTCTAGAATAGCTTCTAAAATGGTTACTTTGATAAAACTGGAGAGTAATTGTTTTCACCTTGCATCTTGAAAGAGACTGAACAAGTGAATGCTTCTTGTGATAAAAAAATATCGGACTTCATCTCTTATGAAAGACTCAATCTGAAAGCATATGATCTTGTCCTCACACGACAGCCTGAATCTTGACCCCCTACGAGTTAAACAGAGGATCAATCAAAGTCTAGAGCATAGATAACTAACAACTTGTGAACATGGCAACTAGTCACAGGGACACTGGTGAAAAGACAATAAGGAGAAGAATTGGAAAGAGTGGTTGATCAATTCAAGATTGAAGATACATCAAGATTGCCGCCGGTTTGTCGTCTTGCTTGATTTTGTTTCCTGAAGGCAAGTGACCATAAGTTTGCCATGGAGACCATTTTGGCAAACAAGGCATGCGGATCAACATGCAGCTTGCTGGAGAATGGTCTCTCATTATCATGTGCATGTCAGTGATTGTATCCTAAATAGGTTACAACAAGAAACCATTCAATTTCAAAGAGACACGAGTGCCTTTACCAGCTATCAAAGAGAAGACTCAAATCAAATCGAAGTTATCCAACGGATCATAATTTTTCCCTTTCTGACCGAGCACATATTGTTCATAGCTAATTTTTCTTAAATCATGTGGTTTCAAGGGGGTTGATTGCGTAACATTTCTCAATTCTGAATCTACAAACATCGCAAAAGGGAGCTTCACTTGGACGAATCAATTAATTAGTGTACACTTTCCAATGAATCGGTGACATGACATCCTATTTGATTCCCACATTTCCTACACGGCTTTTCAATCACATTCTATGAATTTGATACGCGAATTGAATGTATAAACAATAAAAATATGTGACTGGACTTTGACGAATTATAGGATGCCAGGTAAAATTTAAGACATGGCAGGCACTCGAGCTATTGTAGTCCAATGAAGCAGGATGGTCACTGTCATTTTCAATGTGATATTTCTAAAGCGATGAAATATAATGACGTTGAAGAGGATGTGTGATCAATGGTATACCTAAATTAGCTCCTTCTTGCCTGTCTTTTAATTTGGCATGCCACATGACCCGTGTCTCTTAGACGTCTCTGTGGCGGCATGGCATAAATTAAGATGAGCCCTGAGAGCAACTTGATGTCGTAGTTATCCAGTTCTTAAATTCGATTTTCAAGATACAAGTGATTAAAAAAAAAAAATTCAAAGGATCCGAGCCCAGTTAGTCTGGTGGTGAAATAGTCACATTTCCGTGATGCTATAGCGCTGTAAAGGAACCCAACCCGTTCTAGTCATGAACATAGCAAAAGCTTGATCAAAATTTATGTGTGAAACGTTTGAGTTTGGCACCTGTTATTTGTCAAGCACCTGTAACTCGTACAAAAGATTGGATGTCCAAACGACTTCAGTGGTATCCCTGTCATCCATGCCTCCTGCGTGCTCCCAACATTTCATGGACATCAGATCCGTTTTGCAGTGTGCTCTGTTAACAAACGACATTAAGATTTTATCATGTTTGCCAGCAATTTTCTTCTTGATGATATCCCATAACTTGAGATTCTGTTGATTGTTAAGTTTTGGCGTACATGATGAAGCTTCTCACTAGTGCTCCTCCTTTCATACACTATGCACGCATTATAGTGTTGCCAAGATTCCAATTGCTCGTAAAGATATCTAATCCGAACCAGGAAATTTCATTGCATATCTATTGTTAATTCTCTTACTTTTGTCTGTTCCCATCCGAGGGAACTGTGTTCAAGGCCGATCTTTTTCGTACCCCAAAGGCCTGATCTTTATTAATCCATGAACCTGGGTTGTCTCGCACTCCGGGCCAGAGATCCCATGGAATGACAACATGCTCCCACGTCAGAAGGAAAAAGTTGCGGAGAGGAGACAACGATGTTATAGTTGATAAGGGGGTAAAACAAAGGAAAAATCAACCACTGTTGGCCCGTGATTTTGACAGGCAATAGCACAAAATATAGCCATTCAGGGGATATTGTGAATTTTTTTAAAAAATTCTATTAAAAATAAAAATATTTAAAATATTATTTTAATATATTAATGTTAACAATATTTAAAAAAAAATATTTTTTAATTTAATTTTTAAATAAAAAACGCCTTAAATCGTCACCATTATTATAATCCAAAACACACATAATTATTATAACTAATTTAAAAAGTAGTTTTTAATTAATTAATGTATGTATTTAATATAAAAAATCAAAGTTTAATTTAAGCTTAAACACTTCATCACAAAACATTAATATATCTAAGATTATTTATAATAAGTGGTAAATTGATTTCAAATAATATTTGATTAACAAAAACTTTTAATCCATAGAACTTTAATCTCTTATTGAGAAATTACAAGTTTTTTACATGGTTCATATAATGATATGCCATGAAAAGTAAAAATCCAGAGAACTTTAATTTCTTATTGAAAAATTAGACTGGAAAGCATTAAAGCTTTTGGAAAAGAGAGACCTGAATTCTGTGAAAGGACGGGGGGGTTAGTTAAAGACACAACAAGCTAAGCAAGTCTTCCACTCCATTCTGCCTTTCTTCTAACTCGTTCTTCGTTCATATTATTTGAAGCTGAGACCGTTTACACCAAAACAAATGGTTTTATCCTTTACAGTAACATTCTTTATTTTCTATTTTTATCTAGAATTCTGCAATTAATATTAAAATACTTTCATGCAAATGACAAGGTAAAACATAAAAAATAAAAAAATTACATTGTTCATCTAATTTAAATTATATTTATAGATAAATATAAATTTTTTTTGTTAAGTAATGTAAAAATTACAACATCTCTTTAACAATAAAAGAACAATTAAGAATTTCTCTATTAATAAGAGAAAAATACCTTAATTATTCTTTTACAAATACCTCACAACTTTTTAAAATTATTCTCCTTTTATTTTCCTTTTCTTCTCTTTATCTTGGTATACATTTAAGATTTTGATTTATTATCTATTTATAAGCAAAAATAAAAAACAAAGACTATAAATCATAATACAAATTATACCAACAACTCATTTATATTTATATTATATCAATTATATCAACAACTCATCTCTCACTTATTTTTATCTAATAACTTATCTTCCATTAATTAGATGAATTTAATTAAGTGGCTTTAAAAATAAATAACTTATTCACAATGTTTTAATTTTATTTTACTTATTCAATATGATATATTTGTATGCCATGTACATGCATATAAAATTCATCCAACTCATTTTATATGTTTGCCACAGCTCTGCTCAAACTAGTGTTTAATGCATCAAGAAATATTTACCGTCACTCGTGTATAAAAAGGAGCTAAAGAGCTGCAACGAGAAGGAAATAAAATGCGCATCACCTTTTATCAGACTTCTCCAAGCATATCATCACAAAATTCAACCTTTTGTTTTCAGTGTTGTCTCGCATTGATGCCACGAACAGAGATGGGTACTTTCCTAGAAAGTCCTCGAGCAGAATGGAGAAAGAGGTTGTGCCGTGCCTCCTGAGGAGAACAGCATGGAAGTTAGTGATGTAGCTATCAAAATTTAGGTACGCGAACAGCTGCAGAAGTGAGTGGCAGTATGCGTGCCAGAAGACCGAAAAGCTTTCACGAATTGAAATATAATCTATTGTTTCAGTGAATATATATATTCGTTAAATACTTACATTTTGCAATTTGGAAATAAAACCGAAACAATTAATCTGTGAAAAAGAATATCAATTTATTGTGCTTATAAATCTAACTGTTTAAAGTATATCAAGAATACTATCAAACTTGCGATGTCTAAAATAATAAATATAAACTATTATTTCTACATTAATTAATGAATATTAATGTTTTTAATTAACTTAAAATAATAATTTCTCCACTCATTAAAATTATTCTCAAGAAAAATTTACAATCATCATAAAAGAAGATAATTCATTGTTGAGAAAATAATACAATTAAATTATAATTCACCCGGTAGCTAAATTATTTCTCCAAGTATATTTTATAATAATATAAATAATTAACAGTTTAGATTTGATGATGAAAATGAAGTTAGTTCAAATTAACAGTTTAGATCTAAATGTAAAAATGAAGGATGAAATTATAAAATATTCAAATGGATTACGAAAAAAACTTAACTTTATTCTATTTATGTCTGTCTTCTCTGTTTCTCATGGATATAAAAATACATTAAAACTATTTTCTGTCTCCATTTTCATAAAGAAAGGTGTTTTTATCCCAATTGTTTCTGTTTTATCATTCAAAAAAAAGTCAACGACTATTTAAGTCAATTCACCCTCATTTTACACGACGTTGTTTCAGAATCTAGACAATCCAATTACCTCCTCCCCTTCATCTATACACCAACACTACTGATCTCTTCTTCGTTTACTATTAAGCTTTGGTACAGCACTTATTCACCTGCATAAGAGGGAGACTTGCTTTGATTTATGTACCGAAGCAAAACAGTGCGTGGTTGTTGATTCAAAGAAGCAATATAGCGAGAGAGATACCTCGCCTTTGAATCATCGTTATTGCTCCGTTTAAAGTCAACCCGCCCTTCTTAAGTCTAACTTAGATCCACCGGGCCATCAACTTCCCATGAACAGACCTACTTTTCGGGACTAAATATGGCCCAAGGCTTCAAAAGCCCAAGACCAAATCTAGTGGTACAATGGAGATCTACGTCAACGTACAACCCATCTGAATCGCATTTTAGCTCGTCGCATCAAGGAGGAAGAAACACAGACCCGTTTCTCAACGATCCACAAAAGAACACACTCCCCCCCCNCCCCCCCCCCCCGTCCTCTCTGGTTTCTGATCTTGAAACCTCCGATCTAGGGCACCATGGCTGCTGCCAATGCCCCAATCACCATGAAAGAGGCTCTAACGGTAATATCCTCAACATTCTCTCTATAGATCTCGTGATTCTGCTACATTTTTTTTTTGAAATACAAGTCTTCGTGCTGATTTTTATTTTTTTTTATTTGTTGTTGAATTGTTAGTTGCCGAGCCTCGGTATCAACCCACAGTTCATAAACTTCACGCATGTGACTATGGAATCGGAGAAGTACATATGCATCAGAGAAACGGCGCCACAGAACAGCGTGGTTATTGTCGACATGAACATGCCCATGCAGCCTCTAAGAAGGCCTATCACTGCCGATTCCGCCTTGATGAATCCTAATTCTCGAATTCTCGCTCTCAAAGGTTTTTTTTATGACACATAATGCAACCATTTTTTTCTATCTAAAGTGATCTGCTTATTTTCCCGTGAATAAAAGAGAACTGCATTTGTTATTTGTTAATAATTGCAATAATAGAAGAAATTGTGGCCTTAATCCTTGTCTAATGGTTAATGAATCTTGGTGTTTTGATTCGAAGCTCAACTGCCGGGAACTACGCAGGATCATTTGCAGATATTTAATATAGAACTGAAAGCGAAAGTGAAATCTCATCAAATGCCCGAACAGGTTTCAATGTTTGAAATATTTATTTGATTTCCTACTTAACTTCTAGAATGCTAGTCTAAATTGTGGTATTCATGGGGTGTATGTGCTATAGGTTGTGTTTTGGAAGTGGATTAGCCCTAAGATGCTGGCCCTGGTAACTCAGACTTCAGTTTATCACTGGTCAATTGAAGGCGAGCATTTTGTATCTTCCATGTTCTCAAGATTTTGCGACTTTCCTGTTTTTATTCCTCTTGTTTATGATTTTATCATACTTGCAGGTGATTCGGAGCCTGTGAAGATGTTTGATAGAACAGCTAATCTACAAGGTAATCAGATAATCAACTATCGATGTGATCCTTCAGAAAAGTGGCTGGTCCTCATTGGAATTGCTCAAGGTCCTCCAGAGGTGTGTCATGCAGGCTTCTCCTATTTACATTTAGTAAATTATTAATTAATGTATTCATGATAGCATCAGTCATGTTAGTGGCTCCATTGAGTTTTGCCATGTTATAAGAATTTGTAAATTGGATTTTAGTTAGCGCAATGGCTGTTAGGTGCTCCACATGCTTTCTTGGTAAATTTTGATTTGCAAACTTACTGCACTCATGCCCTATTTTCATGCTAAAATTGGATGCTTTTGATGCGAAATTTTTCCTTGGACTTGGCCAAATAATATTTTGGGCTCTCAACTTATTTATCTCCTGTTTTGTTGTTTGCCCTGCTTGCTTCTTATAAATTGTATGGAAAACTTGGTATTCTCTCATTGCATTGGGAACTATTTAGCGATGATATGCTATATTGTTGTTAAAACGTTTCTACATGTAAAAGATTTGGTTGCTTGCACATTTCCTGAGACCAAAGTGTCTAGAAGCTTTACTTTTTGATAATTTGATACTTCCCAGAATAATGCACTGTTTTATGCTTAACCTATCTTGCTTATGAGAACTGCCTTGGTTAAATGTTTCCTCGTTTATGACTTTGAACACAGTTTTCCTCTAGTGTATGACATGAGAGCTTGCATGTATCAGACAACAGTTTGTTGTGTTTGAATGTTGTCCTTAATAGGTAGAAACTCATTTGGACCAAGGTTTTTATTAGTACTAAATTTTGTTGGCCATGCTTTTATCTTTAAGTTGCTCCTATAGTGTCAAGACATTGTGGTTATTTATAGCGCTTCTCCTTCTTGTTTCTCATACTGTAGACAGGCAAGAATGTTATTAAAAGTATGATTGCCCAGTCTTTAATCTGTTAATTTACAGTAACCATTTGTGTTTTGCTTGTTCTTTTCCCAGTTCTTTTTTGGTGTATTAGGAATGCAATTACTATGTAAGATGGCATGTTTTGTCTTCTCCTTTGTTTTAAAACTTACATATTTATTTTTTAGATTGTGAAACGCTCCTTTATGATTGATGTTGCACCTACCTTGATGATTGCAGAGTTTTAAAATTCTTCCAGAGATTTCAAAAGCATTAATAATATCTAATATTTGTTGCAGAGGCCACAATTGGTCAAAGGGAATATGCAGCTTTTCTCTGTGGATCAGCAGCGTAGTCAGGCTCTTGAAGCACATGCTGCGTCATTTGCCACATTTAAAGTGTGATGTTAATCCTGAATTTTGTTTCATTTTGTAGATTCTATTTTTTATAGGAATTTTCTAATCTAGTTGCTCCTAGTATTGTTATTTAATTATACTCGTTTGCTTCTTTTCCAGGTTGCAGGAAATGAAAGCCCTTCAACCCTTATCTCTTTTGCATCAAGGTCGTTTAATGCTGGACAACTAACATCAAAGTTGCATGTTATTGAGCTTGGTGCTGTGCCAGGTCATTTACTTTTCTCTGGCTTCTCTAGCCATATGCACATCATATGCAGTGTAATTGTGTCTTGGTTTCATTTGTTTGCTTTCATGCTGTCAAAGGAAGTTTTTATGCTTGGTGATACTAGAAGCATGTTGCTATGACTTTTCATACTGGCTTTTGGTGAAATCTGTTGGATACTGATTGTGCTATTGTCTATCAGGCAAACCTTCATTTACCAAGAAGCAAGCAGACCTGTTCTTTCCACCAGACTTCGCTGATGATTTTCCTGTGTCAATGCAGGTAAAGCGTTTCTTTTCTTTTTTTTTTATAAGGATTAGTAGTGCTTGTGATAGGTTCACTGAAAGCTAAAATTTGTCTATTTTTATTTTGTGACAGATATCCCAAAAGTATGGCTTAATATATGCGATCACAAAGCAAGGACTTCTATTTGTTTATGACTTAGAGACTGCCAGCGCAATTTATAGAAATCGAATCAGTCCAGATCCTATATTTTTGACCACTGATGCTTCTTCAGTAGGTGGCTTCTATGCTGTCAATAGGAGAGGACAGGTTTTGCTTGCCACTGTAAATGAAGCAACTATTGTGCCTTTTGTTAGTGGCCAGGTTTGCTTCCTGGATTTTTACCATTTCTGTTATGTTTTGCTATTATAGTGAAGAGGCCCAAGTATCTTATATCATTGTTTGGTGGTTTGGCAGTTAAACAATCTTGAACTTGCTGTTAATCTTGCCAAAAGAGGAAATCTTCCTGGAGCTGAGAATCTGGTAAAAGCTTAGACACTCACTTGTGTGTGTGTGTTCATTTGTTAACTCTGCCGATCTTTGGAGTCAATCCTACTCTTGCCTTTGTTTTTATGTTCTTGTGATCATTTGATATAACATCTATTCATCATTTTTTGCTTAACATTGAATAGATAATTGTTTCTAACTCAGCACAGGTTGAAAGTTCTCCCTGCACTGGAGAAAAACTAAAGACTGAAACATTTCCTAATATAAATCACAAGAAACATGGTGTGTTTTATTTAAGAGTTAAAAAAAAATATTCTACCTTCAAGAAATAAAACTCTGTGCAACATTAGATCCTATCCTATGGATTGTTGGGTTTAACAACAGAACATTTTAAACTTGAATATGGTAGAAAAGCATCCCACTTCTATTTTGAAATTTCCATGGAAGGTAATTTATGATGGTTTCTTAAAGTTGACATTATTTTTTTTCATTTTATTTCAGTTTACGTTGAAAAATACCATGGGCTGACTTGAAAATTCACCATGCATGCTTTAATTGATTTATGCCTCATGGTATGGTGTGTGTCTAGTTTCTTCCATGAAATGTCATTTGTCTCTTTCAGGTTGTCCAGCGGTTTCAAGAATTATTTTCTCAATCAAAGTATAAGGAGGCTGCAGAACTTGCTGCAGAATCTCCACAAGGAATCCTCCGAACTCCTGATACTGTTGCTAAATTCCAGGTTTTTTTAGTGCAAAGTTTTTGCAGTTTTTACTTTTTTTACTTCCTTGTTTCTTTATCTATGAAGATACAGTGATTTCAAGGTCCTGAATTTCTAGTTTTTTTCATGTGCTACAGAGCGTTCCAGTTCAAGCTGGGCAAACTCCACCATTGTTGCAGTACTTTGGAACTCTGTTGACTAGGGGAAAGCTTAATGCTTTTGAATCATTGGAATTATCACGCCTTGTTGTAAATCAGAATAAGAAAAATCTTCTGGAGAACTGGTTGGCTGAGGACAAGCTTGAATGCACTGAAGAGCTTGGAGATCTTGTGAAGGTCAGTTATACTTATCATTGCTGGTGATGCTCAGTGTCTTCTTTTAATAGCAAAAAAATGGACTATTTATTCATTTATTCTTTCAACTTTTATCTAATATTTGTCCTACACGCTACTAAATGACTTGATAATACTGAGATGGCATTGAGAGACCTCCCCGGGGTCCAACAATTCTTTCTGATATCAATACTGGTAAATATGGTATTTAGGCTGGGCATGCAAACCTTGTAGGGCCATCTGGGTCTCTGTTGGGGTAGGGTTTACTTGATGTAAACAACTTGGATATGTTTAACTTGACATGGATATAATTTTCTGCTTTGTCTATGTTGTTAATGCATATTATTTTCCATCTTTCTGATATCATAAACATATTTTCATTGCAGACCGTTGATAATGACCTTGCATTGAAGATATATATCAAAGCCAGGGCAACTCCAAAAGTTGTTGCAGCATTTGCTGAGAGGAGGGAGTTTGACAAGATTCTTATATACTCAAAGCAGGTAATGCACTCATGTGCTTGTTCATTAAATTCTGTTGTTCATATGCTGCCAAGTTCCAGATTAAGTAATGTTGAGAATTCAATATTTTGAGTTTGCTACTAGTTATTTTTTGGGTGCTGATGATTTATATTTTTATTTCACTGGTATAGGTTGGCTACAACCCTGATTATTTGTTCCTCCTCCAAACAATATTGCGGACAGACCCTCAGGTTCGTAAACTCACTGTTCATTATTTTTAGTTGCGCTCACACACAATCAGGTATTCGTATACACGTGTTTCAATGCAGAATGCAATGGCTGATGGTTCTCTTATTTTGTTTAAGTTTTGTTAGCATTCACCTTCATTTCAACTTTCTGGATTTCAGGCTGCCGTTAATTTTGCTCTAATGATGTCTCAAATGGAGGGAGGTTGCCCAGTTGATTACAACACAATAACTGATCTATTCCTTCAGGTTTTACTGTTTTATTATTTTTTAGCGAAAAATAATTCAAATATGTGCAAAAAGGTTCCTTTATACCTACTGGCTATTTTATTTTTCCTAATATTATTATTGTTGTTTTTCAGAGGAATTTGATCCGCGAGGCAACAGCTTTTTTGTTGGATGTTCTGAAGCCAAATTTGCCTGAGCATGGATACCTTCAAACTAAGGTCAGCACCCCTTTTTGGCTCCCTTAATTTATTTTGTATACTTGAAATAACTATTGATGGCTTAACAGTTTGCATGTTCATATCTGCTCAGGTTTTGGAGATCAATCTTGTGACATTTCCAAATGTTGCAGATGCTATATTAGCTAATGGTATGTTTAGTCACTATGATCGCCCACGTATTGGCCAACTCTGTGAAAAAGCTGGGTTGTATATTCGAGCACTTCAGGTAAAATGCCTTCTCAATTCTTAAGTAAAACCTTTTAGCTTAAGAATTTCACTATTTCCTGTGCTAACAATATTTTTTCATATAATGCAGCACTATACTGAGTTGCCTGATATTAAACGTGTTATTGTGAACACACATGCCATTGAGCCTCAGGTTTGTGCATGATGCATAAACAAGTTTGTCCCAAGTGAATGTAACATTATTCCTAAATGTTAATGTTGCTTCTTTTCAGGCTCTTGTCGAGTTCTTTGGTACTCTTTCTCGAGAATGGGCTCTTGACTGTATGAAAGATCTACTTCTTGTCAACCTGAGGGGCAACCTTCAGATTATTGTGCAGGTAGAGTACCGTTTAGAAGCAATCACTAATACGACCTTTTCTTTTGGGGCTAATAGGCATCTCTTATGCAGACTGCCAAAGAATACTGTGAGCAATTGGGTGTGGATGCATGCATAAAGCTCTTTGAGCAGTTTAAGTCATATGAAGGACTGTATTTCTTTTTGGGTTCATATTTGAGCTCCAGGTACACCTTTTTTGATAACTTGGATTCTCTTATCCAAAAGACAATGATTTTGGTTATTAAATTATATGCTGCAACTTCTTATTTTTACTTCTTTGCTTTCTGCATAGTGAGGATCCTGAAATCCACTTCAAGTACATTGAAGCAGCTGCTAAAACTGGGCAGATTAAGGAGGTAGAACGTGTGACACGTGAATCGAACTTCTATGATGCTGAAAAGACGAAGAACTTTTTAATGGAAGCCAAGCTTCCAGATGCACGTCCACTGATCAATGTCTGTGATCGTTTTGGTTTTGTCCCAGACCTTACCCACTATCTGTTTGTAAACAACATGCTTCGCTATATTGAGGGTTATGTTCAAAAGGTAATTTTTTTCTTAGTTTTATTTTAATGTTTTGTGTCTTTGTTTTGCCAAAATCATTCTTAAGTTGTAATATAGTCCCAGTTTTCATTTTCCACTGGTTCTTTTGTTTAATAGGTCAATCCAGGAAATGCTCCTTTAGTTGTTGGACAACTGCTTGATGATGAATGTGCTGAAGATTTCATTAAAGGCCTTATTCTGTCTGTTCGTTCTCTTCTGCCAGTTGAGCCCTTGGTGGAGGAGTGTGAAAAGAGGTTTGTTGTTTTTTCAGAATGTGATGTTCAATCATCCATTTTATTGCCACTTCACTTAGTATTTTCTTCGCAGAAATCGGCTCCGCTTGCTCACTCAGTTCTTGGAGCATCTAGTCAGTGAGGGAAGTCAAGATGTGCATGTTCACAATGCTCTTGGTAAAATCATTATTGAAAGTGGTGACAATCCAGAGCATTTTCTTACTACCAACCCCTATTACGATTCATGTGTTGTTGGTAAATATTGTGAGAAGCGCGATCCCACCCTTGCTGTTGTTGCCTACCGAAGAGGACAGTGTGATGATGAATTAATCAATGTCACAAACAAGAATTCATTGTTCAAACTGCAGGCCAGGTACGCATATTGTTCATCAGTAAGTGGACGTGGCTCATTATGTGTATAGATTTGTTTCCTTCTGCTGATTGCCCATTGGTTTCATTCAGATATGTTGTAGAACGGATGGATGGTGATCTCTGGGATAAAGCCCTTAGTCCTGATAATGAGTATAGAAGGCAGTTGATTGATCAGGTTGTATCAACTGCTTTGCCTGAAAGCAAGAGTCCTGATCAAGTTTCAGCAGCTGTTAAAGCTTTCATGACAGCCGATCTTCCTCATGAACTGATCGAACTTCTTGAAAAGATAGTTCTTCAAAATTCTGCTTTCAGCGGGAATTTCAATCTGCAAAACCTGCTTATCTTGACTGCCATCAAGGCTGATCCATCAAGAGTTATGGATTACATTAATAGACTAGACAACTTTGATGGTCCTGCGATTGGGGAGGTTGCTGTGGAAGCTCAATTGTATGAAGAAGCATTTGCCATTTTCAAGAAGTTCAATCTGAATTTTTCAGCTGTCAATGTCCTGCTGGATAATATTCGCAGCATTGATCGAGCTGTGGAGTTTGCATTCCGGGTGGAAGAAGAAGCTGTCTGGAGCCAAGTGGCCAAGGCCCAACTGCGAGAGGGGCTAGTAAGTGAAGCAATTGAGTCCTTTATCCGTGCAGATGATGCTACTCAATTCTTGGAAGTCATAAAGGCAGCTGAGGATGCAAATGTGTATCATGACTTGGTGAAGTACCTTCTAATGGTGAGGCAAAAGTCAAAGGAGCCCAAGGTTGACAGTGAGCTCATATATGCATATGGTAAAATTGATCAACTGGGTGAAATTGAAGAATTTATTCTCATGCCTAATGTTGCTAATCTCCAAAATGTTGGAGATCGTTTATATGACGAAGCCCTGTATGAGGCAGCAAAGATCATATTTAGATTTATTAGTAACTGGGCTAAGCTAGCTGTCACACATGTTAAGCTAAAAGAGTTTCAAAGTGCTGTTGACGCAGCTCGAAAAGCAAACAGCTCGAAAACATGGAAAGAAGTCTGCTTTGCTTGTGTTGATTCTGAGGAATTCCGCTTGGCTCAGATATGCGGTCTCAACATTATCATACAGGTGGTTATTTTTTAATCCTTTCTCCAGTTTTATTCTGTCTGGTATCAATGTCTTGAGTGTAATTTGTTATGATGATGGTTCCTTATACAGACCTTAAACATTTTAGCTCCTGATTATTTTTTCCTTAAATCTTCATCTTTCACTGTTAATGAGAGTGACACAGGTAGACGATGAATTTCTGTTCTTAGATGTAAGTATTCTAGTGCTCATAAATTCTGATTCCTGTTTTTTCTATCATTGAAGGTTGATGATTTGGAAGAGGTCAGTGAGTATTACCAGAACAGGGGATGCTTTAGCGAGCTCATCTCTTTAATGGAAAGTGGGCTTGGTTTGGAGCGTGCACATATGGGCATCTTCACTGAGTTGGGAGTTTTATACGCGAGATACCGCCCTGAGAAGCTTATGGAGCACATCAAGTTGTTCTCAACTCGTCTCAACATCCCCAAGCTAATACGTGCTTGTGATGAACAACAGCATTGGAAGGAACTGACATACTTATACATCCAATATGATGAATTTGACAATGCTGCTACCACTATAATGAACCACTCTCCGGAAGCATGGGACCACATGCAATTCAAAGATGTTGTAGTGAAAGTTGCAAATGTTGAGCTCTACTACAAGGCTGTACACTTTTACTTGCAAGAGCATCCAGACCTAATCAATGATCTTCTTAATGTCATTGCACTTCGTGTTGACCATACTCGAGTAGTGGACATAATGCGAAAGGTACACTTTGTCATTTATCATGTTATTTTTCTGTTGCTTCCACTTTTCTTGGAGAGTTAGTGGCTAGGGAGAGTTTTGTCTGTAATATCTTATTCACATCTGCAAATTATGAGTTTCAGGCTGGTCAACTCCATCTCATCAAGCCATACATGGTTGCTGTTCAGAGCAACAATGTCTCTGCTGTGAATGAAGCATTGAATGAAATTTATATTGAGGAGGAGGACTATGACAGACTTCATGAATCTATTGAGTTGCATGATAACTTTGACCAGATAGGCCTTGCACAGAAGGTTAGTTTAAATTTCAACGAATGATTGAAAGTCCTAAAAGTTGATTTTTTATTTACAAGTGTTAATAATGTGTTTGAGCAGATTGAGAAACATGAGCTTCTTGAGATGAGACGCGTTGCTTCTCATATATACAAGAAAGCAGGAAGGTGGAAGCGGTCAATTGCTTTGTCAAAGAAAGATAATCTTTACAAAGATTGTATGGAAACTTGTTCACAGTCTGGTGATCGTGAACTTTCAGAGGAGTTGCTTGTCTATTTCATTGAGCAGGTATGTTTTCTCTAGTTCTTCTCTCCCCATCTCTCTCTCTGTTTGTGCGTGTATAGCAATTCCCCACAGTTTGCATCTTTAGTGCCTTGCAAAAGCTTCCTATCTTGAAGTCCCTGTGCACTATCGACTATCCCCTTGCTCCTCACAATCTCTCTTTTTTTTTCCACTGGATTTTTTTCTTATTTTTGTCTAATTCGATTCTGATGTCTGTTAAAACAAGATTGCTTTTTAGTCTTTCTTCTAATGTCTTTTCAAGTATTAAGCCATTGGATGATATAAATATCAGACTACAGTATTTTTAAAGATTCTATGAAAAAGAGAAAAGAAACCCCTGAAACACACGTGAGAATTTTGTTTTGCTGGATTGTTTGGTCAAATTGGGAGATCTGCATTGACAATCTTGTTTAATGCTGGTGCAGGGAAAGAAAGAGTGCTTTGCAGCTACCCTCTTTGTTTGTTATGATTTGATCCGACCAGATGTTGCTATGGAGCTGGCCTGGATGAACAATATGATTGATTTTGCTTTCCCATATCTCTTGCAGGTAGTCTTTATTGTTAACACTTTTAATATTTTCTTCAACCTCTGATTTTGTTTTTCTTCTCTGCTTTGAAGTTTATACGTGAGTACACAAGCAAAGTAGATGAGCTCATCAAGAGCAAACTCGAGGCTCTTAATGAGGCGAAGGCTAAAGAGAATGAGGAGAAGGACATGGTTGCTCAGCAGGTAAGGGCAACTTAATGCTTTTAACATTAGCCCTTAATGTATCAGTATAAAAATTCCTTTCGTTTATATTTTTGCTGTCTTTCTCACGAAACTTTGATGATCTTGTTCCCAAGGTTTCAATGAATAATATGTAATGAAAATAAAGTGCCTTGAAAGCTTTTTTCTTCCACTGAGCTAATTATATGCAGATTGTTAAATATGAAGAAGTTGATCGATAAATGTATAATACACAGTTTTTAAAGATAAATAAATGAAAAGACCTTGTTAATATTTTCTCCAAATTATCACGTTTTTCTGCTCTTTTAGAAGAAATGCAATCGACAATGTGCTTTTATAATGAATTCCACACTAGTATGTAAAAATAGTTGCAGTGTTATTGGTATTCAGGTTAAACTCATTCCACCTTTTCTCGCTGTTTTTTGTGCAGAATATGTATGCACAGTTGCTGCCCCTTGCTTTGCCGGCACCACCAATGCCTGGAATGGGTGGTCCAGGGATGAGTGGGGGTTTTGCACCACCTCCTCCAATGGGTGGAATGGGAATGCCACCTTATGGCATGCCACCCATGGGCCCCTACTAATCTGGACGCCAACCTCTGAAATTATGTTCTCCAGAATTCATTGTCTGCTACTGAAGGTGAATTCTGTTCTTTGCTTCCGGGAGGAAATTGACTGATACTCTGAACTGGTACCCCGCCATTGCATTTGCTGTAATGTTTATTTCTCTCAGAATTCTGTCGGTAATAGCAGAGCAAGCTTTTTCTCAAGTGAAGGCTGAGCCAAGTGAATAACATGTTATCGACAGATCGGGTTATGAAATTTGTTGTGATTGTGGCACTTGAATAGGTGCTTTAGTTTTATAGCTGTCATAACATTTTGTTTTTGCTATTTGTCAAAGGCACGGTAATTGGACTCACATCAGTGATTCGAAATTTTGTAATCACCATGTTTCTTTCATGTACAACAGTCAAGTTTATACTTGAAAAATGATGTTTTCCATTTCTGCTGGACCTGTTTCTTTCTTGCAAAGTAATTTTTATACCCTTGCTGTGTGGCAGTACTGCTGGGTAATTTTCTTGAATTAGTTGTTTCAAATTCTTAGAAATGGTTACCGCTCCAGGTCGTAACTTTAACCTCCTGTATCAAGGATTTATTTGGGATTGCTGCATAACTGTATTTTTAAAAATATTTGAATTTTTTAGTTTTGAATTGATTTTTTTTGGATGATTTTGGATGGTTCTAATGTGTTAATATTAAAAATAAATTTGTAAAAAATAAAAAAATATTAATTTAATGTATTTTTAAATATAAAGTATTTGTAAAAATTGCTGAGCACATTTTCAATTAGGCTTGAAGAGGTTTCAAATTCGGATCCAGTAGTCATCAGACCACCAGTTGGTTTTTAGGATGTTGCTAGATCATTTGCTTTGTTATGCAAAAAGATATATGAAGGTGTTGCTAATGCTTTTTTAGTTGAAAAAAAAATAGAATAGTACGAGAGTTGATTTGGCATGACTTTGTTAATTTAACAAGTTTAAAGATACTTTAGATGCCTAGTATAGTTTGAATAAAAAAAAATTAAGATAATAATATATTAGATTGAATTGTGTTAATTTATTAAATTTATAACTTAAATCATGAAATTATAATAACTTTATATAAGATAAATAAAAATAAATTATAAAGTTTGATTTTTAATTATTAACTTTTTATACAAGAGAAATCAAAATATTATGAAGTACAAAGTCCAATTTTAAATTGTCAACTTTTTAGATAAGAAAAATTAAAATAAATTATAAAATTTAATTTTTAATTATCAGTTTAATGTTGAGAGATAATGTTGAAAAAATCAATTAAAAAAACATAAAGTTAACTTGTCAAATTCAAGACCTGGGTCATAATACTGGACAACCTTGTAGGAAATAAATCAAAATAAATTAAGAAATATAATTCTCAATAAATAAAAAAATTAATTAAAAACATATAAAAAATAACTCAAATTAATTTAAATTAACTAACTAAACTCGTTACTTGAGTTATAAGTTTGAGATAATCTTATAAAAAGTAAATTGAAAAAATTATTCAAGTCAACTCGGATTAATATGTAAAATCTATGATTTGGGTTATTAGACTAAGATAATATTATAAAAAATTAAAACAAATCATGAAGTTTAATTCTCAATAAATCTATTATTGAATAATAAAATTAAAAAAATCAATATATAAAAATGATAGAGCGAGACAACCTAATTCTATCCTACTTAACAAGTAAAATTCATGATCCGAATTATAAGACCAAGATAATTTCATAAAAATTAAATTAAAATAAAATATAAAATTTAATTTTTAATTTAATTAAATATTAAATTATAAAATAAAAAATATTTGTTTTGAGTAAATTGGGTTAATGATAGGTTTCGAGATTAAAATAAATTATATATTAAAAAACATAAATTAAAAAACAATAAAAACAATACTTTAAAAGACTATTATAATAAATAATATTTTTAAAAGTGTTGCACGTTAAAATCATTCCCCTTATTGTTTTTGTTAGTTATTAATAATTAACAATGAGAAATAATAATAATAATAATAATTGAGTTCGTGTGTTGCTTTATAATAACAGAGGTGAATAGATGAACGAATATGTACAGCATATGGATTAACAAATTTATGACTCTACACGAGAAATGCAGCCTAAGAGCATCTCCAACGGAGCTAAATGAATAGCTATTTTTTTTTAATTTTTTTAACAATACCAACACTTTATTATAAATAAATAGCTAACATAGCTTAAATAGCTATTGCAAAGCTATTTTTACATATTTACGTAGAAATGATCAAATAAAATTGTCATTGCCATCTATTATTTTTATAGCTGTTGGTGAATATTGTTTTTTTTTTAAATAAAAAAATTGTAAATTTTAAAATTTTATATTGTGCCTCATTCTTTTTTTTTTAATTTTAAATTTTAAAAAATAAAAAATAATTATTTTTCAGTTAATTAATAACATCAATTGTATTAATTAGTTGAAATTAAAATATATATTTATTATTTTTTTTCTTTTATAAGTGTTGATTTTTTATATTTTTTGTTGTTAATTTGATATTTATGATGATTTTTATTTAATTTTAAATTTTTAACAATAACAAATAAAACTAAAAACTAAAAATATTTATATAAATAAATTTTAAATTATATCTTTTAACTTTCATATTACTTCATTAATTTCATATGATTTTTATAAATTACTTATATTGATTGTATATTTAATAACATCATAATTATATTATATATAAAATATCTAAATTAGTTATATAATTATATTAAAATTAATTTAACATGAAATATATTAAAAGAATCAGAAAGAGAATGAAATTTACAAAAACAAAGTATTTATAGATACTATGCCCTGTTTGATATTGTTTTTCGTCAAAATTTATTTTTTTTTTATTTTTTTA
Source organism: Populus ilicifolia (assembly GCA_015708895.1). Taxonomy (NCBI): domain Eukaryota; kingdom Viridiplantae; phylum Streptophyta; class Magnoliopsida; order Malpighiales; family Salicaceae; genus Populus; species Populus ilicifolia. The sequence goes on along the minus strand of SRLM01000085.1, from coordinate 2,976,947 downwards.
AGGTGTTAATATTAAAAATAAATTTAAAAATAAAAAATATTATTTAATAAATTTATAAATAAAAAAAACAATAAAAAATAACTAGGAAACTCAAAATACCATGTCAAGACAGATCAGGTAAATTTTAACAACCCCAGAGAATGGAAAGAGTCCTCGATTCTTGATTTGATAAAAAATCTATCCTCAAATTTTTAACCCGGAAGGAAATAAATAAATTAATTAATCAATTGTCAGTAAGGCTGTAACTATTGTATCGTGCGTAAAGCTCACGCTTCTTTTTATTCAAAATCTATTATAATTCAGCTTCCCCCACCATGTATGTACAAAGCTCCTTCACTTCACTAGCATAGCCCCCAATCCTCCAATCCCTCCAACACTGAACTCAAACTCCAGGCCCCTACTTTTCTCCTCTTCAAGCAAGAACATCAAATCTAATGGCCACCATAGAACCCGAACATGAGCACAGAGAAGATGAGGAAGCTCCGGCGGGCGAAGACGAAGACACCGGTGCTCAGGTCGCTCCGATCGTCAAGCTCGAAGAAGTCGCTGTCTCTACCGGTGAAGAAGATGAAGATGCGATCCTCGATCTGTAAGAAAATAAATCTATCACTTTCACCTTTAAGTGTTTTAGTTAGTTTTTTTTTGTGATTAAATGCATTTTTTTTTTGTTTTTAAAAAAACTTCAAGGAAATCGAAGCTTTATAGATTTGATAAGGACGGGAATCAGTGGAAAGAGAGAGGTGCCGGTACTGTCAAGTTGTTGAAGCATAAAGAGTCTGGAAAAGTTCGTCTTGTTATGAGACAATCTAAGACTCTCAAGATCTGCGCTAATCATCTCGGTTTGTTCTCGCTCTTTTTCTTACTCTTTTTTTTTGTGATATTGCTGGGGTTTTAAACATGTTGTGTGTGTGTGCTTTGTAGTGCTGCCGACTATGTCCGTGCAGGAGCACGCAGGGAATGATAAGTCGTGTGTGTGGCACGCTACGGATTTCGCTGATGGTGAATTGAAGGATGAGTTGTTTTGCATTCGTTTCGCATCTGTTGAAAGTGAGCTATTATTAGTATATGTTGAGAACTTCTTAGCTAGCAGTTTTACTGATTGGAAGTGCTTTTATTTCATTTTTACTGGTCTTGGATCGTGGTTCTGTTTGAATTGATTCTGCGTTGCAAATGTTGCATGTTTGATTGCATAGGCTGCAATTCATGTCTACTAGCATGATATTTCGGTGTTGCTATGTAGTTGTCTTTGAAATGTTTTTTTTTTTCGGAGGTGTTATACCTTATTTGGGTTTCAGTATATTCATTATAGGTGTAATTGAGTAGTGGTAGTAACAACTATCCTTGTAGTTGGTTGATATAAACTTAGACTTTGGGGTCATAATTGCGTTCCATCATTGTGCAACCATGCTCTAAACAAAACCTGGTATTAATTCTGTGTTCGCTTTTTTTTGGTTTGTAGTTGGGGTAGGTTCTGTGTGCTCATGCATGCTGCACTGCTGCTAGAGATGTGCAACTCTCCTCTGAACATAACCTGGTATTAATTTTGTGCTTTACTTTATTGGTTTCTAGTTAGGAGAGGTTCTATGTGTATTCATGCACGCCGCACTGCTGCTAGGGATGGTTAGGACTTGACATGTTTCTTATGTAACTTGTTTTGAGTGAATGCTTTTTGCTTGCTTGCTTTCAACTCAGGCAAAGTTTTGTGTGTACTAACACATAATGCCTAAGATGGTTACGATGTAAAAGAGTCTGACTGTTTGGGTATGTTATTAAGTGCTGTAATCTGGCGAAGTAAGAGAAATATTGGAGATGGTTGCTGTCTATATCAACTAGCTCTAAATAAGCGAGTGAGGTGTGGAATTTGCAGAGTCAGAACACACAAACACCTTTCTTATTTCATTCACTATGAAATATGCTGTTCTGTTTTAGTTTCAATATCTTATGATGGAATTAGTTGTCTCTACTCTATTAGCAAAACATTCATTTACTGGTTAAGTGAGACGGGGAGAATAAGAATCTCAACTTCAATAGCAACTTTTTCGATTAACCTTGATTTTCTTAAACTGTTTTTTCCCACAAAAATCATCCTGTTCTTTTAGAAAAACCACATGCAAATTGTGAGAACCCAAAATAGAATTTTTGGAAATGTTGCTACAGAAGTGTCTGTATCACTTGGTGGAACTTGAGTTTGAGTTGAGACCTTAATGCCATGAGCTAGGAAAATTTAACTCTTATTTCCAGAAGCAAGTGTGGGTGGGAAGAGGGCTTGTGTTTATTCAAATTGTGAGGATCTGTAGTTCATTTAATGGCGGGTCTCCATTGGATTGTGTTGACTTTTACTTAAGCATGATGGATGTGTGTATTTCATGGGTAGACATAATATGTCTTGCTGTCTCTTTATTCTTTACACTGTGAAACACATGCATTATACCTATCCTCTTCCTCATTGATTACTGATATTTGGTTTTTCCTCAGATTGCAAAACCTTTATGGAAATGTTTCAAGAAGTTGCTGAATCCCAAGAGAGCAAAGAGGAAAATAATGATGCAACTGTTGCTGCTGATGCATTGGAGAAGTTGAGTTTTGAAGGGAAGAAAACTGAGGAGAATGCTGGAGAAGAGGGACCTGCTGCAACCAAGAATGAGGAAACTAAGACTGACACGGATAAGAAAGGGGAGAAGCCTGCTCCCTCAACTTGAGGTTTGATTTGTTTGTTTTGCCATTCCCTCGGCAGTATGACGAGTTCAGTTGTCAACCATATTTCTTGTCCATTTTGTGGTGTTCTCATGCTGTAGAAATTTGTGGACTTGGGCAAAGTATGGTTTGGGGTCTCTGCATTATGTGGTATGAGTCTGTTAGCATTTGGTCAGGCTTTGGATCGGTTGTGATTTTGCAGTCTGGGTATTGTCAAAGTTTTCGAGTAGGTTTTTGTTTACATGATGTATGTCGGCTGTGGTGCTCAGGGGTGCAGTTGGAAGAAGAAAAAAAAGGAACAAAACCTGTTACAGACAGTTTTACTGGGATACAATTCCTTGAACTGCATAGGGTCTGAATTATTATCCTGTATTATGAGGATGATTTGTGTGCTACTATTGATCTTTTTGTTGAAAGATTCATTTATCTAATTTCCTTTGGCTAAGATTCCATTAAAAGTCAGTTGAAGGAATTATTTATGTTAGCTCACTCCAGAATTGGAGGACTGGTGGTTTTTTATATAGAAATGAGTGGGAGCTACGCTTGTGGTATGGGCGTGAATCTTTTGAGTTCATTTTCTGCCTAGACATGCTACTGATGCATCTGAGCACAGAAAGAATATCACGCAATTGAGTGGCATTTTTGCCATGCTTTGTGCAACCCTAGGTCACAGCAGCCATGCAAGCAACTGAACAAAACCCAGAGCTTGGCAATCTGATTTCAATTTTTCAATTATCGGAAAGGAAGGTGGACCCGGGCGTCTTGGAGGCTTATGTTATGTTCAATTGCTCCGACCTTCAACCACTGAATTTCTTCGGATTTGTTTTTCTTTTGGTGGTGGTGCTCTAGCCACAAAACTATAAACTATAGAACATACCTAATCAAATTGTCGAGCTTGGTCGGGTGGCAATGACCCCCCTCCCAAGGATGAAGATGATAAACATTTACTGATTTTATAGGTGGACTAATGAAGCGTTACAATAAGCACATTAAAAGGTTTTTTTAACTCTTTATCATCTATTTAACACTTGCAATATTATTTATCTGCATGAAAAAAAATTCCAAACAAAATCTATTTTAAGATTTTTTTTTTTTGACCAAGCTAAGCACTACATGCTAGTAAAAAAAGATATTTTGCAATTGTCGTGTACAGCTCTACCATTACTCTGTTGAATAATTAGTTGGGACTCGACCGATCATTTCAAATGCACTCTTTAAATTGGGTTGTAAAAAATGACATATTCAGCACAGCAGTCTCGGCGGTTGGCACTGGTGTTCATTCTCAGCTATGTCGGCCTTGATTGCACCGATCCTTTTTTCCAAGCAAACCCCCTTTCAAGTTAATTGCCTTGATTGTGCTGGGCTTCTCGTTATGGGGATCTGGCCCTTCAAAAAATCTATACCGCTCTTAGTCACACTTCATCATTTAGACAAGCCTGCAAATTAACCTGTCATCGTAGAAGCCATTTGCTGAGGACTGAGGTGCCTGGCCATCCACTGAAGCATATTATTTATTTATTTATTTAAGTGGGAGCAATAATGCATTTTTAACTTAATTTTTTCCTGGTCATGAAAGCAATCAGAGGATAAGGTGTATTTTATTGAACACTTTAAAGGAAAGTTTAAAAGAGAGAGATAGAACTGAACTGAGCTACCAAGTTTGAATGGCCTCACATTGAATCAATTGGGACAGACCGAAGAGAAATAAATGTTCGATGTAGAAAGCTCCCCTAACTAATTCTATTTGGTTCTTTTCTCCTCCCTCTCCTAGGCTCCTCCTTTCGTTTCAATTTGTGCCTTCCATCCCTCTATACAATGTACTAGCAATAATAAACACGGTACGGTTGGGAACCCCAATAATGCTGGAGAATATATATATAAAAAAATCAAAGCGATTTGGTTGTTAAGGTTCTCGATAAGTTGATGTCTCAGCCTTCCTATTATGCAACTTCATTGTTAGCCGAACTCATAAACAATGATTTTGGCCATAATGAGATGATAATTATATGGTTGGGGCCAATGATTTCGAGAGAAAAGAACAAGGTAGGATTTGGTTGTTAAGACACACATGTCAATAATTGTCAATAATATCATCTTGTAGTCGAGATAAAAAACAACGATTTTGCCATAAATGAAAGCTCTCGCGAGACTCAGAACAGCTTCTCGAAAGGCAAGTGCCAAAAAAGATTGACAAGACCGGAGGGAGGGAGGGAGGGAGATAAGGCTTAAAATGAGTTAACATCATATCTCAGCATCTCATATGGTTGTTGTAGAAAGAAATCTACATCAATCACAACTTGCATACTGGAAGTTGCTTCAATAAGTGAAAGAATCAAACTTGGGAGGCTATTAATAAAGCATGAATACCATCTTTATTGTTTCTTGCCGAACTCATAGCGACCAAATATCTACACTTTAAGATAACTTTTCTTTCTTTTCTTTTTTCATATTGTTTGATGCTACTGCTTAGTGTTTTGCTTGCTAGGAATGAGAATATGTGGAGGGAAAATCAACTTTTTTTATTTATATATTTGGCGAACACTCTCTTAGCCCTAGCACAATGATTTGGACAATACAGGTGAATTCCTGGAATAAAGATAGCACGTCAAGAAAAGGCGGTTTTCTTTACAGCCTTCTTCGTGTACATCAATTCCTTTAAAGGCTTACAGTAGTTGAATGGACCCAAATTATGGGAAAGAATTACAGAAACAAGGACACTTCTGGAAACAGCGAAGGTCTTATGGTCCTACCGTTTGATCAAGAAGCCTCGAACAAGAAGCCAAGGCCACGAGGACAGCTGATGATAAATATCCCTGAAACTTTCAGCGAAGAGAAAGAAAACCAACAAAAATAGGTACTTCTAGGATATACCATTTTCGATCCCTGGATGTGATGGTGATTTTCTTGTTTGCAAAGAAGAAAGAAAGAAAAAAAAACTGATCTGTACTGCGAAACAACCACTAAAGTCTAAACGAAACCCTAAATTTCATGCCAAAGCCATTGGCTAAGTGCCGTTTGGAGATTGAAGATCCCCGTCATGCACGTAAGCTTAGAAACCCTCAAGTATTGACGGTTTAACCTATCTTATAGATCCCTGGTGTGTGTTACAAAATCCTGCGACTTTGTTCCTACAAGTAAAAATCAATTTCTGTATTTACAATCTTGTAAGAATCATATATCCATTTCAAAACAAACTTTCGTAGAAGACATCAAAGCTGAATTGGAGTTCATTGTATTGTTTTTTATTTGAAAATGTATTAAAATAATATTTTTTATTTTTTATAAATTATTTTTACATGAGTACAAAAATAAACTGTATATAAAAAACCACTGGTTGGCAGCTAATCAGAGACATGTCTTTACTGCACACGCAGTCACGCATCAGAGACCATATTTATGATTCTTTTTCGTCACGGAAGATGGGACAGGCCTTCTCTTGAATGGCTGTTTTGATGCACGCAAGTTCACTGTATCTGGATTCTGGATAGAATAGCTGAAACCTGTCTGCACTCATGAAAATAAATTAAATCTTATGGAAGAGGGCTATAAAAAAAAAAGAAGACAAATTTAATAGTAAAAGCTAATTATTTTTAAAAATCATATAAAATAAGCATTTAATTTATCTAAATATAGAAGTTTAGCGAGAGGAACATTGTAAGATATATTAAAAAAGAGATGAAAGAGAAAAAGGAAAAGGAAAATCAATGGGAAATACCGGCTTTATTCCCAGAAAATATATTTATTTAACAGGAACCAAGAATATATTCTTAGAAAATTTATTTTGTCTAAATTAATCAGATAAACATGTATATAATCCATACTCTTTAGACTGTGCATATGAAAAAAGTTGAAGATATTGATCACGGATTATATTAAAACTCAAAATTATATAAAAATTAGAAAACTAAGGACCAAAATGTACACATAATATATAACAGGTGGCAAGTATGGTGCTGCCACACTGTGGGGCCCTATCATCCCCAGCTCCATTAGTACTCGTGCGAAAGTGGGCACCTTTACTTTTCCATTATTTTTAAATGAGGGACTGAATCACGAAAACTAGTCGCATATTTAACGACCCAGAACCTAACCTAGTCTGTTTAATCAGGTACTGGTGGCATTTAATCGGGCCCATGTTAGGCTAGAGCTAGCTAGGCTTGGCGAACAGATCTGCAAGCCACTTGACAAGTGGATTAGTGCGAAAACGTTTTACCTAATTACTTGCTTTCCAGCTGGCTTAATCAAGCTTCGGTCCAAACTTAGATCACGCCAATCAGATCACCACAGTGTGACGGAGATCGAGACCCTTTTTATGTCCTACCACCTTGGTTTTTACCTCATTTTGCACCGGGATGCTTTTCTTGGCGTTATATTATCTCAGAAACTAAGTCACATTTTAAAATAATTCTTTGATGCAAAATTTGTTATTTTTAAAAAACTAAGAGCTTTTTTGTTTTTACAATTTAAAAATATTTTTTATATTTTAAAATTATTTTAATATCCTTATATTAAAAATATTTTTTTAAAATAAAATTATTATTTTAATATATTTTTAGATTAAAATATTTAAAAAATAACTATTATTACACTCTCAAATACTCATTTATTTTTTTTCACATCTTGCAAATATAAAAAATAATGTTTCTAGTATAAGGCTCCTTGAGAGTGCAGTAAATATTATTTTTTAAAGTGATTGTCCTGTAAATATATTAAAATAATATTTTTTATATTATTTTTAAAATTTTATTTTTAATATTAAATATATTAAATGTTGAAAGAACACAAAAAATTAATCTCAAACTAATAATTAAATTTAAAATAATCTAAAGAACATGAGCAGACCACGACACCAAACAGAAGACATGAAAATAATTTTAATGTAAAATTAAAAAAATCATCTCACTTATTAAGAATTAAAAAAAAAACTAATCTATGTTAAAAAAAAGAAGTGATCTCATTTATTAAAAATAGAATGTTCCCGCAAAACCTTAATCTCATCTTTTCATGCAGAACAGTGGAATTGAAAACGAAAGGGATTATGTTCTCGATTCTCTCCTTACCACTTTTTTGACAAAAAAAAAACGGAAAATGTTCTTAAAGTTCACTTTCCAAACGGTCTGTTCTTTAATTGAATAAGATAATTTCCGTTCCTTCCTCAATCCCCACCCCAATGTGTAATCTTTTATTTTCTGGACATTCACAATAAGGTAACCCCCACCCAATGACAGAAGCCATTGGGCCAGAGCAAAAGAATTCCAGAGAATACAATTCCCCAGCAAGACTGCAACTGCCATTATATTTATTATATATCTCTTGTTAAACTTTGCTAGATTGTTTACTTGGATAATTCTTCGAGTTTCAAGGCTTTATTTAGATAATTTTATTTTTTAAAAAACAAAATTTTGGAGACTAGAGAGGGACAAAGAGCATTGAATGCATTTTGCAACCTCTTTGGCGCACACGCATCACTTGCCTCTTCACTACTTGCTGCTGCTTCTCTCCCTACATTCTCTCTTCTTTCTCTTTATATTCTCCCTTTCAGCCTTTCACCCTCCAAGTTCCAATCTTTTTGGCCATCTCTCTCGCTCACTCGGAGACAAAAAGCCATGAACCCACCAGCAGAATTTTTGGAGCAAGGGATATCGCCACAGGTACTCCGCAAATGACCATGATTTTTTTATTGCAGTTTTTCAGTTTCATATGCTGTGGAGTTTGTGTTGAATGGGGTTGTGAATGCTGTCACTGACGGAAGCTTTCAAGAAATCTTAGTTCAATGTTTGTTTGTAAAACTAAAGATGGTTTCTTTTTTAAAAAACTTCTGATGTATAATAATGAATTGGCGGGGTTTTCTATTTCTTGTTCCTTAGCAGTAGATTTTGTATCTTTTTAGTATTTGGTGATGATAGTGAATTTCACGAGCAAGTTTCACGGTGATGGTGACTCATGCAATTCACTGGTAAATTCTGCTTCTCTAACCAGCCCCAGTGTATTTAATTCTTAAATGTTGGATGGATTTAAGAAGATTGCTCCCATGATTTTTTTTCAAATTTTGCTTTGATGTCTACTTGGTTCAGATAGGTTCATTTGGAAGGTGAAAAATTAAAAATATGGCATAATTTAGAGCTTTTACCACTGTTATTCTTCTGGCATATTTGTGATAAACTGTGGCATATTTTGTCTATTGAGGATAGGAATAGAGCTTTGAACCTCAAAAGACTGCAAACAGGCTTGAATAGTGCTGCTCATTTGTGGCTCAAAATAGGGTCATCAACCTTCTGCATTTTCTGCATATAAAGATATTTTTACCTTATAATGTTGTTTGTCCTATATTTTTCTTTCATATGCATCATGAATTTAATAGTATACTCTATTATGAATCAGAATGTAAAGAGGGCATCCTGCATTAGCGTGATCACATTGGCATATCAAAGTCTTGGAGTGGTTTACGGTGACCTTAGCACATCCCCTCTCTACGTTTACAAGACCACTTTCTCTGGGAAGTTGAGCCTTCATGAGGATGACGAGGAAATTTATGGAGTGCTCTCCTTTATCTTTTGGACATTTACTCTCATCGCTCTTGTCAAATACATATTCTTTGTCATGTCAGCTGATGACAACGGTGAAGGTAGCGCTTTCTCATTTCCTCAACTGCTTACTAATGGCTTGTCGAACACAACCTTATCAAAATTGTGACTAAAGAATTATGCAGGATAAGAACAAACGATTTGTATCCTATTCTGAATATGATGAGAACTCAGAGAAATATATATGCATAAATCATTGCCAGGGCTTAGCCCCAATTTTATGCCACTGCAATTACCGAGAAGCAGACTTGTCACTGTGAAAAACCTGCCCAAAGAAATTTCCCCTGCATTCTTATCCCTCTCCCTTTTTCTTCTGAAAATGGGATGCTTGGACTAGGCTAAGCACCAGCCTTTAGCACACAGCAGCATTCTAAATGTTGAAACTGTAGCAGTTGTGCACAACTCAGGTGGAGTTTTCATTCTGAATACCGCACACATCCATCTATGGAAAAACCATGTACTAGCTCCCATAGATCATATTAATTTGAAGCTCAATGGCTGCAGATTTGGACAAGGGACAAAGACAGCTTATTGATGCCAGCTTTTCACCTATAGTGCAGGTGGTACCTTTGCATTGTACTCTCTTCTTTGCCGGCATGCGAAACTCAGCATTTTACCGAATCAACAAGCCACAGATGAAAAGCTGTCTACCTATGCAACAGAAGCATCTGCAGACACATGGCAGAGTTCTGCTCTGAAGTCATTTTTTGAGAAGCATCCAAGATTTCACAAAATGCTGTTGATCTTTGTTCTTTTGGGGACGTGTATGGCAATTGGTGATGGCGTACTCACCCCTACAATATCAGGTAGTGGGATTCAACGTAACCTCTCTGCTTAGAGCATAAGTACCCAAGGAACACTCATACTGATTGGCTGTTGACAGTCACATTATGCTAAATTTTCCTATGATGTCCACTGAAAGGGGAAAAATTTTCTTCCAATTTCATGGAAAATATAATCTATAACATTTTTCTTATTGTGGCGAAAATGCAGTGCATATTAAATTGAAATACTTAGGGTTGGTGAATCTTGATGGCAGTTGATATTTTTCTTGCCAGAACAAGATGAAGTAGGTATGGAAAAGGTGCCTTTCTTTTTTGTATAGAATTAAGAATGCTGATGGCAGTGTGACATAATAATAGTTTTATGTCAATGTATAACTTGGATGTCAAATCTGAAACGCAATGACATTAGGACATGCTCCTTTTCTCTCTGGATATTTTTCCCTCCTTTTGAAACTCTGAATCTAAGTCTGATTTATAGAATAGATCCTATTCGTACTGAGATTTGCATACCTCTGCCTTTCAGTCCTTTCAGCAGTTTCAGGGGTCAAAGTTAAAATCACTGGACTCCATGAGAGTAAGTCCAAATTCATTCATCACTGTCTAGAAATATATTACTGCTTAAAGGCCATCTTTGTGAGATAAACTTAGATTTGATGTTTCTGTGTACCTTCAGATTACGTTGTTATAATCTCGTGTGTCATACTGGTGGGGCTATTTTCTCTTCAGCATCATGGAACAAACAGAGTTGCTTTCTTGTTTGCTCCAATTGTCACGGCATGGCTTCTGTGTATTAGTAGCATTGGAATATACAACATATTCCGGTGGAATCGACATGTATTTTGTGCGATTTCTCCCATTTACATGCTGAAGTTTCTTAAAAATACTGGCACTGAGGGATGGGTGTCGCTAGGAGGAGTGGTCCTTTCAATTACAGGTACCTCTTTAACACTTCCTTATGGTTATAGTGCTTTACTTGAGGAATGGGCTAGATATGGGTACTAAAACTAGTTTCCTCTGGAATGCGTTTCAGGAGTGGAGACGATGTTTGCAGACTTGGGCCATTTTTCTTCATCATCAATAAAGGTAACTTGGTCATGTACTAGGCATTCAAAACTAAATTTTCTTATATCATTCAACCTTGTCTCTATCCTAATCTGAACACCTGAAATTTGTTTTCTAGGTTGCCTTCACTTGTGTCGTATATCCTTGCTTAATTCTTGCATATATGGGTGAGGCTGCATTCCTTTCCAAGCACCATGAAGATATCCAGAGAAGCTTCTACAAAGCTATACCAGGCAAGAGCTAAACTAAGGTCCAAATGTGAAGATTGCTATTGGTTCTTCTCTTGTGTTAATGTAACCATGCTTTCTGCAGAATCTGTGTTTTGGCCAGTGTTCATCGTGGCAACTTTTGCAGCTGTGGTAGGAAGTCAGGCTGTAATATCAGCTACATTTTCCATGATAAGTCAGTGCTGTGCCCTGAATTGCTTCCCACGTGTTAAAATTGTTCATACTTCAAGCGAAATATATGGGCAGATATACATTCCAGAGGTCAATTGGATGTTAATGTGCCTTTGTCTGGCTGTGACAATTGGATTGAGAGACACTAACATGATGGGCCATGCATATGGTATAAATATGTCAGCCATAAAAATAATTGACAATTATCATTTATCTTTATGCATTCATCTATGTTAAATAAAATCTGATCATTTTCCTTGGTTTTTAGGTCTGGCTGTCACTACTGTTATGTTCGTGACAACTTGCTTGATGGCACTGGTGATGATAATTGTGTGGAAGAAAAAAATAATAATTGCAGTTGCTTTCTTATTGTTTTTTGGATCGATTGAAGTGCTTTACATTTCAGCATCTGTTTACAAGGTGCCAGAAGGTGGGTGGATTCCACTTGTGCTGTCTTTGATCTTTATGGTTGTAATGTACATATGGAACTACGGAACAATGAAGAAACACCAATTTGATGTGGAGAACAAGGTTTCAATGAATAGGATAGTGTCTCTTGGACCTAGCCTGGGCATGGTCCGTGTTCCTGGAATAGGTTTGGTTTACTCCAACCTGGCTATTGGAGTCCCTGCTGTTTTTGGACACTTCGTAACAAACCTGCCTGCCTTCCATCAGGTGCTAGTTTTTGTCTGTGTCAAATCTGTTCAAGTTCCTCATGTCAGTGAAAATGAACGGCTGCTCATCAGTAGGGTCGGCCCGAAGGAGTATGGCATATTTCGGTGCATTGTAAGGTATGGTTACAAAGATCTGCAACAGGAAAACTATGATTTTGAGAACAGACTGGTATCCGGAATAGTTCAGTTTGTAGAAACAGAGGAAGAAAGTGCATCTAAACTGACAAGCGAATCATTTGGGGAATTTGAAAATACAGCTTGCAAAGTCTTTTTTGCTTCAGAGCACCCCTATACAAGCTCACGTCACAAGGAGAAAATGGTGCAGTCATCATGTGATATTCAAGCAGAAGTGGCTAAAACTGGCAGTGAACGTCTGGAAAATACTCAACTTAAACACGAATCGTTGCAAATACTGAAAGCTAAGGAGTCTGGTGTTGCATACATTCTTGGGCATTCCCACGCGAAGGCAAAGAAATCCTCCTCTATTATCAAGAAAATTGCAATCGATGTGGTATATACTTTTCTGAGCAAGAATTCTAGAGAACCTGATGTTGTTCTTAATGTGCCTCACTCCTCTTTGCTGGAGGTTGGCATGATTTATTATGTCTAAGTTCTACAGGAGGGACGCTAGCGATCAGGAGATTCTACACCTAGAGGGGAGAAGAGAAAAGAAAGAAAGAAAGAAGACTGTTCATTACGGTGACAGACATCGAGTAGAGTCCGGATAGTAGCCTAGAGAATGGAGAGCTTTCTAGTCCTTTTTGAATCCAGGCTTTACAGGCTTGCATGGCACCCGTTGCTTGGTCATAAGGGTTTTACGTTTGATGACTAAACACCATATAACACCATCACCAACAATTACTAGAAAATGTATAGTCTTATTTCTTGAAATTGTTGGCTGTTCTAACAATACACATGCACATGAAAGTTAATGCCATTCTGAAACATTTGCTGATAAATGTTGCAATTCAATTGATGAATTATTGCAAACTCTTCGAGCATGGATGATTTTTTTTTGTCGTATGGCCTGTTGTCTGTTGATGCAGAAAGGATGACAATGTAGTACGGATAGCAGAAAGGATAACGCAAACAGCAATTTCTTTGCCTAGCTCTCCATAACATTTGAGTACAGAACACATGCGTGCATATTGAAAATTATAAACTTTCAGTGATTTAGGGAATGCTGGAGGTAACAATCTCACTAAAGTTTATTGTATGGTTCTAGCTCGTCAGGTGGGAGAAAAATTGAAAATAATAACATAAAAAAGAATTGTGAGTAAAAGTAAAAGATGAGTTGAAATATTTCCCAAATTGTCCATGAGATATTGTGTCAAATCACTAAGATTTTATTGTTTAGGGACCAAATCTTCATATTCGAGCAATATAAGGGACTAAGAAAAGTAATGAAGCTCACAAACTTGAAAACGCAAAAGTGCAAAAACTCTCTTACATAATTTGCTAAATTATTTAATATCAATTAGTATTGACTTGAGTTTCTATAAATTAAAGAACCAAGTTCCAGAAAACCAACATGAAAGCTTGAAGAGGTAAGATGAATATATCGACTCTTTGAGGGAGTGAAAATTGAGAAGAATAACTGAAACATAACGAGTCCGTTAAAACAGACGGGGGCCGTGAATGATCGATGATATTGGTAGAAGAATTGCTTTGTTAATCACGAAGACTTCAACAGTTTACGAACCTTAAGACTGGTTGACTTGGTATTGGATTCCTTCATGCTGTTTTTACCTTCTTGGTTTACACCTTCATCTAAATAAAAATATGTAACAACAAAAATATTACGTGCAATTTCTTTTTATAAAACATACAAATAAAATGAATAAATAAATATCTGTGGCTTTATATCATTGGATGTTGATGACTTGATGTAACAATATGTTTTGTCGCCACAGGTTGGCTGAAAAAAGAAAAACAACATGTAATAAGCTGCTATAGCGTCCCTATCACTGGTTCTGTATTGATATCTCGACATATTAGAGTAACAATATACCTTTTTAGTTGATAATATTAGTAATTAACATAACGATATATAATTATAATTAATTAGTTAAGTTACTCAATGATAAGTTAAATATTCTACAATTTATGTAACTTAAAAGTACTATATAGCATTTGAAAACGTTGGCTAACTCGTTTTTAAAAAAAAAAAATCAATTTTTTTATTAAAAATTAATATTTTTTTTATACTTTAAATTTTTTTAATGTATTAATTTTAAAAATACAAAATATTATTTTAATATAAAAATATTTTAAAAAACAAAGCATCATATAATCTTAAGATAACTACAATAAGCATCAATCAATAAAAATAATAAATAAAAGGGGTCGCTCACCCTTGCACATAAAAAAATAATAAATCAATGTGACCTGATATTTTTGATTGCTAACGTGTTTATTTTCTCTATGCTTTGGGGTGGTTTCGAGCCAGGCTTAGAACCATCTGATCTCTTTTTATTTTTTATGTTTTTCTTTTTAATTTTTATTCTAACCTTCTTTTATTTAATGTATTTTTTGGTTTGTATTAATCTTTTTTTAAAATAATTCATTAAGACCTTTCATTTTATTTCTTAGATTGTTAATTGTTTAATTAAATAAAAAATAAATTTTTAAAAAACAAAATTATTAAATTGGATATAGGTTATGACCTAGATTGTAATTTGCAGGTTAAAAAATTATTTTATTTTATTAAAATTTAAGTTATCACTTTTCATGTATATGAAAAAAATATATCATCATTTAAACAAACAAACAAACAAAATCCTTATTGGGCTTTATTGAATAATATCATGTGCTTTGATTTATTTTTATCTCTTGAATTTTTGACTTGTTGTTTAGTTAAAAAATAGCATTATAATAATATTGATATTTATTGACTTATTAAAGCTTCAACCATTTTTGTTAAATTTATGCTTCAAATTTTGATTTCACAATCAGAATTTTTCTTTCAACTAAAAAACACATCCACAACAATTGCATATTTTTAAAAAAATGATTATGGCCCTTCCTTTTATTTTTTAAATTTTTAATTGTTTAATTAAATAAAAAATAATATTATATTAAGTCCAATAAAAGCTAAAAGCTATGACCTGGAAAATTATTTTGTTATATTATATGTTCATTTTGGGACACAGGTGCTGTGGAGGCCACAGCAGCCTTCTTGAACAAGGCAGTGAAGCCAGTCATTGTGGGGGGCCAAAACTGCGAGTTGCGAAGGCCTGTGATGCCTCAGGTGAATTGGCCGGTACTGCTTGTGGCTATCCCCTTGCAGTGATGCCATCATCTAAACGACTAGTTCCTGAACAACAACCTCACTTCTTCGGTGCTTACTGGGGAGCTGTGAGCACTTCCTTCACTTCTGAAATTGTCAAATCTGCCGATGCTTACATATTTATCGGCCCAATCTTTAATGATTATAGCTCCGTTGGATACTCTCTCCTCTTCAAAAAGGATAAGGAAATCATTGTGCAACCTGATCGTGTTGTAGTTGCTAATGGACCTGATTTTGGGTGTGCACTAATGACGGACTGACTTTCCTGCTCTTACCCAAGAGGCTCAACTGGAACACAACTGCCTTTGAAAACTACAACAGGATCTATATTTCAGAGGGGCTTCCTCTCAAATGAGAGCCCAAGGAACCTTTAAGGGTGAACATTCTCTTTCAAAACATACAGAAAATGCTCTCAGAGGACACAGCTGTGATTGCTGAGACCCGAGACTCTTGGTTTAACTGCCAGAAACTGAAGTTACCTCAAGGATGCGGGTAGACTCAAAAGGCCTAACCTTGTTTATCTTAATTTCTGGTTTTTTGAAACATAAAAGGAATAAAAGTTGGTTCTGCAGGTATAAATTTCAGATGCAATAAGGTTCAATAGGGTGGTCTGTTGGTGTAACCTTTGGCTACGCACTGTCTGTGCCAGAGAAGCCAGTGACTGCTTACATTGGTGATGGTAGCTTTCAGGTTAGTTCCTGGTATCAATTACTGTGCAACTAGCGTGCTTTTTTTGTTTTTTTGAAAGAGAAAATGACCAAAAGGCCTGAGCCAGCTTTCCTGGGCTGAACCCAGGCGAACACAGCTCCTTCTCGCCGAGGACAGCCCAGGATAGCCTGGCTGCTTGCCTGGGACAGCCCAGTCACTTGGGCATGTCCTCAGGTGCAGCCCGGTTGCGGGAAAAACGCCGATCCTTTTTGTGCAGATTTTATTTTATTTTGCATATTTTTATTCATATTTTCTCATAATCTTTCTTTTGTTGTATGGATATTTTTTTTCTCCCACACAATCCCATAAATTTTACTTGTCTTCACGTCAACATTTTTATTAGACAACCTACACAACATCATTCTCTCTAGACTAATAAAAATCATATATTATTTTTTCATAAGAATCTATCAACATTTTTTTAACTTAATAAAAAACTTAAATTGATGTATTAAAATCTTTATTTCATAAATAATTCTAACTATAAAAATACAAGTTCAATATATAACTAATAAGAAAACACCCAGAGATTCATTGAAGTGTGTATATATATAGAGAGAATTAGAATTACTTTATAAAATTATTAGCAATATAATGGTCTTATTATTAAGTATTTTATTAAAAGGTGTGAGTTTTTTTTAACTATACAACATTTAATTGTTTATCCTTTTATCTATTATTGTGGATGAGTTCTGCAAAATTTCATATTTTTTCAATTTAATTCTCGATTTGTTTTCTAGTAATTTAATCTTGGTTAAAAATCAATTGATTTTAATTTTTTATAAAAATGTGATATTAAAAGAATAAGAATTAAAATGAAAAAAATACGTCAATCAATCATGAGTGACATACCATAATTTTCATGAAAGATGTACTTTATTTCTTGAACTTTAAAAATCATGTAAATTATACAATTTTAGTACCTTAATATTTTCTCAATTTAATTTTGATTTAAAATTTTATTTTTGTTAATTTTTAGTTCATGGTTGAAAGAAAAGAAAAGGAAAGGTTGTCAGATTTCGATGACAAAGATAAAAAATGTTCTTGATGCTAATTTAGGTAATTAAAATAAATGATATGTGTATTAAACAATTTCAATTTAATGAAAAGAGTTTAAATTAGATTATATATATATATAGACACACACACTTACACTTTTAAAGTTAGTAAAAAAATAGATGAGTTCAAAAATAGATCAGTTCAGATTGAATTTTGGATTCGGGTTTATTTTAGTTTTTGAAGTAGTTTTTCAGGTTTTTTGAGACCATAAAGATGTTTTTATAGTTTCTGTAGTGTGTTTTAGATGTTTTGAGTAAAAAATAAATTAAAAAACAAGTTTTTAAGTAAAAAAACTTAAACTCTGATTTTTTAGTCATAGAAGGTTCTGAATATAGATAAACTGTATTTAATTCATGTCTCTATTTTTATTATCGTTTGCTTAAATAAAAAATTATTTTAATAAAAAAATTTAATGAACGCATCTAGATAATATATTTCATCTTTTAAGATAAAATATTTTGATCTATATCTATTTTTTTATTTATTTTTAAAGCTTTACTTTTAGATATTATTGATAACTTTTTACTTATTTATTCACGCATATATTTTTTATTTATTTATTTATATCCACACATAATTATTTTTTATTTGAACTTATATTTTTTTAAATTAAAAAAAAACCTACATATATAATTTTTTTATAAAATATAAAAATATACATAACTAGATACATGAAAATGAAAATGTTTTGTGTAATGTCACATGCGTACAGCTGATAGATTTCGTGTTTTCAGATGACAGGAGCACAAGATGTTTCAGCTATGATGCAGTGCAGACAAAAGAGCATCATCTTCCAAATATACAATCGCGGATACACCATAGAAGTTGAAATCCATGATGCTCTCCATAATGGACATGGAAAATGCTGGACAAAAAAGGTCAGGGTGTTCAATTCCTCACTGTGGGATAGATTAGTGAACTTCAGAGCAGTAGATTCATTAACCTCCTCCTCCCCCTCCTCCTCCTCCTCCTCCTCCTTCTCCTTCTTCTTTAAGGATTACCTGTATGGTTTTTAAGGGAAAAAAAACAAATAAAATTAGCGCAAGAATAGTTTTTAAGGGGAGAAAAAATTGAGGGAGACTTGTGAGTGTTTCTTTTTTGTGTTTGCGTAGCCACCCACCGATTTGGAAGGTGATATTTTACCTTCTCACACGTGAAGTAAAAAACTATACAAACTACTATTTGCAAGGCAATCATGCTTACTTAAGCCGGCCATTAAAGGAGGACACTTTTTTAGGAGAGCAATGACTGAAAGCACCAATAATACAGTAGATAAATACAAGACACAGAACTTCCTTTGGTCTTCGGGCATCAATACTGTTCACAAATGAATTGCCCATCAAGATCTTGTGGCTCAGATCATGATGTTATAAACAGGACAGATTTTGCCCACACCATCCTTCCTACGCTTCTCAAGTCATCAGCAAATAATAGGGAATTCGATTTACGAACCAACGATGGCTATGGGGCCTCCTAAAAAAAAAAAAGAAGCTGACTTGAAGAAAATCAAAGCAACACCAAGCTCCTGCAGCTCCTGGTCGGACTACTTTTTCTCTTAACGTTGAGGCAGAAGTACATTATAGTGATTGCGCTTAGATGTTCCTTTCAATTACTGTAGAATTGATTCGTACAAAGATTTTTATCAGGATCCCTCATAAACCCGGTACATCTTCTCCGGTCTCTGCCAAATGGGTGATATTCTAACATTCTCTATCTCTTTAACTACCACAAGAAATAAAACTTCACCATCAGAGATATTCTTTACTTTTAACTCTCATAATCGCTAATTTAACCTTTTTAACATTTGACAATCAACGCCTCTGGGCAAGCTACTTCAGTAATAAAACCTGTAGACATACGGTGTCTGGACATAGAACCAAGGCCTACGAAAGGGCAGGCTACTTCAAGAACAAAACCTGAAGCATAGCTGCCATCCATTTTCCTTTAAAAATAAGGGGAAAAAACAAAGTAAAAGACGAAAAACTTATTCTGGTTGGCTGTATTTATAACTTCGATTGATAAAGCCTAACAGCTTATGCCACAGCAAGAAAATGGAATTCTATCAGGATCTCAATCAATAATGCGAAATAAAATAGAGGAAAGAGTTAAATTTGACCTGAGAATTTAATGTTGCACCTAACATAACTTCCTAGGGACAACTATAAAGCATGCCAGCAAATCAAAGAAAACTCCTCACCTACACTGCAAATTGCAAAAGAGGGAAGTATAACAAAGCACAATTTCTGGTTCAAAAAAGTCAGAAATACCCTGCCCAGTATACCATGTTCGGCATGCCTGGAGTGCCATTTCTCAGCATACTAAGGGGTATTCTATTGAGCATCACTCTTGAGGCTTAGGTGAGAATACCTTGCTTCAAAAGTAAGATCATTAATAAAAAGGGAAGGATCTAACTATTGAATGCGACTCCAATCTTCTTCTGTTATTATTTTGATGAAAGCAGAACGAGAGAGTAAAATGCGGAAAGAAGAGGATGAATCATTGATCATCTACCTCAAGAAAGAAGTCGAAGCTGCTCTGCTAAGGACTGATTATCTGGAGAAAGAAAATCAGGAGTTACAACTGGAAGTAGTTCGTCTAAAAGCACAAATAAGTTCACTCAAAGCACACGACAATGAGAGAAAATCCATGCTTTGGAAGAAGTTACAGAACCCCATTGACAGCAGCAAAACTAATGTATTTCTGCAGAAACAATCAGATTTTGTCAAAGTGAGTGAGGAGCATTCAAGTACAAGACCGAACATACAGGAATTACCACCAAGAAAAGAGAAACTGGCAAAAGTACCAAATCCACCACCAAGGCCTACTTCTGTAGCCCCTCCATCACCCAAGGAAGTGAACAGCAATAAATTGTCACCAGCACCACCACCTCCACCTCCGCCACCGAAGATGTCTGTTGGGTCAAAAACAGTGCGCCGCGTGCCAGAAGTCGCGGAGTTCTATCGTTTGCTTACAAGGAGAGATGCCCACATGGAGAACAGAATCAATTCAGCGGCTATTTCAGTAGTTGCATTTACTCCTAGCATGATTGGAGAAATTGAAAATCGTTCCACTTATCTTTCTGCTGTAAGTTAGTTGCAAACTTCTCGTCTCATTGTTTTAACAAATTGTTACTTACTGATGACAAAATGCATGCTCATTGGCTAGATAAAATCGGATGTGGAAAAACAGAAGGACTTTATCAATTTCCTAATCAAAGAAGTGAAGTCTGCAGCCTTCAAAGAAATATCTGACGTGAAGGCATTTGTGAAATGGCTAGACGATGAATTATCATCTTTGGTTGACGAAAGGGCAGTATTGAAGCATTTTCCACAATGGCCAGAACGAAAAGCAGATGCTTTGCGAGAAGCTGCTTTCAACTACCGAGACCTAATAAACCTCGAGTCCGAAGTTTCATCATTCCAGGACAATACAAAAGAGCCTTTGATCCAAGCCCTGGGAAGAATGCAAGCATTGCAAGACAGGCGAGCATGTACAAACTAAATTGCAGTAACTCCCTGTTTTTACTCACTACCATGAATTAATGACATGATAAAACATCACATTTACAGGTTGGAGCGAAGTGTAAATAATACAGAAAGGACTAGAGAGGGCATGATCAAGAGATACAGGGATCATCAGATCCCATGGGAATGGTTGCTGAACACAGGGTTGATCGGTCAGGTAGGTAGCATGTAGCTTATTTTTACCTTGAAGCCTGATCAGGTATCATGTAGCTGGTTTTCACCTCGAAGCATGATATTTCAACTCATGACAATACCTTGCCAACAAAATTATCATCGATTAATAGAAAATTAGAACAACAACTTGACAGGCCAAAACTTTTGACATTTACAGAAATAAACTGAAGTTCACGTGTTTTATAAAGGAAACTGCTTCTTCCCATTTAAAGGCATTGAAGTGCGTCATTTGGTGATATGAATAACACCAGAAAAGAGTCTCTGCAAAAAAGCAGGATAAACATGATGGTCTAGCCTCTTTCACTCTCTAGAATCGAAGTAGAGGAATAGAAAAATGGTTTCTCCTAAGTGAAATTTCAAGTGATAGAAAAATTTGGTGGCCCCTCGAAAAATTTTATGCAGATAATTTGATGTCCCCCACAGCATTTTCTAGATTCTGCATTTGCATCTCGTAATGGAGTCATCTTGAGGGAACTCCAAAGAAGGGTTTCCTATATCTGCCAACATTTTTACCCAAATATTACCAAGAAAACAACTTTAAAATGGACTCCCAATAAGAAATAAGAGAAATAGCTCCAACTAACAGTCTCGATATTGTTAGCAGATGAAATTAAGTTCTTTGAGGCTAGCCAAGGATTACTTGAAAAGGATAACTAAAGAGCTGCAGCTTAATGAATGCTCAGGAGAAGAAAATCTTCTGCTTCAAGGAGCTAGATTTGCCTATCGTGCACACCAGGTAAACATTGAATCCCCTCAAGCTCATTTTTGAGATTTTACCTGCCTTGCTATCATTTTTGAGATCTTACCTGTCTTACTAACCTTTATGTCAAAACATTCAGTTCGCAGGTGGTTTTGATGCTGAGACCATGCATGCATTTCAAGAGTTAAAGAAGATTGGCTCGGGTAGGCTCATACAATAGAGAGTTAAGTATATTCAATTCCATAGAATGGGAGAGTTCCATAAATTATGAATTCAAGTTCTAAGATCCTCTCTTATGGGTAAAGACATACTAATCGCTGGCTTTGAGAACAATGATACCAAGCACCTTGATCATCTCAGGCTTTCAATGCAGCAATCAAAACAAAAGGGTAAGAAGTCATGGATGACAATGAATGTATAATATAAATTCGGACTATATCCTGTGAATTTATCTGTCCAAGTAACTTGGGCAAATTCTTGATTACCTGTAGGGGAAGAAGGCATTACAGTCTGTTTTTGGGAAGTTTTTTCACTGAATTTCTGAAAACATACTGTATTCTGCAGTTCGGTAATGACGGTTCACTGAATGCATGGGAAAACATTCAGTAAATCTGTCGGATTTCCCCCAATAGCAGTGCCTTCCTGACATCCTAAATCCTTGGGTTAATTTTACGTTCTATATATCTTATTTATTTAGATGCTAGCAGCAAATAGCACATGAATTCATTCCAAAACCTTTTAAAGGGTAGAAAGATCGTATCACGTTTACAACATGTCAATCACTCAACAGTGTTTATCACATAAAACAAAAAACAGAGAGATACAGTGTAGTTTTGCTATGCTAGACACGACAGGAGCGATTAATAATCGTCTATTAAATGGGGTTTGTTTCTTTGTGATCTCAGGTTCGAGTCCTTTGTTGCTCATATGATGGCTACTGGAGGCTTATATGGTTGTTAACTTCAGGACCCGTGGGATTAGTCGTGATGCGCGAAAGCTGGCCCGGACACCCACATTAATCTAAAAAAAAAAAATAATAATCGTTTATTCAACCAACAACCCAGAAAGTATCCAAATGATAAGAAATTGGTATCAATGAATTTATTTTCTCTACAATATCAGCTTCTTAGTTAATTATATAATGACTATTGAAAACTTATATAATTATTAACTTTAGAATCTATAAAATTAATTATAATACACGAGTTAACTCAAACACCTACATTAATAAAAAAAATAAAAATAATTATTATCTATCCAAAAGGGAGAAAACCCCTAATTGAACAGCCCTGAAATCTAAAGGACCAGCAAGTCCAGGACCACAGCAACCGAAATCTTTTTTCCATTACCAACCTTATTATTTTTGTGTTTTATTTTTTAAAAAAAATTAAAATTTTTATATTTTTTCTTTACTTCAATTTAATTTTTCTAAAATTAAATTTTAAAAATTAAAAAAAAATATACTATTTCAATATATTTCTAAACAAAATATATTTTAAAAAACAAACAGCTCCGTTGGATACTCACTCCTCCAGACAGAATGCAATCATTGTGCAGCCTGATCGTGTTGTAGTTGCTCATGGACCTGCTTTCGGGTCTGTACTAATGAAGGACTCTCTTCCTGCACTTGCCAAAAGGCTTCACAGGAATACAACAGCATATAAAAACTACAGGAGGGGCACCGGGCATCCTCTCAAACGCAAGTCAAATTATATTCTCTTTCAACACATATAGAAAATGTCCCAGGGAGCGTAGCTGTGATTGCTGAGACAGCAGACTCCTGGTTTCATTGCCAGAAACTCAAGTTACCAGAAGGACGTGTGTACTGTATAGGATCAAAAGGCCTAATTTCATTTATCTTAATTTCGACTTTTCTGAGACTTAAAAAAGGTATAAAACTTGGTGTTGTGGGTGTGAATTTCAGATTCAATATGGTTCAATAGGATGGCCTGTAGGTGCAACACATGGCTATGCACAGTCCCCGCCATATAAGCGGGTGATTGCTTGCATTGTTGATGGGAGCTTTCAGGTTAGCACTTAATACTGTTGTAACTCAATCCATCAGTAACTGGCATGCAAATGTATATTGCCCTATCTATAAATGTAATCCCTTTGAAGAATTACTTTATTAGGTTACTAGCCGTACAGCTGATAGCGATCCGATTTGCAGATGACAGCACAAGCTGTGTCGACCATGCTGCGGTGTGGACAAAAGAGTCCATCTTCATTATAAACAATGGTGTATACA
This sequence comes from Populus ilicifolia, assembly GCA_015708895.1. Taxonomy (NCBI): domain Eukaryota; kingdom Viridiplantae; phylum Streptophyta; class Magnoliopsida; order Malpighiales; family Salicaceae; genus Populus; species Populus ilicifolia. Next base: position 2,953,048 of record SRLM01000085.1, on the reverse strand, counting down.
CCATAGAAGTTGAAATCCACGATAGGCCGTAAAATCGTATCATGAACTGGAACTACACAGGTTTAGTTGATGCAATCCACAATGGGGATGGCAATTGCTGAACAAAAAAGGTCAGGGTTTGAACTCCTAATTGCAGAATGGGCTACTTTAGTGAAATTGAGAATTGTACTTCAGTGTTAGTTCAAGTGTGAGGAGGAGCTTATTGAGGCAATTTAAACAGCAACAGGAGCGACGATAAATTGTCTTTGCTTCACTGAGGTGACAGATACCAGCAAAGAGCTCCTAGAATGGCGTGCAAGGGTCTTAGCAGCCAATCGCCGCCCACCAAATCCTCAGTCAACGACCTCTACAAACTTGAAATTATAATAAAAAGCCTGTTGCAGAATCTTAAACGTTTCAATTTGCAAGGCTGCCTCATTTATATCAAGAAATAAAATTAAATGGGAATCAGTTCCCGGGATTACATGAGATTTATGTTTCATATCAATAGTTCAGGACGCGAGAAATTAGTGAAGTAAACAGACAGGATAAATAAGACCAAACATTTGTTTTCTGATATAGCAATGTCAATACAACCTGCCCATGTTTCATAATTGTTCTGCGCGATCAGTAGTTAAAATCTTCGATTCATATTTGGTCGTATTAAGTTTTTTTTTTTAAAAAAAAAATATGAAGTAAACTCGTGAATGTTTCTCGTTTGTCTTGCCTAGCCACCCGCTGACTGGGAAGACGATAATTTACCATCTAATTGTCCTGTGATTATAAAAACTATGAAACTACAGGTTGCAAGGCAAAGTCTGGCCAAAAAAGCTATTCGTCGTGGAAACCTTTTTGAACAATAACTCAAAGTAACAGCACAAAAGATGAATAGATTGATACTGAGCACAAACACTCCTAATTTGGTATTCGAGCATTGATATTGCTCACAAATGAAAATCCTATCAAGCTCCTGTGATGGAGTAAAATAAGACAAAAGGTTCCCTTGGCTGTAGGGAACTGGAATTCGGAACTGAAGATGGCTCTCGGCCTCTGAAAAAGTAGAGCTAACTCAAAGAAAAGCAAAGCAACGACACGAGTTATGTTAACATGCTGAAGCTCCAAGTCAGGCTACCTTTTCTTTTAATGTCGAGACAGAAGTGAGAATTGTACAAATTTCAAGTTGTCTACATCCTTGTGACCGCATCTTTAGTTGAAGTGTTCCTTTCCAATACTCAAGAATCCATTTTCTCAAAGATTTCAAGTATCCTCCCAGACATGGTATGTTATCCGGTCTCCACCATAATAATGATATTCCAACACTCTCCTCAACTACCACAGGACATAAATTCACCATCTGAGTTATTCATCACGTTTAACTCCATATATCATTAGTATAATCAAAGCATATAAAATTGATCACCTAAACATACAGTATCACGATGACAACAGAAGCCTACTAAACTACTTTTAAGAATAAAACCTGAAGCAAATATCTTGCCTAATAGTTCCAGCATCCTACTCTGGGGCTTGCACATGTAAAATGGAGAATGAAAACGAAAGTTCCACACATGGGCAGTTAGAAATGATGTTATAACTCAGGTGGATGTCGGTGAGACCTGACAATGTACACTACAGCAAGAAAATGGGATTCTACCACGATTTCAAGGGTAAATGAGCTTCGTGTACAATCAATGGTTGATAGTAAAATAAAAGAGGAAAGAGTTAAACTTGACCTGAAAATTTAAAGGGGCATCTACCATAACTTCCCAGGGAGAACTTATAAAGCACATCAGCAAACCAAAGAAGTCGCCTCACCTACACTGCAAATTGATAAAAAGGCAAACCTAACAAATCACAATTTCTATAAAATCAAAGGGGGAAGGAATTACTAGTGACACACACCCGATCTTATAAAGACCTGAAAATCACCTATCAACTAAACATCTCCGATTGCAGTAAAATTTAAAACTCAGTAAAATTTAAGGAGCAAACAACAGTACTTTGCAACAAGTGGCGACTTAGGAATAGAATTTTAGAATCAAAGCAGGACAAGAGACATCAGGGTTTTTTTAAAAAAGTAGCATTCGCAATACTAATGAAAAACCCACTAATTTCCGCACATCAAGTGATTAAAAACATATAATCTATGGTTCAGGAAGGAAATAACAGCTAGGATTAATTAAGGGTTTGTAAGGTTGAGCTAAAACTGCAACTACTTGGATCTTTGCCTCATTTTTCGGCGTTTTCTCTTCAACCTCCTCATTCGCTTCTTCTTCCACTGCAAAAACAGATATACCAATTAATGACTCGAGTCTTCCAATTAAACAGCTTTTTACGATTTGGGTTTGCTAGAAAGGAGAGATTAGATTACCTTGGCTCTCATTGTAACAGATGGCGCGAGTGAAAAACCCTTTTTGCTTCTTCGAGGTCTAGAATAGACAACTGCAAATTGTAAGGACGCGAGGGGGATTGCCACTTCTCAGAGTGTTTATACACAAACCCTGACTCTATTTTGTTTGGGTCAAAGTAACCGGGTCTCAAAAACGGATCCAGTGTAAAAATTGGGGGCATTGTTTGGCTGTTCTAATTCTCATAGCAAGATAGGGATTTTTGGCTCCCCTCAAGTTGGGGTAACACGTGTCTGCTTGCTATTGTTATGTTCAACGGCGAATCATAAGATAAAAGTATTATTTGATATAGGGTTAGCAACAAAATAACAGTGTTTGGTTAAACTATATTATTTTGTTCTTGAGATCTCAAATGAACGATTAATAAGAGTTATAGTACACTAAAAGTATTTATTAAAATATATCTTATTTTTATCAAATAATTTATAATTTATTAAACTTGTGCGACACGTGTGCACTTTTTTACGAGAGTACGCTTAAGTTCAAAAAACTGAAAAAAATAAAAACGAAGTTTAAATGGGGTGATAGTATATACATGCATGTCATTTTAATAAAATCAATAATATATATATATATGTAAATGTCACTATCTTCTTTAGAAACTAGATTATAACTGTAGATGTCATGGTGGACTAGAAAACAAACGTTTGGTTAAAAGAACCACTCAAAATGGAACTGCTTCTGGGTTGTTTGGTTTGAGACTCACAGTCCTACATTATATTTTTTACTACCAGACCTAGATTTGACTTTTTGTCGGAGAAAAAGACTTCTAACTAAACAGCGTTTGAAGACTTTTAATGGTTTAGTTTTGCTGCAGAGGAGAGATTAGATTACCTGGTCTCTTGTTGTAACAAATGGAGCAGGTGACTAAGTGAGAAACCCTTTTGCTTCTTCAAGGCCCAAAAAAGCGCAAAGTTGTGAATATACGAAGGGGGTTGGCCCTTCTCAGTGTTCCTGTACACAGACCTCAACTCTATCTGGTTTGGGTAAAAGGAATCGGGTTTGGGAAACGGATCCTTTGGAAAAATTGAGGTTATGTTTGATTGTTGTAACTCTTTTTTAAAAAAAAAAAAGAAAAAAGGAATGACTTCTATCAATTGTTCTCAGTAAAAAATAATAATTTCTAAGATAAAAAAAATTAAAAATGCATAGATTAAAAAGAAGAAGTCAAGCTTAAATATTTTCGTAGTCGTATGTTTTTTGCTTTTAGAAGAAGTACTTGCCTTTTATTTTTAGCTTTTAAAGAACATTAACAATCCTCTCTGACTTTATTGGTTTATTAATTTTTTATTTAAATTTAAATTAATAACCTCTCTCAGTTTATTTTTCTTATCTTTCTAGTTTTTTTTCAAATATTAGTTATTCTTTTAATTATCTAGTATTTTTATAATGTTTCAAATAGATTGTAATAATTTATTTTTCATTTTTATCTTTTACACATGATATAGATAAATTTTATTTGCATGATTTGCTTATTAAAAAATAAAAAAAATTATCGGTAAGAAAAAAATACCCTACTAGATGAAAATCAATAAAAGTTCATAAATTAAAAAGAAAAATTAGGGTTAAATATTTCTACACTCAACTGTTCTTTTCTTAAAAAAAAATATTATTTTTTATAGGTACTTAATTAGCATCAAGGACTTTTTCATGGTTTCAATCCATATAATTTTTTTAATTTATTTCATTAAATATAAATAATATTTTTGTATTTTTCAAGTAAAAAAATTAAATATATTCTTATATTTTCTTACTATATTAAGTACTAACTTGGAATTCCAGCTGCGGCATAGCGTGAGCATTAATATTAGGAGTAGTCTACAAGGGAGTGCTTGTCCTGTATTTTAGTCGGACTTTTTAATTTTTTTGTTTTAAATTGATATTTTTATTTTTTAATGTATTAATATGAAAAAATAACTTTGTAAAAAATATAAAAAAAATATTTCAATATATTTCTAAAAAACATTTTAAAAAACAACATATATTACTGTTACAGCCACCACTGTATCAACTATAAAAGAATCAGATTGCTTAAAACTTGAGATGTGATTGTATAAAATGTCGAAGCGGCGTAAAAAAGCATGTGGTTAAAACAAACGTGAGCTTTGTTTTTTTCTCAGGAAAAAATTCTGGGCTTCCAAACATGTCTGGATTTGACTTCGTGCTAGGAAAAGAAGAAGCTAACTTCACCTAACAGGCACTCCCCGTCTGAGAACCGATAGCACCTGCAACGGGCCTTAAGCCGAAGAGCCCCTAAGATTCTGGGAGTGAGTGAAAAGAGGAAATAAACACTGCCCGCCTGTGAACTGCAAGTTGTTGCCCAAAAGCATATCATCCAGACTCACCATCGGCCAGCCACATAATTAATCGAACAAACAGAGCACCGACTCTCTCTCGCTCTCGTCCCTTTCCGGTACAGTCGAAAAACAAATCCAACGGCTCAAGACCCAGCCAAATCTCTAGACCCCCCCCCCTCCCTCTCCCTTTCGTTTCTTTATTCTCTCTTATCCAAAGAAAATCCACTAACACACCAAATAACAAGGACAACTTGCTTGGCATACCCTATATAAATAGTATCTCTCTCCCTCTCTCACTCAAAAATCAACAGTCTCGAGAGTAGCTAGCTATGGGCACTGGTTTGTCAAAGGACGCAGACGGAAGTGAAGGAGAAGAAAATCTAGACCACGCAGGAGGTCAACTTTATGTTTCTCTTAAAATGGAGAATGATAGACTTAAAGCCGAACTCATCCCTCACGTCTACGGTTCCGTGCCTCTTGTGGGCTCCTGGGATTCTTCTAAAGCTGTAATTATACTAATTAACTATTAAAAAGAAAAAATCCAGTTGCAATTAGTTTCCAAGCCTCTCATTTGCTTGTGTTTGTGTTTCTAATTTAGCTTTCCATGGAACCTGAAACGGCTTCAATGTGGGAATTGAGCTTTGTTGTTCCAGCTAATCACGGTAAGTAATTCAGTTTATTTGTACGTTTCTGCAATTTGTTTCGTTGCAGAGAAATTTCGAGGAAAGAAAAGTTTTTAGGATTACTTTCTTCATTTTTAATGGATAATTTGCCTCATTTTCTTGAACTCGGAAATTTATTTTCAAATTCCAATCAAACAGTAAACACAAGGCATGGTTATTTATTTTAGTAATGATTTTCTAAAATTTTATTCTTGATTGCCTTTTTTTAATTTTTTTTTATTGCTTGTTGGATATTAGAAACTTTGGATTTCAAGTTCCTGTTGAAGCCAAAGCACAGTAATAGCCCTTGTGTGGTGGAGGAGGGTTCAAACCGGCTTCTTACCGGGGGAACATTGCAAGGGGAATCGAGGCGAGCGGTATTCAAGAATGGCGATGTGACTGTGGAGTATAGGGTGTTTATTAAAGCTGATAGAGTTTCACCTTTTGATCTTGCGGCCAGTTGGAGAGTTTATCAGGAGAATCTACAACCTTCAACTGTCCGTGGAATTCCTGATGTCAGCATCAATTCTGTACCAATGGCAGGAATTGAGGTGCATTTTCCGCTCACAAATGTTTTTTTTTTTTCATTTTCTTTTGCTGTTGTTATATGTTGCATAACGACATGTTGTTTCCATTTCTATGAGATTTCATTTCTACAGGGACCAAGAGTGAGAAGAGGTGGTTTTAGCTAGTTCTATGTTTCTTTATACTCTATCATCTATACCTGCGTTATGGTTCGTGAGCTGCAAACATTTGAGTTATCATGAATTTATAGCTAATTAAAGACCGGTAAACTATATATTTAATTTGCTCCTCGAACTGTGAGCTAAAGTTTTAGATGTGATGCTTTTAATGTATACCATGTTTCCTCAACATAGCTAATTAAAAACATAGGTAGCCTATTCACTATTGTTCTCGTGAAACCACTGTTGATTAGAATTGGGTATTGCTGTTGTTTGATTGCTAGTATCGGCTAACTATGGGATATGCCCAGTTTTTGGGCTCAGTCCATTTGTTATCGTTTTCATCAATTATGTTTTCTTATTCGTTTACATGTGAGAGAGTGGCCATTGATTAACCACATATTTAAGTATTAACTTTGCTATGACCTTATTTACTATATGGGCTGCTCCACCAACTATCTTAAACTTTCAAGTTGGATGCTTAGCTTGGTATTGGAGCTTGCTGTGATAATTTTTTATCGTTGTCCTCCAGTTCAAATTTCTCTAACTAGGTGCATTATTGTTTCTTTTGTTTTCTTTTCCACCCTTCCATGATGCTGTTATAAGCAAAGCAAAAGCATAACAAAAACAAAGAACTCTTCCAAGTCAGATTGAGACTTTTTTAAAACTCATTTGCAATTGTGGCCTTCTGTGCTGCAGTTGATTTCCATCATTTTTCACTTGGTGAATTGTTAGTTTCATTATACTGTTTAATCTATTAACTTGTGCACACTAATGAAACTGTCCTTCAATTTTTTTTACAGAATGGCTCTCCAGCTAGTTTGGAGCTTGATCTTGAACATTATGTTGTCCCAGCTCCATCAACTTCTGCAAACTCTGCTCTCGTGTACACAGCTAACGATACAGAGAATCCGAGGTTTTTCAATGTTGATTGCCCAGGCAACGCTTCATATGCCTTCAAGGATAGTGGTGTTTCTGCTGATCAACCTACAACTATAAAGGTTCATCTTGGTAACCTGTTTTGCAGATATACAGATTAATTTCTATCATAGGCCTAGAAATATCTTAGTCTACTTCAATACACAGATATTCTTTTCAACCTTCTAATGTTTACATGCTCATAAATTTTGAAGTCCCTCCAATGTGGAGGGCAATTGGATCCTATTAGCTTTGTTGGGCCTGGATTTCAAATTTTAATGGGTGCAATTGCTAGAATAGTTAGGTTAATTCCAGTTGGGCAAGGAGAAGTTTGATGCTAATTTTTAAGATGAGACATTTTCATATGCATGGGTGTCTGCCGTATACCTTGTTTTCTCCCTGTTAATATAGCATTCTAGTTCTAATGCATTTTGCAAATGTTCAAATAGGAGATGGAGGTTGTTATCCCAGATCCATCCAAGGTATATTCTGGTTCTGGCATGGATGAATCAAAATCAATAGGGACATTTTCCTCTTTGCAAAAGCAAGATGGTCACAGGGGGCTCTTTGTGGATAGAGGTGTTGGATCTCCTGGGGTAGTTAAGTCATCTAGTTTGAGTGCATTTTCTTTTGATCTCAAACTGGACACTGAAACCAAGGTTTGTAACAAATATTTCTCACAGTAGGAAAATCATGCGAGCTTAATGATTTTTTGTATGTAGTTGTGATTTTATGTCATGGTTTTATTCTGTGTTCCCTGCATTGTCAGAATTCAATGCCAGCAGCTGCTGGAGCTGTTGCTGCTGCAGCTGTGGCTGATCAGATGCTTGGACCAAAGGAGGATAGGCATTTGGCAATTGTTCTGGTATTTTCCTGCATAATTTATTGATCAGACCTGGTGATAATAGTTATTATCCTTCTAATTTCACTCTCAATTTAATTAAAAAGTTTTCAAGATTAGATTTGGTATCAACTTCTATAGATAACTTGATAGTTGCATGCTGGATTTAACCGAGTGCTTGAATTGTGTATGTTCCGTTTTCATAGTTCAATAATAAATGCACGAGTTCTGTTGATAATTAAAAATTCTAACAAGTGCTTGCACTGTAGGTTGGTTTGCCTGCCCGAGGCAAAACTTTTACTGCAGCTAAACTTACTAGATATCTTCGTTGGTTGGGTCATGATACCAAGCACTTCAATGTTGGAAAGGTCAGTCATGCATTCTTGAGGCCTATTACATGTGAAAAGTTGAAGTGTAATATTTTCCTACCTTTGGCTGTAACAGTATCGGCGCCTTAAGCATGGAGCTAATCAGGTATGCTTAAAGCCTTGTACAGTTGATTATGTTCTTATAACTTTCGTTAGTTTTTTTTATTGATGAAGAAATTTGTTCTGCATTGTTTGTTCCCACGGAATGATGATTAGTGCTGTACAGTTCATAGACATATTCTGGTTATCTTCTTTGCATTTCTCTCCCTTTTGTTAATTGAAAAATTATCTCAAGTCTTGTCCATGGAATATCAGTGCAGTACCTCCTCCAGCTACATTTGCTACAGTTTTGTAATATTTTGTCCATGTCAATTACGCAACTGAATTCCAATAATTATTAATGATTGAATTCCAACTTTTTAATAATTAATGCTGGTAAAAACTAAAACTTTAATGTGGTTTCATGATGCGCTTGGCATTCAAATCTGCTTTATTATACTATTTCTCTTATCACGGTATAATATGAAGGAGTTATGGACTGCAAAATTCATTTGTCATTTGAGATATGCATTTGGAATAGAGATTGATCCAGATGTGGTTTTAATTCTATACTAGTACTATGCATTGCACTCATGTTATGCTCTGGAATCGAAATACTGCAGTTGTTTTCTTTTTTGGACATTTCTTGATGATTTGTGTGGATGCAGTCTGCTGATTTTTTCCGAGCTGACAACCCTGAAGGAATGGAGGCACGAAATGAGGTAATATCCGTTAAATAAGTGGTCTTTCACAGACCACAAAAAACATTGTTTCTTTCATCCTATGATGGTTTTGTGTTTATTGCATTATGCTGGACTGATTGAACTTATTATGATACTCTCTCTGAGTGAGCGAATCAATTATTTGGTTGGACTAGTTCAATCTGTGATTTATTATGTGTTGCTGCTCACTTTCTCCTTAGGATATAGTGATGGAAGATTTATTATGATACTACGATGGTTGCTCACTTTCTCCTTAGGATATAGTGATGGAAGATTTATTGATTTCTAAAGGTTGTAAATTGTAAGGCATTAATTTCTTAAAATCATACAAGATCCTTGCAATTGTTATCAGATATATGAATCAGATTGCTTTATTACAGGTATTATTCCTTATTTGAAGTATACTTGAGTCATTGAGATCTCAAGATCTGTTTCATTTAGATTTTTGACTCTTGAAAATTTGTTGGGTAATGGTCAGTAATAAAGTGGAAAGGAAGTAGTCAATAAAAGGAAAGCAATTACTGAACAGTGAGAATCAAGAGTGGAACTAAGCATGTTGCAGGAACTGATCTTTTTGCTGGTTCAGTAATTTGGGCCATGCCCAGATACAATCCTGGATGAATACAGTAACCCAAATAACAATTAGTAGTAAAGCCTCCCAGAAATACTACTGTGTCCCTCAAAGTATGCTGTTACTTCTGAACTATTATTTCTTACACGATTGGGAATGGTAACACATTAATTTTCTCCTTTGCAAATAGTTTTAATGTATCACGTGCTACTAGGTAGCAGCATTGGCAATGGATGATATGATTGCCTGGATGCAAGAAGGTGGCCAGGTACATTATCATATGTCAGATATGATGACATTTATGTGTATCTTTCCTAATCCTTTAGATTTGTTTTTTTCAATTTCTTTGTAGGTAGGAATATTTGATGCCACAAACAGTACCCGAAAAAGAAGGAACATGCTGATGAAAATGGCTGAAGGGAAGTGCAAGGTACTAAGACCATAGCATAAAAGGTCCTAAAATTTACTAGTAAGATACTAGCGTGATTTTTTAGGTGGAGAGAATCCTTTTGGAATGTGTGCTTTTAATGTGTTTTTCCTTGAAGCAATAAGCACTTTGGCTACCTATGCCATTTTTATTGCTTTTTCAAATCTCAAAGTGTTTTAAGAAACTAAATTTCACATGTTATTGGCAATTGTGTTAGTTATTTGGCTACTGAGATTATTCTCTAAGCTTAAGAGTAAGATACTAAATTTGGAAGCTTCATAGTGCTTAGGTTCATAAATTGATGTTCTACCTCATAATCTCCTTGCATCAGATGTTAATCTAAATAAATTAAATAAAAACAGCGTGTCTTGATTTTTTCTTCACCTTTTGGCTGCACAGTTGCTATCTTAAATGAAAACTTTCTGATTCTTATCTTTTGCTCTCTTTTATTTCTTGGATTTTCAAACTGCTAAATGTCCCCATTAAGAACTCTTGTAACCAGAGGACAAAATCTAACTGGAAAGTGGGATACAATAGAGAAATGATGAAGAGTCCTGAACTGTTCTGACACGTGTTATCTGTTTTAGCTGCAGATTATTTTTTTGGAGACACTATGCAATGATGAACACATAATTGAAAGAAATATACGTCTTAAAATTCAACAAAGCCCTGACTATGCAGAACAGTATGATTACTATCTGAAGTCACTGGCTTCTTAACTGAACAGACGTGGGTACTTAGCACTTGGTGTCATTTTGCAGGCCGGATTTTGACGCAGGATTGCAAGACTTCAAAAGTCGGCTAGCTAATTATGAAAAGGTGGTTTCATGTGCTTCCAATATCTTCTCCTTTTGAGATTTGGTCATTACCAATGAGCAATTTCAACTTTAGGTTTAAAATTTTTGCTTCTATTTACTAGGTTTATGAACCAGTAGAAGAAGGATCTTATATCAAGATGATTGATATGGTCAGTGGACATGGTGGACAGATACAAGTAAGCCAACACCACCCCACACCCCCCCAACCCCACCCAACTGATTTATGAATTCATTTATATGCAGCGCAGGATAAGTTAATAGTGCCATTTTGGTCTATATGGCACCTTGGCTATCTGAACTTTTTTCATGAATCCTTATATATTGAAGGAGGATGTTGTCTTTGAACTCCCTATGTTCCATGTGATTATTCTATAATACAACTCGGGTTTGTACATTCAGGTTAACAATATCAGTGGCTACCTTCCTGGGAGAATTGTTTTTTTCTTAGTAAGTTGTCCTGCCATCAATTCGGTACAATTATTTCTTAGCATATTATAGAAATGTTCTAGTTGGCCACTTTTCCTTTCTAATTTCTAATTTCCGAAACCCTCTTTTCATCACAGCTGGCACTAGTTGTATTCAAATTTCTGTCAAATCTTAGCTACCATGTTCGTTGAAAATAAATAGCACCCGAGGGATGTTTGTTTGAGAGGTTTTATATACACTTCTATGCAGAGGAAGAAGATGGTGTTTGCTTGAGTTGCAAACAGTGACTTTAATAAATATAAAGAAACCAAGATGCCTGAAAGTGATGAAACATGATTGACCATTTTTGTGACAATCTTGTTCATTTGATGTTCATTCTTTTCACTCAAACCTAAAAATTTTAATCTGATGCAGGTGAATACACACCTTACACCACGCCCAATATTACTTACCAGGCACGGAGAGAGTCGAGATAATGTTAGAGGAAGAATTGGTGGTGATGCTGTATTGAGGTATTGGTTCACAATTTATTAATTATCTGGTAGAATCCGAATTTCAAGTTGTAAATGTTATATTTTGTCTAGTTATCTTTGATCTTGGATGACCTAAAATGTACTGTAAGACAGTATTTTCTTGTCTCCTTGCACTGAGATTGTGTTCCACTGTATCAGCACAGATGCCAAACAAAGTATTATTTTTTGTAAAGCATGCTTGGGCTCATTTTTACTGATTGTGTGTTGGCACCTTTTCCATTTTGTTTTGTGAAAACAGCTCTCCCATAAGGGATATCCTGCAGACTTGAACATATTCCTTTTGAGAAGCTTATAATATCCTTCATAGAATCCCTACGGGCTTCTTGCTACTTACAATATTGCAGTGAAGATCAACATCTTGCTTTTACCCAAAACTGTCAGAATGTGAATCTTTATGAATAAAAGAGGAGTGAAACTGTTGAGCATGGAAGCTGAATGGCCTACATAGTACTCTTGTTAGCAACATTATAATTGAATAACAACTGAGAGGCCCAAACACAAATCACTCGATATCTATATATATATCCACATATAATATGTATTAAAAATGCATTTTGTATTCTTAAGACTTTTTCTTAATTTTTTTTATGAGTGTCCTCCAAAACTTGATTCCAATGCTCATATTTTTTTCCCTTCAATAATTACTGCTGTTTTTCAAAGTCAATCCAAGGATGAGATTTGTCATAACCTAGAACTAGTCCCCACCAATGTCCACGAGCAATGAGATATCTGTATCTCAATTATATTGCCAAATTATTAAGTCTCTCTGTCTCTAGTTAATTTTCCCTTCTGGTGTTGTTTTTATTTAGGTTTAACGCTCCATGCTGACATGATTCCTTCAGTTTCTAATCTTTCTTTTCAACACATTCCAATTTTCTGCAAACTTTGGTTTGTCTTTGAGATTTGATCTCCCCTTCTGGTGACTGGAATTTACTATTATTTGTTTCTGCAGTGATGCTGGAGAAATTTATGCCAAGAAACTTGCTAACTTTGTCGAGAAACGACTGAAATCGGAAAAGGCAGCATCTGTAAGCCTTCATCAATCATCATGATTAACCTTTTCTATCATCCAAGTCTTGTATCCTTAAAAACTAATCTTTTTGATGTTAGGTGCCTCTGCAACCTTTTCCTGTTTTAGTCACTTTAAGTAGTGAAGTTATGTATTGATTTGTCTTTTAATAATTATAAAATTTAAGAATTCAGATGTTACACAAATAAAGTTTTTAAGCTTTTGTAGTGACGCCACTGTGCTCCTAAGCTCAATAAGTTTTCCAAATCATAAAGATATAGAAGTGGTTTTTTAATAGAATTTACATTTAAGATTGGCCTTTTTTTTTTTTTGCAATGCTTCGATGTTTTGTGTCAATGAGAACACCATGTTACTTCTACTTCTAATTTCCATGTTCAGTTTAACAGAATTGCCTGCTGTTTTATTGTGCTAGTTGTGACTGTCTGCAACTCCTGATGGTTTGTTCACAAGCTCTTCCTTTTCTTTTCTTTTCTTTTTCTTTTTTGGTTTCATTGAGAAGTAGGAACAATGATTTCACTGATAACTATTTAAGTTGTTCCCTGGAAGTTCATCTCAAGAAGTTTTCCCTGATCACAAGAAAAAAGTGGTTTTAAATAGCTTTTACTACGTTTAAGATTGAATTTTTCTTTTTTTAATACTGCTTTTATCATTCTAGCTGTGACTATCTGCAAATCATTACAGTTTCTTCACATTTTAGCTGCTTTTTTCTTGTACCTTTTTCTTTGGGAAATAGGAACAGTGATTTCACTTATAATTATTATCTTGTTTCTTGGAAGTTCTGTCAGGCTGGGTGTGTTTAGAATGAGCTAAATGAATTCTTACAACCATTTTTCTGATTTTTCCGTGGTCTAGATTTGGACCAGCACACTTCAAAGGACAATTATAACAGCAAGTCCTATCATTGGATTTCCCAAGGTCAGTTTGAATCCCCGCAGTTAGTTGGCCATTCAGAATCTTGATTTACTTTGGCTGAATGATGGACATTGGAAATTCATAGAAAACTTCACAATTGTGGCCATTTTGATAGATTCAATGGCGGGCCCTTGATGAGATAAATGCTGGAGTATGTGATGGAATGACATATGAAGAGATTAAGAAGAACATGCCTGAGGAATATGAGTATGTGTCTTCTCCTCATCTTCGCTCTCCCTACCATTTGCTTTACCTTTTACCTGAATAACTTATTTTCTTGTAGTAAACTCCTATGACAATCAGTTGGGGTTCTCTTTACTTGAAAGTGCACACACGTTTGTATTTTTCTGTGCTTGGACATTATTAGTTGCTTCCTTGAGGCCTGATGCATGTCCTTTTGAGCAGGGCACGCAGGAAGGACAAGCTGAGGTATCGATACCCTCGTGGAGAATCTTATCTCGATGTCATCCAAAGGTTTGCATTTAGCGGCTTTAATTAGAACCTTCAATGTTTCATATTCCTGCTTGTTAAATTAAAAAACTAATGTCCACATCAATGCAGGCTAGAGCCTGTAATTATTGAACTAGAAAGACAACGGGCTCCTGTTGTAGTCATCTCTCACCAGGTTTTACATTAAACATCCGCATTTGTCATTATCCTGATAAGTTGAGTTGGGTTCGACAAAGATTATAAGGGCCTTCATGGCTTTATTTGTGCAGGCTGTATTGAGAGCGTTGTATGCTTATTTTGCTGATAGGCCTCTAAAAGAAATTCCTCATATCGAGGTAATTCAGTATAATTCTGAACTGGCTTTGTTGTTGTGATGATACTAATGATAATTAGCTTAGAACGAACATGGTTTATATGCAGCAAGGGACTAATCAATCCTCCTGGCACATATAATTGAGTGGTGCACAGTTTTTAGGAGAGGCTGGTCCGATGCTTGTAAACATGATGTGCGGGATTCTAGCTGTGTTGCTGACACGTTCTAACAGAGTAGTTATATTCAAATTTCAGGTGCCACTTCATACAATAATAGAGATACAAATGGGAGTTACTGGAGTCCAGGAGAAAAGATACAAGCTCATGGACTGAAATGCTCACAGAAGATTTTTGCGACTCTTTACACGAACTTCCAATGCAACATCACATTCATTAAATCTCCATTCGTTAACGAGACACAATACAAGCATAAACGCACCAACTGTACCTGGAATAATTTTCATCGTTCCAACGATAAAATTCTTCTTGCGCGAACAATGATGGTGTTTAACTTGTAAGTAGCTTCCTTTCAATGCATCCAAAAAAGTTTCAAACAGCACTGTATATGCTATTCTGGATCTCTTAACTGTTTCAGGTGTAAAACTCGAGCGCATTCTAGTTATCCACGTTTTAAATATCACCATGTCTCAATTAAGCGTATTATCGAATGGATGAAGAATAATCCGATTCTTTTTAAATTTCTCACACCCTAGACTGTCCAAGATTATTGTGAAACTACTGTCCTCCAGTCATATATGGCAATGCTCTGGAGAGGATGCATCATGCACTCCCTATCGTCAACAATTGGCTAGCTTCTCCACGTCTCTGCTGACGCCGTTTTGGTCCCAATTCTTGCTGGACTTCTGGCTATTGATTGAGTGCCGTACCGGTATACATAGCTGCTGATTTTTAGATCTGATATCAATAGTCTATCTAAGAGTAGGACCTGAGCATGTCACAGGTAATACGACATTGCCCCCGAGAGAGGTCAGAGGTCACGATCCTATGACCAACGCTAAAATGGATCCCTCGCCAGAAAACAGGCAAACATAAAAAATAAAAATAAAAAGGAGGCCCCAACAAGTGTAGTGGTGATGCAGCAGTGGACTAGTGGTCGTAATAAGAGTCAAAAGATCTTATCTGGTTAGCTTCACATGGGACCCATGAACAAAAATTTGACCCCCAAGACCAATCAGGGCCCCAATTGACTCAACCAAGAAGACCCGAAAAGGATGGCTTATAGAGATACCATGTCTGGATGTTCATTGAAGTTAAAAATTCTTAAAAAATTTCTTGAATTTTTAATGTTTTATAAAAAATTTGATATGTTATGTGAAAAATAAAAATATAATTATTTTTATATATTTTTATATAAAAAATATTGAAAAACAAAAACTACAACAAATATATCTCTTTTCAATATTGGGATCCCTAACTCCCTCTTAAGCAATTAAAATAGCCACATGAAGCCAATAACCCCACCCTCTTATGCCGTCGCCTTCACGAGTCCTCCATTTCGGCTTTTCTTCTCTTCTTTCCTATGCATGAGTCTCATTAGCTCCTTGGAAAAAGGGAGTCTTTTCTACTTCAAAGAAGACCGTATAGACAGATAGTCTTGAGTTATTGCTTGCTAATACATGCAAATATTTGAGGACAAATTACCCGTAATCTAATCCTCAATCAACGACTTCATTTTCATGTTGAAGTCTTCTTTTATACACACAAACGCACATTGAAGTAGCAAGTAATAGAAGAAAAGGAATATTACAGTGGTACCTTATTGTCTACAAAAAGTATAGTTCTATATTGTTCTGTACTTACGTAGGTAAATATATATCCTCAACTTTTCTCTACTACAAACATCACTCTCTTTAAACCCCTAAAAGCACTGCTATGTCAACTACTATTGAACCACCAAAGCACAATCCAATGAGTCATCTCATCAACAGCATATCTTCATATGACAGCAACATAATGCTTGCTGCAGTTATATCCCTTCTTGTAGTGATCCTCTTTGTGTTGATTCTTCACATCTATGCCAAGTGGTTCTTGGCACAAGCTCGCAATAGACGAAGATCAAGTTCTGTGACTGCGTCTCACGTTCTGCTTCCTTCAAGATTCCACCATCTGCATAATTTCACTATTGACACTACTTTCTCTCCTTCTACTTCGAAGGGTCTTGATACATCAGTCATTTCTTCAATTCCGTTGTTTGTTTACAAAGCAGAAGAGTGTAAACAAGGTTTAGAGTGTGTCATTTGCTTGAGTCCTTTTGAGGAAAATGAGGCCGGTAGGAGCTTGACAAGGTGTGGTCATGGTTTTCATGTTGAGTGTATTGATATGTGGTTGAATTCTCACTCTAATTGTCCAGTTTGTAGAGCTCCTGCTGTGGGTGATGACAATGACATTGCAAGTGATGGCAAGTCCATGGAGGCGAGTACTAGAGAGTCAACAGACGATAGGGGCTTGAATGGTGTTGGGGACTCTAGATTGGAAATTGTTATTTCAAATTCTGAGAATGGGAATCTTGCGGTAAACTGTGATTGTTTATCAGAATCACCATCTACTTCTTCGTCTTTGGGTTCTTCTTTGAAGAGAATGCTGAGTAGGAATAGATCAGAAAGCAAGGCTTTCCCATCAATTAATGTGATTGAATAAAGTGATTGAATTGGATGCCTGAGAGATTGTCTGTGTTTATACAGAGAGCTTGTATAGATGATCTTTTGTAACTTGATAGATCATTTTTGTATCTGAATTCTCTTTACTTACTGGGCCATGCTATCTTGAGCTGTTCGATTATCTCTTAATTCCTTAAACATTACAATGGGTAACGCTTGTTAGCTGAAGAAAAAAGTAATTTGATCATAGAGCTGGTGTGCACAGTACCTGTCTATGATCCAAAAGTTATATGCTTAATTAACACAAGGCATCGCAAGGGAAAGAATCTTGACTGAGCAGTAGCAAGTCTTGCTGGTTGGTTTAATTAGTGGTGCTAGGATGTTTGTCGGTTAAGAGGATGGTTATGACCAGCTGCCCATGCCAAGTTTCTCATCGTGTGGATTTGGCAACAGGTTAGGTAGTTGTCAACATTATTTTGCTAATTCCTTTCAGACAGTCGGGTCAGACACCGGGATTGTCTTAATTAATTGATACCGTCTGTTCATTTTGGAGAGCATAGGTACTGTTAAACATCGGTCCCACTATCTCGATTCTTATATCCTTGTAGCTCGAGTCTTGACATGTAGGTACTTTGTCTCAAAGTAATGTCCTGGTACATGCAACCACGCTTTAGCTTTAATTTGTGATGAAATCTGGCTTCTCTTTTTTTCTTTTATTAAGCTAAGGGCTTAGTGACTTTCTAAAATGACTGCCTCGGTTTTTTTAAAAAAAAAATCTCAAAGAATAGTTTTAACTGATGAAGTTAGAATGATTTTATATATAATTAGTCTATAGGATTATCGATCGTATCTACTATAGAGTCCAAGGATTAAGGAGTTCATTCCAGCCTGTTGTCAAGGTCATGATATGAGCATGGAATGAGAGGGGACGATCGCCATTGTTGAACCTTTTTATACAACGTATTTTAATGTATACTATTTATGTAATATCTTGCTAATTTGGGCTGTTAGTATTTTTTTTTTTTAATTTAAGTGCTATGTGTGATATTGCTTTATATATTTTGGACCATCGCTTAGATGTTCTTGCATACACAAATTCCGTCATGTACTGGATATACTTAAAATCGTGAACATGATTATAAACATTTGATTTGAGTTATACAACGAGGAATTAATTTCTCGTTTTGTGTTATTATGCTGTGCCATCCCTCAATTGATTGTCAAAATATGAGAGATCTCTAGATATATTAACTCACATTTTGCTATTCTTCAATGCTTTTTGATATGAATTGATTAACTTTTATCTTGTCTCTTTTATTAATCAAGCAACTAGATGGGTGATAAGTCATCTATCATTTCTCCTTTCTCTCTCCTTCCACTTTACTTGTTTTATAATTTTTTGTTCTTTTTGTTTACCTTCACTGAATGAAAGCTATGAGAGTAATCCAAGAATGTTAAAGTAACCTACAGTTCGGAACATATCTTAATTTGATTGGGCTCGAAGACGTTGGACTTGGTTTTATTCATCCACAAAGCTTTGAACCATGTGGTTGGATTGCATTTTGTTTTATGTTTGACTATGTTCCATGCAGCATCGTTTGTTTTTGTTCGTCAAGGGCTGTCCTGGTACCGATTGATGAATAATGCTGAGAATAGGACATTGAAGGGTGACGCTGATTTTCTTTTCCTTTTATTTAAAAAAAACTAGGGTTAGTTTCTCATGGGCCATAAATATATGTTTTTTTAAAAATATATTCTAAATAAAAAATATTTTTAATATTAGCATATCAAAATAATTTAAAAATATCAAGAAAAAATTGATTTGAAGTAAAAAAAATTAATATTTTTTTAAATGATTTTAAAGAGAGAAGATAAACTGGGTGTGTGGCGGATGTTTATCACTCTTCCAACCAACGAGTTCACATTTCACGAATTTAAAAACGCTGCCTTATTAAGCTTTTAAGGCATCTTCTTCGGGAAGAAAATATAAGGCAGATTAGAATGGTCCCGGCGGGGTTCGAACCCGCGACCTTCGGCTCATAAGACCAACGCTCTAACCAACTGAGCTACGGGACCTGTGCGCGGAAGTGGGATTGTACAATTTATTTGAATATTATTGTTTTCCTAAAAAGTTTATTCTGATCTCTATCCAGTTTTCATCTCGAGGTCTGTTCTCGTATTTCTCCGTTACATGAATTCGTGGCCAGCCGGTCAAAGATTGAAACTGACCAATCACAAGCTTGGTGAGGCGTAAACCCACTAATATTATAAAAATAAAAAAAGACCGGTGAATCTTCAACAAACAAATCCATACTTCATAAAAGAATGGTAACATGCCCCAGAGGCCTCTTTTCTTCAATAGCATGTCCTGCCAGCTGCGAATCATCTGTTAGCACGAAGACTTGATATAGATAGTGGAAGATGGAGTCCCTCGTCAGCTTCCAGTAGTCACGACCAGCACTAAGATTTGTTTTTGAAAAACCACACACCATTCCATGAGGAAATATTCGGGGGTGTTTCGATAGTGGGTTTCTGACGTTGTATTCACTATGTCTGCACTTTGAGCAAATTTTGTTCCAGTCGTGAGGCCATAGCTCATCGTAGAACCGAACTGAAACACGTCAACCAAGAACGTTGTACAAGGCAATGACCGGATATCATCACCATTGAACATTAACACTTCCTTTCTGTTTTATCATGCACATGTATATGAAATCGGTACAGAACAAGTAGAAGCCGAAGGAGTGGTAGAAAACTCCACAGAGAAAAGAAAGGTTCTTTGATGCGACGCTCCAAAAAGTGACAGTGACCAAGTTTAGCCTAACAGTTTTGTTTCTGATAGCTTCTTTCTTTAAAATAAAGTTCGAGTTTCGATGACTAGTGTTTTCAACAATAATTATATAATAAGGAAATAAGAGAAAATGTTAATGTTAACTATCAGGAAAAAAAAAATCCGATGACTATTGAATAATGAAATCATAAAAAATATATATAAAAAAAGACATTAAAAATAAAAATATAAATTTGATTTAAAAGATAAACATAAATAAAATTGATTTAATAAACCCATGCCCTAAAAAAATATCACACAAAACCCAACACATCAATAATATAATTTTAAAATAAATATTTTTATTTTAAAAAATAAAGTTCATTTTATAAAAGAAAAATACAAATGAATTAGAATAATATTTTGAAAAATAAAACACAAACAAAATAATTCTAAAAAAATTATATTAAAAATGACATGCAAAATCCGTTACTTAAATTATAAAAATGTGATAAATACATAAAAATTAAAGATAATTTTATAATTAATATTAAAAAAATAATGCAAAATAATTAGATTACACAAAATTGCATCCCTAAAAAATCAAATATTAAAAAATAAAACCATAAAAAAAAATCAATTATATAAAAGAATCTAAAAAATTAGTGGAAAAAAAGAGAGCATGAATTGGAGGGCAAATTAAGATTTTCAATTAAAGAGTTAAATTGAATTAAAAAATAGCTTTAACAAAATAAAAACCAAATCAAAAGAATGATGGTTGAATTAGAAAAAAAAACTTTAATTGAAGGATGAAATTGGAAGCCATAAAAACCTTAACAAAAAGGTTAAGGAAGGAAAAAAAAGAGAATTGAAATGAAAAACAAAACAAATAATAAATTGTAATTGAAGGACTAAATTGAAGAAAAAACTTACATAAAAGAAATAAGAATAAAATACAAAATTAAAAGAATGTGACTTAAAATTATAAAAGGAATAAAAATAAAATAAAAAATTAAAAGAATGAGAGATGAAATAAAAAAAATAAAACATATGCGCAATTATAATTGAAAAAAAAACTTTTTATACAAAAAATAAGAATAAAATTAAAAATTAAGACTAAAATTAAAAATAAAAAAAAACAAAGAAAATAATGATACACTTTTTTAGTTAGGAAAGAGAAAGAAAAGGAAAAAATAAATAATTATTGGCAACATTTCAACCACCATAATCGCACTACTGTTTGTGAAAGAGAACATCGTTATATATTTAGGGAGGTGATGAAAAACTTGATTTGGCTATTAGATAGCGTCTCACATATTATTTGAATGACACGAACATTACTCATTTTCTAGTACATGTTTATCAATTTTTATAATTTAAAAATTCAAAATTAAACATGAAAAAATCAGAACATTCTTATGATCATGATAATTACACAACATACTTGTATAAGAATATATATATATATAATAATCCAAAAACAAAACTTATTTTTTGTATTTTTTAAAGTTAAAGGCATACTTTTACTATGCATAAATAATGGCCAAAATCAAACAACCTCTTGTCTAGTGGTCCAATAATTTTTATTGTTAAGAAAATTGTGAAAAGTCAAAAGATTCTTTGGTTAATAGTTCTAAATTTTGCAAAACATTATTTTTAGTGTTAAAAAAAAAAAAACTCTATTCTCCCAAGCAATCTCCTAATAACTAATAGATCAATAAAAAAGACCAAAGAACCTCCAGGCTCAAGCCTTTTTTTTGTTCCACTCAAGCAAAAAAAAAAATTTCACCGTAGCAATTCATAATAAATTATTTATTAAAACTTGTAGAGTTTTTGTTTTTTTCTACTCAAGGCAAGAGTATATCACCTTCTTAACATGGATTTAAGATTTTTAGTATTTATAAGTTATAATAATAAAATACAAAAAACCTTCTCAACAACTTATTCTTTTTAGGATACAATAGCCCATCCATCCATCTGCTGGCTCAAATTCAATTCTACACAAATGAATTATTCTAACTCCACCGCATAAATTTACTCTAGATTAGACAATGAAGATAAATGCTGTAACATATTCGTATTAAAATTAAAAACTTCAATATAAATTAAAAAGTAATTATAAGTTAATAAAACATGTAAACTATCAAAATAATTAACTCACTAATGAGTTATATTCAAACTAAGACATATAGCAAAGGTGCCAAGGTTAATTATAGGTATCAAGGTGAAAGATAAATAGCAGCACTCCACTTGCTTGGCATAGAAGAGCGCTACGTTTTAGAAAGGTTTATGCTATAACATTCTCTGGATGTAACTAAAAGAAATTTGCTGGTAACTAGCCTAGCTCGAACTCTTGATACCAAGTGGCCGTATGCCACCACGTTTTCTAAATTATACGCCTTGATAGCTAGCTACATGAAGCGTCCTTGTATAGCAGAAAATGACTGTTTTTTCATATATATATTATATAGAAGGCTGTTTTGATGTTTTTGAACGACGTATACAAGCTCCCGTATCATTACTTTAATGTCTAGCCTTCAGAAACAAGAGCACAAGAAGAATTTCAAGCCCAAAGAGCAAGGATGGACATTGAAGTAGAGCCAAGAGCAAGTGCAATGAATGATGATTTCTTCAACCATGGGGCAGAACTCATCAGCTTGTTATGGAAGAAATCAACAGCTATGAGATCAACAAGACCCATGTATACAAGCACACCTGAAGATAATGACCCCAGTAATCCTTCCATGATCAAGGCATTGGGGTTACTGTCGTCGTAACCCGTCATTGAAAATATGATCATCCCTAAGACTATCCCCATCGGCGTAGTCACTGCAAACATAAAACACATGTAGGCCACTGTTCCGAAGCTAAACCCTGCCTGCAATTTGCCACCATTACGTGCACAATCAGATTCATAGCAAGAATGAAATGTTAGCAGTCACAGTATTTCTATCCTCTCCCATAAAGAAGCGTGCCCGATTTATGTTGACATGTTCTGACGACAGCTTTCTTTGAAAGAAAGAAAACTTGAACAAACTGAAAAGCTGGTTGATATCCTCGTTATTGTTAATCGTTCATGAGGAATGACTCATTCTCGCAAGATTGCCATGTAAAATTCTAAATACTAAATATACATTTTACGCATCCAACAAGGAAGCAAGTAAATGCCGTTAATACTCCTGCAAAAGATTTGAACTCCTACATGATCCAGCAGCTCATGATGTACTAACTACATATCCTATAATCACCACTCTTACAATGAATGAATGGGGAAATTATTAGCTTACAGATTTTGATATAATACAATCAAGCAGGTCGTCTCCTTCTTAGAAGGTAAAGGTAGTTGAAGGAATGAACGACACTCGGCTGCTGGAAAGAAAGACATGTCATTCATTCTAAACTGGCAAGTGCCCAAATTTACAAATCATCCCATTCCAAGCCCACATGCAGAGCAGTACTTGTTTTTTTTTCTCTTGAACTAGGAAGCTAATAAACTAATCAAACCACATCATCAACAAGCAGAGATTAATTAACAATTAAATACCATATCAGAGGTAAGATTAACAAAATAATTAAGAGGAATTTACCTGAGCAATGCAGCCGCCAAGACCCATCCCTTCAAAAATCTGATGAAAAGCAAGAGCAGCAACAAGAGGTCTAATAGTACACTTATTTTGTGACATACCCATGGTAACCCCAATTATCACCGAGTGAAAAATAATCCCAATTTCCAAAACCTGCGACACCAACCTCTGCTTTACCTTAACCAAATCGACCTCTCCCATGATCTCCACCTTAACCGACATGTCACTCGCTCTCTTTCCCACCATTTCCTCCTGTGTCCCAACAACCGAGTACTCCCCGTCACCGTCACCGTCACCATGCCCGTGCCCGTGTTGCTCCACGTGTGCACTTGCCGTTAAATCAACTAACAGGGCTAATAAAACCCCAATTAAAGTAATTAAACCTGCAAAAGGAAAATCTTTCCAGGGATGTTTTGATGCTACGTGGCAATCAGAGAGTGCACCGAAAGCGTCGGGGAGTACGTGGACTAGTGAAGTGGAGAGGATTACTCCTGCCGCGAAACACTTGATGATTAGAGTTGCCCTGTCGTAGACGGGCTTGCCTTGGAAATAGCGAGCTAAGAGAACTGGAAAAGAGATGCCAATTATGCTAGTAAAGAAGATTATTACGATGGAGATTAGTTTTAGGTGGGTTGCTGCTTGTGTGTCTCTGCAGTTTGTGGAGCGGGTTGCGTCGATCAAACAAGCAGCTGCCATGGGAAATGAAGGGGTTTTGATTGACTATTCTCTAGTTTGATAGGGAGGGAGAGGAAGTCTGCTTGGGTGGACTGGAGTGTCGCGCGAGAGAGAGAGACTATCAAGGAGCCATAGTAGCCTCCGGGACCGGTTCATTAAAGAGAGCAGGGTTTGAGGGGTCCGCTATTGAATAAATGGTGAACGCTACTATAGTAGAGATACAGTAGTGGCTTTGAGCCTTTTTGCATTAGTGCTATTGTGTGATTTCCAACCTTTGATTTTCTTTTTCTTTTTATTATTTTTTTTAGGGGAGGAAAAATTATCAAGGAACTGAAAATATGAATTATTGGTGGATACATCAGCTAACAAGACTGCGACGTATGGTCATTCACCCTTTATGCCATGAGAAAACAGAAATTCAATCTTGTGGTGATAGAAATGCGAGAAAAAATGTCTGACTCGCTTGGATGACTGAGTCGAACATATGGATGGGTTCAGGGGAAAACAAATGTACTCGTGTAAAGTATAATGTCATGGAAAAAAAAAGAAGTCGTGACATAAACATGCAACGACCCCACCGACGTGACAAAGTAAGGTTAAATTATTAGAATTTAATTTGGTTGAGTAATGTAAAAAACTCGAAAACTGATGGTTTTTTACGGTAGAATATGAGGTAATTTACCCTGGAATTGCAAAGTATAATTATTATTTTGCCTTTATCTGCACAAAGTTTTTATTTTGTTTATAGGGCTGTAACAGTATTTTCTATGGGACACAAAGATTATTTGTAAATTGATTGAGAATAATTTAAAATCAATAAAATTAAAGGATAGGCAAAGGGTTATTTTAATGTTTTTTATGGGTTTTTTTTTGTTATACTCTATTCAGATAGAAAAAAATTAGTGTTTTCATAAATGAAAATAAAAATAAATTATTAACACGTGCAGAGACCAAGATTTTTCTATTATCATGTCATTTTGTGGTGGAGACATATGGAGCATTGCAAGTTTCTCAATTAACAGAGGAGGTTGGCTTTTTTTTCCTCTTCGTCTTTCTTCTTTTTACTCGTTGAAATTTGGATTACATCGCAAAAATAAAGACTGTCTTTTCATGTATTTTATCTTGAAATTATAATTTTTTTATTGATTTTTTTTAATTTTTTTAAAAAAATTATTCATTTGATTTTGATTTAATCTTGTTTTATTTTTATATCAAATATGATAGTTATTTTTTTAATTATTATTTTTATTCTTTTTTGGTTTTTTTCTTTTAATTTATTCACTGGAGATTTTATTTTATTTTATTTTATTTTTTAGATTGGTTTGTCATGCTTTTAATTGTTCTTTTTAATTACTTTCTTAATTTTTTTTTGTTCTTTTAATTAGTCTCTTGATATTTTATTTCATTTGTTTTTTTATTTAGTTTTGGTCTTTATTTTTTTTAATTTTTTTTAACTTTCTCCTCAACATTTTTATTTTATCTTTTTTTATTCAATTCTAGTTTTTATTTTTTTATTTTTCAATTTTTGGATTAAATCCCTCCTTATTTTTTTATTAGTTTTTATATTATCTTATTGTTTTTTATTATTATTTGTTTTCTTTCTAATTTTTTAATGACTAAAAATTTTATTTAGAATTTTTTTTATCTTTTATGATTACGAGAGTTGCTAATTTCAAAATTTATCTCAATTTAACTTTTTTTAATAATTTTATAATTTAATATTAAACTATTATTTTAAGCTTTCTATTTTTTATTCATTTTCTTAATTTTTTTAGGTTATCTCAGGTTATAGACTAATCAAATTAACATGGATTATTTTTAATTTTTTCTTGATATTTATTTTTTAATTTCATTATCTAAGACGGACTGTGTTATTAGGTCTTGATATTTTTTATTTTTTTTCCTTTTCTTTTCATAAAGTTATATTGGATTACAAATTCATTAGATTAGCTTAACGTAACTTAAGTTTTTTTATATTTATTTAGATTTGATTTTTTTTTTAAAATAATTATTTTAACTAAATTATTTAGATTTTATTTTTATTGTTTTTAGATTTATATTTTGAAATGAGCTTTGTTGAATCTTAAACTTTTTATTTTTTTTTCTTCCCTACCTGATGCTATTTCAGGTTATAAATTTATTAAGTAGAGATATTACCATTAGAATTTTTTCATATATAAAAAAATTAACTCACCCAAGCTCCAACAGTATAGTATGGGACTGGTAAAAAAAAAATAATCTAATAATAACACCAGGGACAGAATAGTTAAAAAAAAAAAAAAAAAACAGTATGGACGGGCAGATGCGAATTAATATGGTCACGCGGTCCGGGACCCGGTGACGGAGATAGGGAGCCGATAGACATGATTTGTTTTTTTTCGATCTTTTGCTTAAGAATTTATAATTTTAACCCATAAACTAGTGAAATTAAAACTTGACCTTTCTCTAAAAAGATTTTACAATTTAGGTCCCTAACTAAATTTTCTGGTTTCTGACGGGACCCTTTATGACAAGGTTAAGGTTGCCTTAGGTTAGAGGAAAGTACTTGCAGCGATCTTGAAATGCAAATGAATTCATTTATAATTTGATCGAGAAATAATTTCTGATAATGTAACCTTAATATGCTAACAATAAGAAATGCAATGCAAATTAACATTGTCATGCTTCGCTGGACACTGGTTGCAGGATTAAAAATAAATAAATTGTTATTTTTTTATGTGGATTTGATTTTTTTCATGTATATTTATCATTATTATCATATTTTATTTATTTATCAGATTTGTTGAATATTTAGTCAACCTGCAAAATATTTAGTGAATCTGAAGTTTAGTCATGATTTGTATGAATTGACTTGAACATTTTATATTATTAAAAAAATTAAAATAAATAAATAAATTATGATACTGTACTCTTTATAATAGGTTAAAAAGCACTAAGATTTTTGATATATTTCATCCTATTTTTTTTACAATGAAAACTAAACAAGATTACTATTTTACAC
This sequence comes from Populus ilicifolia, assembly GCA_015708895.1. Lineage (NCBI taxonomy): Eukaryota > Viridiplantae > Streptophyta > Magnoliopsida > Malpighiales > Salicaceae > Populus > Populus ilicifolia. The sequence continues at coordinate 2,926,004 of SRLM01000085.1, read as the reverse complement.
TTAACCTTGAAAGGTTTCTACCAGTATTGTTAGCAATAATTATATGATTAGTGGTGATATACAGACCTTATATACTTTTATATAAAAAATAAGCTTTTAATTAGTATTAATGAAAATAAAATATTTAATTTCTGTACTGTAAAGCTTTTAGGAAATTTGTTCAAGTTAATTATTCTTTTATTTCTGCATACAATTGTATATTATTTCCGAATTTTCTTTTAAAATATGGTGGAAAGAAAAGTCAAACGTTGGATGTCATTAACAGCAGTCCAAGCAGGCCTGAATTGAACAGAGTAAGAACTATCTATTTTAAAAGCCCAATGGAAATCGTTTAAAGTCCACGCTTCCCATCAAAACGAAGATCAAAAGAAACTTAACAGCGAATTAAATTACATGTTAAATTTAATTCAATCTTAAATATAATTCGAATTTATTTAATAATATATTATAATTTTTATATTTATAATAAAATAATAAATCACATATTAAATTTAATTATATTATTTGATATATCTATGAAAATGAATTGAATTTTGACTATTTTGCTCTAGAATCAGTTTTTCTTACAATTTTTTTTTTTTGCAAGAACCCTTATATTTACCATTTTTTTACACTATTCTTGTAATATTATACCACCTTCATGTTAATTTCCCAGTCTAACTCTAACATCATAAGTGCTGGACTAGATATATAGCTATAATCATTCTTCATGTTGGACTACCCCTTTTATATATGATCAAGGATATGACAAAATCTGATTTGAAGATATACTTTATACAACTCAAGTCCCAGGATAAACTCAAAGGGTACCGAATCAATTTAGATTCATACTTGTAAGCTGTGAATGAGAAGAATTGCCATCGTAAGACCTAGTTAAGGAGGTAAGTGTCTTCGTCGAGGCCGAGGAGAAGAAGGGCTGCGTGGACATGTTTTAGGTGTTTGAGAGAGTTAAAGCTTTGAAAGAGACGGATTTTGATGTCTGCTGACTTGTTGAGAAATAAGGAAGGCATAATTTGAAAAAGAAAAGGACTTGTTATTCCTCATCCTCATTATTCATTACTGGAATCAGTTAAGATCCGTAAAAGAAAATTAATTGGAAAAGGCGTAAAATAATCTGCAAATTATGCTTGCCTTCTGCAGTTCTTCCGTAGTTATAAAAGAGGAGCTACATAGGAAAAAATTAGCAGCCACTTTTACTGCAGTTTGCATCCCCTCTTCAAGTAGCAGGCACGAGAAGATTAGAAAAAAAGAAGGAAAGAAATAGTGTTGTTTTCTTTTTCTTTTATAAACAAATAGAGTTTGTGTTGTTAAGAGTATTTTTGGAATATTATTTTTAATATCAATTTAAGGGAATTACTATAGCAAATCAGAGGTTCTTTCCCTGATTTGTTTTTGGTTATTTTTTTTAGCAATTGAATTTATTTAGAATTCAAATCAGAATTCTCAAAAAATTTCAAATTAAAAACTTGATTTAAATCTTGAAATTAAATTCAATTCTAAAATTACAAACAGCATGTAAACTCTGCATTACAAATTCATTAATTTCAAAAAGTTTTACAGCTTGACCTCACAAACTAAAGAGCCAATCCATGAATAACGACTTGATAATGCTACTAAGACCTGAAGACAACTATAATTTTTGGAAAGGAGACAGTGATACGGAGTCACTGAATTTACACTTGGAATCCTGGCTGTGCTCTTTGTATTTTAGTTTTATGTCAGGAACTTGGATACAACGTCCCATTAAGGATGAAGAGCTTTTCTTGTTTGCTTCGATGTCATCCCAGGTTAAAAGGGTCTGCTTATGCACCAAAATGGATTTCAGATAGTCTCCCACGCCCAAGTGAAAACGTTATCTTAAAAATCTAAACCTGTTCACTAAAAGAAGCCTATGCCGTCTCGAGCCCACTTAGGATCAAGCTAACAAAGGCTCACGGTCGGTCCAGATTCACTAAGGCCCAACATCTTTTGAATGGAAGGCGATTAAGATAAATTAGAAGGCTTGGACATGAACCAAAACAACTAAGATTTGGGCCTAAATGATGGCAGTTTGTCGATCGCCTCCTGCTTCATGGTGCCCACTGCCATGAATCCTGCCCGAAGAAGGTTTCACCAGCTCCTCGGTCCGAACACGTTCAATGGAACTAAATTGTTAGGCATTGGCAGCACGAGATGAAACTAAGTCAGATTAGCCGTCACTCAGCCCACGAAAGTCAGGATTATCCTATTTTTAAATGTTAAGTTAATATGATGGGATGGGTCTTTATTTTTGGACTATAGCTATGATGGGGCAGCTAAAGAGGCTGAGACCGATGGGTGCAGGTTTGGATAGAAGGGTGACCCTTGTGGATATATACCGCAAAAAGTTAGGAACAACGAGTGTGCAAGTGATATTTTATAATATTGGTCCTATTTGACTTTTCACACATTAACAAGGGTAATCAAGGTAATTCCATGCCATGTCATATGCTTTGAAGTTATTTTCAATTTTACCCTTGTTTATTGAAGCATGCATCAAATTAGCAAAATTAGCCTAGGAGTTTATTCACTGCTAACAAATTTCAAATCTTAATGCGTCCATCTTTTTTTTTTAAAAAAAACATACTATAGTAAATAATGTCCGGATTTATCAGCATAATTAATTTTATTTTTATGAAGTATCTAAATAAAATCTTAAGATATTTACTTGATTGCTTATAACAAATAGTTTATAGGTGAAATGGATTTCTAATTACTGTGACAACCACTAAACAAGTTTTATGAATTATGTTGTTGATATAATGTTCTTTTAATTACCTCAATATTGAGATTAAAAAAAATCTTTCTCTAACTCCTAATTAAACTTAAAATGAGAAAATGAAATGATTAATGGTAGAATTGCTTGTAATGGGTTATTAAATTTAACACGAGTAATTGTAAAAGAAAATAAAAAAATTGATGTAAATAAGGTTCTTTATGTCATTTATTGTTCTTTAAAAATAAATTTGACAAGGTCTAAATATAATAATATGACATAATTACCTGGGATTCTGAGCTTTTTTTTTATCTTTTAATTTTCATTTGAATAAAATTTAGAGTATCTAATATTATAAATGACTGAAAGATTGGTTGAATTAAAATATTTTTTAATCTAACAGATTAAAATACACCTTAAGAGAAGGGGTGGGCAATATCTCTAGGAGGAAGGGAGTCCAAGTCATGTCATCTGTTTTCGGATTATTTTTTACTCTTGCCCTGCATGAGACTATGAATAAGAGGTATAATTAAGTTGAATTAAACAAAAAAAAGAGTTATAATTAAATGTATATATAATAAGAAAACCAAGTAATTAATATTTTGACGTTTTGATAATGGAAGAATGGTTTTGGAAAATTCTAAATAGTAAAGGGTTGAAAAGTCCTCCTGACGGAGTTTAGTGCTCCTACAAGGATTCTATAATCTGTACCTATATTCCAAATATATATTTTTTTCCTTGTCATCAAATTTTTTTTATATATAGAATGAAAGTAGCTTTCATTAATAAATAGCAGAGGACGTATATGTTCATCAACAAAACTATTTTCACAGCATATGGAAAATAAAAACAATATAAGGAAATAATTATATGTTGTTATGTTGAAGCAGACAGGCTAGAGACATGACAAACAATTTGATAAATTAGTCCTTCGATAGACTCCCATCCTTCTAACTATTTGGACTTCCAATTAAATTTTTTACTTCAGGCTGCTCATATTGAAACTAAACTTTTTTTATATATGATAATTAAGATATTATTAATAAACCAGTTTATTATGGTAAATTAAAATTTGAAACTTGGAAGTATCGCATTAATTCAAGTTGTCGTGCTCTCAAATCCTATTCCAGTATATTGGGATGTTTGGAAATGGGACTAACAAGTATTTTTAAAAAGGTTAATTTTTTATTAAAAAATTAATTTTTTTTATATATTTTGAATTATTTTACTGCACTAATTTAAAAAATAAAAATATATTATTTTAATATAAAAATATTTTAAATAATAATTAGAACCAGGCCGGAAACTCCAGTGTACAATGTATCCATAAAGTTGATCATGATTGTCCACAGGAATTTTCAATCTTCATTAATATGCAAACTAGAACGTACTAACTAACACAAAGAAAATTCTACCCGAATCTTTCAAGGGCTACGTGCCATGAATAACATGGCCATCATCTGCATCCTGAATTCAGCTGTCCAGCATCAAAATTCGCGAGTTACATTTTTTTTCCTTCTTCTCGTACACGTGATGTAAAATACGTGCAGCCAATTTAGACTATAGAATGAAAGACGTCTGCAACTGTTAGAATTAAAGGGCTGCAATAAATGTGAGGAAGCTAAAAATCAACGATATAATTGACGTTTCCATGTCCTTGATCATCGCGTGCTCAAAAGAATCGAGACTGGATGCGTATATGTGCTAGTTGTATTCTACGAATTGTGGTCCATCGTAGGTTTTTAATTTCCAAGTTCTCGAATACTAAGAAAAATCCAACCATAGATCGAACAAACCTTTATGATCACAGAGGTCTCCATTCAGATTTGTCAAGACATCACTTAGCAATGAATGTTTACCTGCATGTAAATAATTGAATATCCTTCTTTCTAAGTGGCCAGCACCATATTTGGTCCGCTTTTAGTACTGGAGCCTGCATGTTTTCTCGAGGTGGGAAATTATCGAAATCAGACGGACGGACTTATGGCGAGTGTTTGGATATATTCTCTTTATTCCGTGGTGATTTTTGTATCTCTCTCTCTCTCTTTCTCTTTCTCTTTCACACGAAGATGTGCTCAGCTGTTTGCTAGTAGCCTCCATGGAATTAACTTGTTAGTCGAGTAGTGTCGTGTGCAGAGTCATAATAGAACTTTTCTTTCTTTGCCTTTTTTTTTTTTGGCGTGCATGATAAGGCTACGCAACGATTGATGTTAATCGATCTATCTTTTCAAGTCCCAGTCTAGTTGGACATTATGCATGCTGCAAGGAAAGAAAATCTTGTGAATGCATGCTTAAGACCCGGCTGGGGATAAATGGACTTCACTTCAGTAGCCTGATAATTCATTAAAAATCAAAAGAAAAAAATATCGATTTTATTTTTAGCTGTGAAAAAACCATCTCACCATAAATTGAAGTAGTTAAATGAGATCTTGAGATAGTTTTATACAAATTCTTTCAACATTCCTATATTTACTTAACACACATGCACAAACGTTCCAAGGGCTCATGCTCGATCGTGCCATACCTCGAAGAAAACTAGGAAAAGGGAGATGCACCACGCATTTAAATCACACAAATCGGTTTAAATAAAACAATGGTACTAGTTAGAAGTATAGGCCTACAGGGGAGTTTTGGTGCCTGAAAAAGAAGAACGTGCGTGCGTACGCATCCTATATGATTGAAAGATTTTTTATATATGCGTTTTCTACAGGGGTGCCAATGGGTACTCCCAGTAGATTCAAGTGAAATTCAAATCGAATTTAATAATATCCATACTCTATATCTATTATATATTGACTAATATAATTATTCAAAAAATATTTACCCCATTCAAGTTGGGTTAAGTCGGGTCAATAGTACATTGTTTTCTCTTCTTCTTATCAGCTGTTTAACTGCTCTCTCGTTGCTACGGTCCCTCGTGTTACTACTAACAATTACAATCCAATTCCATCTAAGACATGTGTAATATATCCCAATCCCAAGCACATCAAATTAATCCTTAATCTTTATTCTTACTTAAAATCATCAATTCTCTACGGCTAACTCTTCACAAATCCTCTTTCTGATACAAAACCTAAATTGTCCGGGATGTACGTACAGTCACAATTAAACAAAAATATAACGAAGTACCATACATTAATATGGTTAAAATTTAGAGAAATATTTAATGAAAGATTAAGAAGTTATCGGATGTCGATGGCTAGTATGCTGGTGCTCTTACAAAAGTAAAGAGATGATAGGTTTCAAAGCTGGAGTTAATTAAAGTTGGGGGAAAAACTACAGCTAGGCTTAGAAATTCATGTGACAAAGGGATCATGAGGAATTAGTGCTCGTGCTTATTGCAGCAATGACCAATGTATCAGCTTGGATTAGCTCTCTACATGTGTAATGGACATGCAAGTATATATTGGCATTATCATGATTAGAAACCTCTAAGTCATTTAAACCACTTGTTCGTGCTCTCGTGCTCCACTCACTCCAAATATTTCTATCAAAAGACAAAAACCTCTTTCAAGAATCAAAGTCTATTGCTCCATTATGATTGCCGTTCGATTGCTAACTTTCATTTTTTCATCTAACCAATAAAATCATTATCTATACCGTCATTATGCAATCATCATCCCAATAATCATGATCAGGCTAGCTGCGGTACACGTATTTAAATGACAAGAAATACCTTTGAAAAACAAATTCAATGGTGACTATAAATGAAGAAACTTCCTTCTTTGGCAGGAGAGAATAGATGCCTAACTCGTGGCTGCTTTACCTAGCTAAACACTGCGTCGACTGTGACTATTGACTTGAAACCCTAACCAAAGTTGTTTTATCCGCAGGACTGGCTAGGGTTCTGGAAGATGTAGGATCCTGCATCTGGGCAGTAAAGTTGACATCTTCCATCTATGCTGTGCCTTAATTATGCATGAGTTGAAACCCTCCGAAATCATAAAATATTTTGCTAGAAACATCTAATGACCTTATTAATTCACTTTGGAGACTTTGCTGGGCGGTTTTTTGCATTCAATAGGTATGTATACCCTCCATCTCAAAAGAAATATGAACTTCTTGCATTGGCATGTTAAGGAATGCTTTAGCTATATGAGAGGCGACGAATGAGATAGGATAATCCAATCGAAAAATTTTTACCCGTAAGGAAGGTACAAAACATGGACAACTGGCTTCATGATTAGTCAGGATCGCAAGGGTTGCGAAAATTGAGTTGATAACAGGGACAAATAGGGTGGCACGTAATTACGGAAATTTTTTGAGATTTTTTGTCACCAATGTGAAAGGAACAAGAGAAAAGCCCCCACAAAGGAGAGATGGATGGACTCATCTAACAATACACGAGGTGGGGTTTGGCCTCAAGCAAAGCATAATAAATCCAAGGGGATATTTTCTTATATATTGCTTAAACCTCTCTTGGGTCTACGAAAAGGGATGTTGTTGTCGGTGGCGTTTTTGGCAATTGAAGGATTGTGCTCTCTTCATTTTTCATGGCCTTTATGCACCACAAATCTTCTGGACAGGAGAGCGATTTCCAGTAGGGGATGTGAGGGCTTAGCATTTCCTTACCGCCTACTTCTGTTACTGTAACCTTACAATCTTTGGTCTTTGTCGCCATGTTGTGCACAAATTGGCACAAATCTCCAACCAGTTTTCCTGATAATGGTCCTTCAAGGTGCAATCCATACATGAAGTAGAATCCAAATGGACTGAAAAAATCTGGTATTGCAGACAATTTAAAACATGGAAAGATTTTATCCATCAATCTTGAAATCTTGGTGTATATTAAGCAAGATAAGGGCGCTTTCCCTAATCTTAGCTTGAAGAGCTCCCCACTGTTCCATACACTAAGCATGGCCCAACTACTTGGAAATTTCCCATCTGAACCAAAACCATCCCATGACTCACCTCTTTGATAGGCCACCCAAGTCCCCAAGCTTAGCCCGTTTCTTAGTATATTGCCTATATCATCAGGGAAAAACTCGGTTGAAGTCATTAGCTTGCGGTATAGAAACTCAGCTTCTTCAATCCTGAGTTTCGCAACCTCAGTTTTTGATGACAAACGCAAGGCTCGACGATCAACTGGATTAACAAGAATCGCTGGTGTCCTGAATTTGGCATATCCAAGCTTTTTTATGAAGAGATTAACTGATGCCTCATTATCTTTCTCTGTAGCCATGTACGCGTAGTCAACATCATTTTCAACGAACCATTTTTCCAATTCAAGCACCAGCCTCAATCCAATCCCTTTTCTTCGATGAAGCGGTGCAATTCTTAAGCCTAACACATAACCCAACTTGGCTAGATTCTTTGGAGGTTTATGGACGGTTGCAAGCTTTATAGAGCCTTGAATGACACCAACCAGTTCGCTGCCCAGCTCGGCTATCTAACATGTAAAAGAAACAAGGTTGCAATATTGTTTCGTCAATAAGACATCATTGTAAGGGCAATGGATGTAACAAAACATAAGATATATCCGATAATGGATATAATGAAAAACAAAGGAAAAATAAAAAAGAATGATGATGAGCAGTATCGTGAGCACGTACCAGCATCTTGTACATCGGACTGTTTTTGATTCTACAGATGGGGTCACCCATAGTATCTGTGAAGAGAACTACTCGTTTAGTCGGGCCTACCTCACATCTTCTCTCAAGATCTTCCACTCTAGCTCTATGAATCTGAACATCGTAGCTTCGTATTTTAAGTTCTCCGTACACCATTTTTCTCACTTCATCAAACTTGCACCATAAATAGCAATGAATAAGCGACCGGCATGAGAGAGTGGAGATACGAGCAACTATAGCTTTTTTATTTATAAGAGATCTAAAGAGAGCCCATACACATAAGATGAAATATTGCAGCTAGCAAGCATATTGTATATTAGCTAGTAATATGGGAAGGAAATAATAGGTTCTTTGTTCTACCACTAACTAAAAGAAATTGTCCTGAAAATTCATATTGATCATCATTTATATGCAAAGGTGGGAAATGTGGAATGTTACCTCTAATCAACATCAACATTGAGCTTCAACAGCAATAATAATAGACAAAAGGTGGTTAATAATAGGATGTGTCTTTTTGTCCTCAGCCTTTTGCCCATTCTTAACTTAATTAAGCCCTGTCCACGTTAGGATCACCTCAGGCTCACGCCACCGTGCACGCCTAAGAATATGTATAGTTGGCCAACCCTCACTTGTCAATCGATTGTCCAAGTACGATTAAGCCCTCTGCCCTCCCCCAAAAAAACTGCAGTCGCTCAGCTTATACCATACATATACGGGTACGATTAAGCCCTCTGCCACCTAATTGAAAAATAGGTATACTGTCCCGTCGGGAGGTCATAAATATCTTCAAATCTGATCATAGATTAACGATTCTCGACAAGAAGTTCCTTGTTTAATTTTATCGAATTATCAGATCAATCTTTTAGCTATGGGTGTTGTGGTTGGCCTTATTAACTAAAGGAGTCTAGATTGTGTCCTCTGCAGGTGTTCACCGTGTATATATAGTGCATGGTGGCGACATATAATTAACTAATTAAGTGCAGGGATTAATTAATTTGGGGGGTTTTATTAGCTTAAGCTTTATGCAAGAGGAGAAGTCCCTTTCCTCTCACACTGAAGTTCTTGCATTTGTAATATATTTTATTCTTGATTTGTTTCTTTGTGTGTTGTGTGCGCTAACGGTGGTCCATATTAGCTTCCTTTTAGACGCTTCGATTCGAAAGTGAAAGTAACCCCACTATAAAACCCTAACTCTCTCTCGACTACTTACAGAAAAGCTACATATATATAAATTAATGATAATGCTGCTCTAACGTGCCCTGTATATGTGTGCGCCAGCAAATTTAGCTTGCAATAGTAGGTCCACATCAAAGCGAGTCCTCTTGGCCTGAACTTATAGATCATGCCGAGGGACGCAAGACAGCAGCTGTTAATTTTCTGGCAATTTACATTGGATCCGGTTTGGGCGTTGGGTTGCATGTGGGCCATTCGGTCTCGAGGCTTACCTATTCATCAGGCTTACGTAACTGTGGTATGTGGGAAGACACAGTGGCCCAGAGGACCGTGGAGACGAGAGGGAGAAGGAGGCTTGCCTGAGTAGCTGTCAAGTTGATTGGTTTGGGTTTGCCATGAGTCCACGATGAGATGCGGGTGGACTTGAGCTCTAGTGTAGCCCAGCAAGATGCTTTGGGTGTTCGTAAATAAATTTTCCATGGCGTCGCGCTCCTTGATTTAATAGTTCTCTCCATTCGAACAAGGAAAAACAAAAGAAAATGGAGTGACTCCTTTTAATTTTTAGCATAATTTTTCCAAGACCTTATTAGGAATATAGTTTTTGTAGTGTGCGAGAAGGTAGATAAAGAACCATTAAGACAAAAAAGAAAAGACAAAGTTCAATAGATGCTGTACCGTCTTATACTTTTTAGATTAACGTCTTATGCTTGCAATGTCCCTATGCTTTAATTCGTGTTAGAATTATTAATCTTCATCTTTGGGAACAATGGGCAGAAAAATAAGAATATAAACGTTTCCAAACGATAAGCTTATAGAATCAACATACAAATAAAAAAGAAAAGGAGAAGGAGACATAAGGAACACAGCAAGAAACCCTAATATATATGATAACATAGCAGAATTAAAATCTAAACATCTCACAATTAATTACACATAAAATGTTTTACGAAACCCTAACCGTTCTTGTTCTTCTTCTCTTGCTGTTTTTTTATGGGCCCTTATTTAACTTACTCATATGGTTCCACCAACCTCATTTTTATAAATCACAATCAATCCACCGCACCCATTATTGCTTAGAAAAAGACACGTGCTTCATTTATGCGCCATTAGCCAAATATAAAGTGCACACGTGTGGGAAGCCCCCCATTATCACCCCAAAAAAAAAACAAACACAAAGGTCCCTCCCACTACATTTTGGCAAAAGAAAATATGGGTCCCCGCTTCACTCATGATGATCAATTTTATTTAAGAAAGGACTCCTATTGTTGATGATGATTTTAACTCTCCCACAAAGTGCTGAGTGTATGATATTTATTTGTCTTGTTGGTGTCCTAATCTTTCTTTGCATGCATTATGGTGTCTAGCTACATCTACACGACTTTCTAGATGGACACTTTTGAGGGCCAGGGTCAATTTTTAATGTGTGGTACCACTCCAAAAGTGCTTCAGGCTTTCTTAAGGGAGGGAGCATGATAACTCCTTGCTTTTATTCTTCTATTTGCATCAAACTTATCTACGGAAGTGTTGCCGATATGCCCTATGAGGAGAGACCTTTTATGTTGATGCTCAGTATTGTTCCAGTAGTCTCCTCGTTAATCATCTTTATCCATTCCCCTCAGACCCTTCGAAGATGCGACCGTGATGTGTTATTGGACCAATCTTTATGTACCAATTGTCATGAAATATAGGAAGTGGGATGAAAGCTAGAGGAGGGACCAGTTCTTAATCAGATTTGTGTACGAAAATCATGGAAGCTAGATCATGGATGAATAACCCCAAGATACCACCATCTGAATCTGCATTAAAAGAGAGTGAAAAGGAGAGAAACGAAAAAGAAACGGAAGGGCACATCACACCAACTAATTAAGATCGATACCATATTCTTATATGCCAGCTAAAGGCGTCATTTTGCAATGAAAAGCATTGAAGAAGAGAAAATGGTTACGCCACATGTATCTAAACTACACAATGTAAGGTGCTCTAGATGTCAAGTAGTGATCATTAATAATTAATTTGCCTTTTTTTCCTTTTCTTTTTCCTTTCAATGAATGAAAGATTTCACCATAGAAGAGGGGCTCAAGGGAGAGCTCGCTTTACCGCAAAAGCTTTACAAACAAGATTTTTCTGAAAACCAGTATCGATAGATGCTAAAATTCTGTCTAATGCAAATTCTACATCACGATTGTCAATGGCAACTTTAAGCAATCAAGAATTATATACCTTACAATAACTAAAATTATTGGCACGAACAGCTGTACACTGCTCTTATTTCCTTTTTCCATACATCAAGCAATCCTTAATATATTAACTTCAAATCCTTCACATTTATAGCTTATAAGCCAAGCTAGTATCTAGAATATTTGATTAATTTTTTGGTTCTGATAACCGATCCATCCTTTCTTAATGAAATGATTATTGAATCATGTTTTATTCCTGCAAAAGGTCCTTTCTTTTACATTTAGGGACTAACCGATGATTGAATAAGTATTATGTAAAACATAATAATTATTATATTTAAGTTTGCGCTTGATTAAACTTAAAAATAATAACGAGTTATTAATTATTCTTTCTATGATCATTCTTTTAAATAACATACCCGAAGGAAAAAAAAAGTAAACACTTATCCATCAAAAACTCATTTCATGTAGAGAACTTCTTGCAAAGTTGAATTCATATATTGCACACTCCAACTGACCTTTGATTGCTTCGAATTTGAAGATTCTAGGACTCAATATCCTTTACCTTAGAACATTAGAAGAACCAAGTGATTTTTATATTCAATTTCTCTTTCGTAAAAGACGCAATTAGAATCAATTACCTTTCCTAATAGAAAGTCAATTCAGAATTGCAAGCCATTATATCAAACTATATTTAATTAGGGATATGAAAAGTTTCTGTAGAAAGTTATCTCAAACTCTATAAAGAGTATATTTATATCCTCATGTCTGAAGGACTATTGTATCATGACCGAAACTCTAAGCATTTATGTAAAAGTGGCCATAAGACATGAAGTTATTATCAACCAAAAAACCTACGTGTGATCATGGTACCTTAAGAGGTGCCTAGGATAACCTCCTGCGTATCGATCCCTCATTTCCCTATTGAAACCACTCCTGTTTCAAAAAGCCATTTCGCAGGAGTCCACAAAATATGGGGAGGATTCGAAATCACTTGTAGGCCCATTTCATGGTCGCCGTTTGTTTGGGCCCAGAATCTGCAGAGGACTTAAGCCAGTCTTGTCCAAAACTGGCCCATATGACTCTTCTTGGGGCTAGTATCTTCACATTGTTTATAAAAAAATGAAAGTAAAAACAACATTTGCGTTGACATTACAATTTCCTTTCCAGACGTCGCAGTTCCTTGCAATGGAGCACCTGCAATCATATTTTTTCGATTATAGATGCCATGTGAAAATATAAAAAGAACCAGGCAATTTCCTTTTTAATTTTAAGAATGTAGAACCAGCCAGTGTTGGGCCGAGTTCCAGTAGATAAAAACAAACATGGTACCGAGTGAAGGGAGACAAATTTTGTTCCAACGAAGTCCCCCCTCCCTCCCTGTATTTTCCTTTCACTGTTCTACATAATTTACTAATATTTGGTTTTAGAGGGGGTCTGATACAGAACGTAACTAAGAAATCAGCTACATGCACAGCCACATGGGCTACAAGTAAAATTTCAGAAACACGTAAGCACGATGGCATATCATCAAAATCTTTTTTAAAAAAATTAAAATCCAAATAAGGTCCTTGTGTTCTTAGCCAGGAACATCAAAGAGGGACTCATGGTGCCTTATTTGCCCTTGGCCTGTGGGTACGAAATATTCTCTGGTGACCTGCCTAATGTCATAAATAGGAACATTAAATCAGGGTTACTTTCATCTTCTGAGGCTGTGTTTGGTAATATAAATGCACTGCATTTAAAAATATATGTGAACTGGGAAAAAAAAAAGCATCAAATTTATTTATTTTTAATTTAAATACATTTTATATATATATATAAAACCCCCACCTAGGCCGCATGACGAGACGCCCACCAGATTTTAACAACACATATAACCTGCAGGCTGGAGTACGGGTCACCCTCTGTATCCTTAAAGAAACAATTGTGGACCTGTTTAATCACACCAGGGGCGCAAACGTAATTGGCGAAAATCAGCAAATGTTGGCCCCTCGTGTCACATAACAGGGCTCGAGTTTATCCTGTACTAATATTATCCATTAATAATAATAAAAAATATAGTTTTTTTTTTCTTTCTAATATGCCTTATGTTTTTTCCAGGCTTTAAGAGCCTCACATTCCATTTACAACAACAGTTCATTATTATTATTATTATTATTATTATTATTATTTTATTACTGTTGTTATTACTGACAATATTTAAAGATCTGAAAGAAAATTATTTATTTATAATGTTTACGTGAACAATGAAAGTAATTTTTTTTTTAAATTTTATTTTCTAACAATTACATAATTTTAAATTTATTTTTATAATTTATTTATATAAAATTATTATAATCTTAAATAAATATTATAATATTTGTTTGGTACCAATTTTATAAATGATTATTTTTATTATTATATAATCAAGTATAAACAGCCTTTTAAAAAAATAGATTTGTTTTTTACCTATCATTTAGATAATTTTTATACCCATTAGTTTAATTGAATTATGTAAAAAAAATTTAAAAATATATTTATGAAACTCAAGTAATTTAATAACATGTGCTTGATATTACTGATTAGATTATAAAGTACAAGTAAATCTAATAAATAATGATTTTAATATTTAAATATTAAAAAATATTATATTAAATAATTTTTTTAAAATAAAATATATTTTTATTAATCATTGAGTTGTTCTTGAATAATTGCAGTCCTGGAAAAGAAAAGCAAGAATTTACTGATCAAATATTAACAGGGTCACTTAAATTAATCCAAACAAATGCTGGTAAAATAACAAAAATTTCTTGGGTGAGGATGTTATAAATAAAATATTAACATCAAAATATTTAAAACGATAATACTATATTTAGAAATACTTTTTATATATATAATTTTAAAGGGTTGGTCTGTGGTTAAGAATACTTATTCATCTCTTAATTTTACACTTCAATTCTTGGTAATTTATTTCAATAACGGGCCTTCGATAAAGCAAAAGAATAGAGTTTTAATTTATTGATTTCTATTAGATTGAGACTTGTTAAATCTCTGTAGTTGTTCCCTGCTTTAATTGCCTCTTTTGATTATCATCTTTTATCAAGTATTTGGAAAAACAGGAGGTGCATATCTGGTATGGGATCGCATAAAATTTAGAAAAATTTTAAACGCGCAGCCATTAATAATGCCTTATATAATGTGATCTTGACAGAAACACTACAAGATAATTGAACGCCCTGGAAATAGAGTGCCATGTACCCTATCAAGTTTCTTTTATTGCTGCAAACTGACAGAAACCGACCAACCGCTAAGCTCTAAAGTCTGCTGACAAGTCTGTCTTAAAGCTTCTTTTTTGTTTGCTTACTCAATAATCCTGTTTTGCTACTACAATGACCTTTCTCTCAACCAAACTTCAACCTTTTTCACTTTTCTTCAAATTTTATACTTCTATATGATTATTGACCCCGTTTCTTGACCATGAAAAGCTCAACTTCAAAAGGTACAGAGACAAGGGAGTTTAATTACAGGGAGATAGACTGGGAACTGAGGCCTGGTGGCATGCTTGTTCAAAAGAGAGATGTTGGGGTTGGCTCTTCTGGGCCTCTGATCAAGATCAAGGTCTCTCATGGCTCATGTCACTATGATACTGACGTCCCTGCTCAATCCACTTTTGGTAAACATTTGTCACTGAAATTAATTGTGCGTGTGATTTGCTTTATTTTGGTTTGATCCCATTGGATTAAAATGCCAGGATCTTATTTTTCTCCATCTGGGATTTTACTTTTCTGTTCATTTCTTGAAAGTGGAATCGGAGACAAAACTGTGGATGGTCCTAGTTTTTATTTTAATGGTTGTTTCGCATTTAACGAGAATGATCTAGCCGTGATCGGCGATAGATTTTGTAGCATTTTTATTTAATGTTATTTTTTTCCCCTTCACTGAACAAGCCTTTTGGCTTTTATTTCTACCTTTTCAAGATGCAATGCATATTTTCCGAGGAACAAAAATTCGTACTTAAAAATTGATTTTGCTCAAGTTAACCTTACGGAGATGTACATTGATCATGATCATCTGCGTTCGTTCGTTCATTGTATGGTCCCTCTCATTCTTGCATGCAATTTGATGGTTCTGAGGTTGTTTGAGTTGACCTTGATTATCTAATGTTAAACTGCCCACTGGGTATAGGTTGCAACATTATGTTGTCCCCTATTATGCATTCTGAAGTTGATCCTTAATTGCTGTATCTTGTTGAATTGAAGGGGATTTGAAAAAGGTTATTGCCAATGAGACCGGTTTGGAGCCTAAAGAGCAGAGATTATTGTTTAGAGGCAAAGAAAGGGAGAATGATGAATATTTGCACATGGTAGGTGTAAAGGACATGTCAAAGGTGATACTTTTTGAGGATCCAGCTAGCAAAGAGAGGAAGCTCGAGGAGATGAAGAGAAATCAGGGTACGTTTGAAGCCTATGAAGCTGTTGCCAGGGTGAGGGCAGAGGTTGATAAACTTTGCGAGAAGGTTAGCTTTCCATTGAGATAAAAGTTAAGGCCTTCTTTTATGGCAATTTAGATAACTTGTTGGTTATCGATGTGCTAATGATTTCTTAGGTTGTTGCATTGGAGAGAACATTTTGCAGCGGCACTGCGATTGCAGACAAAGAATTTGTTGTCTTGACAGAATTACTTATGATACAGTTGCTTAAATTGGATTCAATTGAGGCTAATGGAGAAGCAAAAGTGCAGAGAAGGATTGAGGTTATTAATAATGCTGCCCTGCTTGCTAAATTTTTACTTCGCTGATGTTCTGTGATTTTCTATCTTAGTTCGTTCAAAAGCAAGAGGGAAACTGTTTTGAACCTATAACTTGTTCCATGTCCTGAGTCAGAAATCAGTATTCGGTGTGGGTGTGAAAGATGCTTGCTCTTTATGTGCACAAAAGCTTGAAGTGATCTATGCCACTCGTAAAACAATTCTGGAAAGTGGAATTAAATGAATGAAAGACAGCTTAGGATAAGTTGGAGCCTATGTTTGTCCTGATTAATAGGCTATTTCAACCGGGTTATAAATTTTCAGTTTCATATTGATTAATCATGCTTTCCCACTCCCACTAAATAAAAAAGACAAAGAAGGAGAGTTGGAAAGTGTAAAGAGAATAGTGCTTGCTGATGAATCAATTGTTGTGCCTCTGTTCTTGAAAATATAGGGTAAGCAAGAGGTCCTCTGATGTGATTGTCCTTCTGGCATGTATGTACGAAAGTGTAGAGATTTTTTCACCCCTAATGGCCCTTTAATTATTTCCCATAAACACTTCTTGACTCGTGTGGCCGTTGCTTCACTATTACTCGCAATTCCATAGGCTGCCAAGGTGATGACCTTTGTGTCCACTTTTTTTTCTTTTTGATTCGAGTCCTTGCATTATTGGGTTCGCTCCTGTTCGGTCCAAAACATGATGACTAATATGTTGTTCAGTGCAGTTCTGTGTCAAAATGATGATGTATAAATTCGAATTTTCATGTGCAGGTTCGTCGAATCCAGAGCTTTGTGGACACTCTTGACAACTTGAAAGCAAGAAACTCTAACCCCTTCAACAATAGTAGCAATGCAGTTTCAGTGACTACCAAATGGGAGACATTTGCGTCTGGAGTTGGAAGCCTGAGTGCCCCAGTTCCAATACAATCTGCCACTAAAGTAACTCAGGACTGGGAATTGTTTGACTGACAATGAGTACTGGTCACCGGTTGGTTTTGTACAAATTCACAATGGATTGTGTATTCCCATAGGGCTTGAAACCCGTATTGTGTAGCATCTTATGCTCTGTTGGTCACCGAGTGCTGTTTTTGCCGAGAAATGGAGGGGCTTATTTCGAACCGCTTCTATATCTGTACATATGGCTTTGCTTATAATAGATGAGCAACTTGTCTCGTCTCATCCCTTTGCCTTCTTATACATGGACGAATTATGCTTGGGAAGCATTGCGGGAACCATCTTTAAGTTTTGGTCTGAGACATGACAAGTTGACAGCCATTTTCAAATGCACACCCAAAAGTCTCAAACAAAACCAGCATGATCAGCCTTCATATATTTATATATTTTTGGGTAGAGCTAGAAACACCCCCACCCCATCCCATATCTACCCAGACTGCGGCTGCACTTTACCACTTTCGTTTTGGTTTCGTTTTGTCCTGGACACTGCACCTGCTTTCATCTACAGTACTTATGGTGCTCCTTTCCCTGGGTAAAAATGATGCCAGATTGCCGCTGCACACTTCACTTTTCTTAGAAGAAAAATCACCTTGTTGATCACGTTTTCACAACATATTCTTACGACAGAACCATAGCTTTATTTTAAAAAAATATCTGAACAACGCGACAGAAGATAATCAGTGGTCGAAATGCTTCCTTTCTTACAGACTAATGTCTACCCTTCCACCCTATATAAGTCTGGGCCTTCAAATCTCAACCTAACACGGCACAATGAAACATGCAATTTAAGTCCAGCTGCTTCTTCCAACCGTTACCCCCCTGAAAGAATCGAGTAGGAGAAACAATTCCCCAATAATACACGGAGCTTTGAGTTGGTTTAACCTGCTGGAAATTAGAGCGCAAAGACCAGGGCATTAAAATGATTTAATAATAATAATGCCAACAGAATTTCCGTTTCACTTTTCGTTTCTCTTTCTCTGCCTATCTCTTTGTTTTCTTATGATTTTATTTCTGATCATAATAGCCGAATTTTTGTTTTCAAGGACGAGCCGGATACTATTATTGCGACACCTTAAAAAAAGAGTGAGCTGAAATCCAGTTTTTTGGCTATAATTCATTAAAATTTCATCTAGCGGAGCGAGAGCTTTTCCAAATTCACATTATCTTCATTATTGGACCTTCCTTTGTAAATGAAATTGGGAATGGAATCCGTCGAAGGCAGGAACTGCGGGAGTTTAGTGTGCTCAGTACTTCTTTGACACCTTGAGCCCCTTAGCTATTCCCCCACCCAAATTTCTGCTAATGAGGTGTATGAATATTGAACTTTCACGTCTCGTTGGCATAGAAGCTGCCCTTTAAATTGAGGGATTAACAGGGAAAAGATATGCAAGCGAGTTGTCAATAATTTCCTATCCAATAGCAGCAGGTGATTTTGTTCTCATTCCAGACTCGAAGTTTCAAACAGCAAAGGATTCATTTGCAATATTTACAGAAAGATTGTGCCTTTAAATCCTCTTCTATTATTACCTTTAACAAGACAAAAGAACCCGCATTGGTTGTAGTTGCTCTTATGTCATGAAATCAGCCTGCCATCACTCATGCTTGATTCATGGCTCTTCACATGTTCCATTTGAGTACTCTTCGACTGTGTGATTGTATGTTCCATTTGATAACCTGTTTGTGCCGGTTGAATTTGAATAAGAGGAGTATGCAGAAACAGGACTGCCTCGTGAGTACCGGTTCTGTGCTGCTGTGCTACTTCTTGTGGCTTTGAAACGAGCCTTCCTACCCTGTATAGAAGACCAAAAGCATATATCAATGACGTAAAACAGAAATCTAATACAACCCTCTTATGCACAGAAGGCGTTTTCATAAAATGAAAATTGGAGAATTCTGGCAAGCAGAATACCAACTGATATTCGCCAGAATTTATACCGAACCATGACGTGGTTCTTACCAGGGGAAACAAAAAAAAAAAAAAAGCCAGTTATCATCATAAAAAATGATGACACAGCCACGTATATTAATAGTCAAAGGTTCACCTTTCCCATGCACTTCTCCAAATGAGGAGCAAATCTCCCAGCCACGATCGGTCTCCCACAATTCATGCAATCAAACACTTCATTTGCAACACTTGGATGTGTTTGTCCAAATATGTCTACGACATACTTGCCATTGGTTTCACCACTATTACTAGGATCAGCTACTGTAACACGAGCTTGTGCTGAAAGCCTCAATTCTTCTTCCTCTTCATCCAAATTGCGATCAAGACCCAACCTCGCTATCCGATGACATTCAGAGGCAACATCAACAATTATGGAATCAAGGAGCTCCCCAAAAAAATGGGATGAAAGCTGTAATCAAAACATTTGCAACCATGAAAAACACATACTAGAATTGTATATAAGCAAGCACGTCACAAAAGCATACATGAGAAGAGCAAAATAAGAGCTTGAGTGACAGGTCATGGAGGGTTCAATTCCAAAGGGGAACAAATAAGTCATGACTCATAAGCAAAGAGGAAATAGAGCAGAAGCAACTTCAGGTAATAAATCTGCAGCTCTTTATTTACCTAACTAGTTCTCCATGGAGAATGGCAGAGATTCAACTTACACCATAAGTTCCTTCCTTCCTTCCTTCCTTCCTTCCTTTCCTTAAATAGGTTCTAGCTTGGAATCATTTTTTTTTCAAAAAAGAGTAATGCTATGCAGAGTTTAATTGCTATCATGATAATGAATGCACTACATATGCCTCTACGGTCTCACATTGACACCTGATCGCATGTGTTAGCAATCTCACATCTCTATCAAGCAGAGACGGCGCAGAATTTCTCTTCACAAAAAAAAGAAGAAGCAAAACGCAATGATCGAATCCAATCAATAATAACACACAACCTTTGACAACAATATTTTATATTTAACAAGAAATCATAAATATTATCAATGGTAGATTACTTAGGCATTATAAAACTACTGATAACAGAATGGTATCGAAATCGTATAAATTTTTCAAGAAAATGAATACCTGAGCATGAGGAGACATGTTATCCTCGTTGGGCACTGACATGGACCTTTATGACACAAAAACTGCACTGCCAGGAAAAAAAGAATACAAAATCATCAAATCCTAGTTTCTTCACGACAGATCTAAAGGATCAAACTTTAAAAAAAAATCGCAATACTCTACTCCAAATTAAAGTTTATTACTCCCAGATTTTAGATTGGATTAAGTAACTCGATTAATCAGCTAAAAACCTGGAAACCCACAATAAAAATTAAAGTTACAATGGACAAATCAATGTATGACATAGGATTGAAATGGCTCACTTACAGATTGAAACGACGTAGTCCTTACGAAGAGAGGGAGGTATTTTGCTAGTGCCTTCTCTTGTCAGTTTTGGTTTTGATTTGCAAGGAAAGAGAAGTTAGTGGGGATCTTCTACTTCGCGCGACCCCCAAAGAACCAATAGCGGCTTGCCACTGTTTATGAAATAAAATTTTGGACGTAATGACAGATATATCCCTGTTCGCTAGCATTAGACATAAATATATAATCGTCCCTCAGAGTTTTGGACATTACAATAACAGTCTAATCTCATCTCATCCGTACAGTTCAGTTTCAGATTCGGAACCAATCAAGTTCGATCGAATCAGATGCTGAACTCGATCAAATTTAGTTTGGGTGAGAGGGATGCTTGAATCCTTCATGTATCTGTATTTTTGTTTTTAACTCTCTATAGGATGCGAAAGTCCATAATCTTTAGGTTCATATACAGAAGTTCGAGCCCGTTAGAATCAGATGTAGAATTGGCTGTCGAGGCCATTGATGGCGGACTGGCTAGCACGGGTTCCTTGGAAAAGTGGTTGTGATCGCCGCAGACACCAAGCTCATCTTCGAAACTGTCAATTGTTGTAGGTTTTTATTATGTGCCTACAGCAGCAAATGCAGCAGCAAGCTGCACAGAATTGTACTTGTCTTGCTTAGATTTCACGGCTCAAGGGATTCTCCGATCAAATTTCAAAGCTATCTTTTATTCAATTAGGTGATAATTAAAATAAATGTTAGTAAAAGTTGAAAGAATTTAAAGTCTAAAAAAGAAAATGTATTTTTTAGGTTAAAGTTGTATTTCTTATTTACACCTTTTTTTTTAGCTTGATAAAGGATTTTTTTTTAATTAGCAATGTAGTTTTTTAATAAAAAAAATTAAGATAATTAAAATAAACATTTGCAAGAATTTCAATAATTTAAATCAAGGACGAAAAAGTTTTATCTGACACACGAACTGACATTTTTGTGGCTGAAACGTTGCCGGCCGGATTGTTTCCTCCAATCTCTCCCTTTCTATGTTGCCTTCTCTCTCATCTCTCAAAATTCAAAGTCAGTAAAATTAATAAAAATAAAATCTTTTAGTTTTGTTTATAATAATGAGCAATACGTGCTCGGATGAGCGACCCTTCAACCTCGGTGTCTATTCTGTACAAACTAGCAACATATACAGACTTTGATGGCCATCTCGAGTTCTGTCTCTTATATTTATTATTAAAATATTATTTTCCAACATAATATCTCAAATAAATACCTTTTAAATTTAAAACTTGCATCAATTCATATTAACTTATATTTAATTTTTATTAAATAAATAAAGATAATAAAATTTAAATTTATAACTACTTAATGTAAAGGTTTTGATACTATATCAAAGAGATATCTCAATCTAATAAATTAAATTATCAAATAAAATTTTAAAATATAATTTATATTATTTTTTAATATAATTATACTAATATTTAATTTACGTTACCCTAATCAGGAAATTTTTCTTACAAGAATAATGATATCACGAAACAAAATTAATTATTTTTTTTAGCATGCGTGTGAAAAACATACAACAGTATTAGACTAAAAATCTAGCATGCACGCACGAATTAACAACATGGAAAAATATTAAACCAGCAAGCGCAAGTTTATATATAAAATAATTATAATGTACTTGCTAAAGAATTTTAGATGAAAATATGGAGATAGAAAACATACAACAAGATTGATTCTATGATAACCGAACCTATAAAGCTTTAGAATTAGAAAGTAAACAGAATAAAAAGAGATCCAAGGAGAGCAAAAGGACATCAAAAGAAAGAAAAAATACGTGCTATTTTTCCCAGTTCTGTTCTGAACAGTCCCCGTTCATATTTACACACGGAACCTAGGCTGTCAAAATGACTTCTGATTTAAGATATTAAACATGTGTTAAAAATGGTTTAGACATTAATCTAGATATTTAAACTTTAATCTTGAGAAACTAATCATATAAGTATTGAATTTAACAGATTTAGTGAAGCTAGACATGCAATTATTCATGAGCAGTCAACAAACAATTTTCTAAATTTAAATATTATTTTATAATTGATTCAAACTTGAGCCTAAGCAACCTAGAGCCTCTCAAGCTTTGGTGTCAAATAAATCTAATTTTAATTTTTCAAGCTACGACTGTATAAGCCACTTTAAAAGAGCTGTAATCTTTCAATATAAAATACATTAACTTTTAGGTTTTAAAATAATATATGATTTCTTAAGATTAATTTCTCACTAATTCATAATAAGTTCTAAACATATTAATGTTTTTTTTTTGAGAAAAATCATGTTAAAAAATAGTTTGTAATAAAATCTCTACATCAATTTTTTTTTGGATTGGAAAAAATTTTATTTTTTTAAAAATATATTATATAAATTTAGATAAATGAATAAAACCCCAATTATCCTAAACTTTTATTAAAAACACATATTTTAATTTAAATTTCAGACCTGCTATACATATCTTAAATTCTTCACTGTTACGGTAAGCCTCTTAAGTCATCGACATATTGATCATGTTCTTAAACCAATTTTTCAAAATCTGAATGTCATTATACCTTTATAAGGCCTCCAAAGTCATCGACCTATTTTTTAAAAGTGAATTTTTTTTTGTTTTTATAATTTCTTTCTCCGTGAAGTTGATCATTTTATGTTAAAAAAATTGTGGAGGCTGGCTACTTCTCACGGGAATCCACAACTAAGGCTTGGCAGTCCATACTTCGCAATGGAAGTCCACACCTGACAATGGGATCCCACGCCTTATCCTTGGAAGACCACACCCTCCCTTTCATTTTATGATTTCTTCTTCGCCATGGAAGTCCACATCTGAAAATGGGATCTCACACCTTATCCCTGGAAGACCATACGCTCCCTTTCTTTTGGTGATTTCTGCGCACCGGACAATGGGATCCCACACCTTATCCTTGGAAGTCCACATCTGACAAGAATTTTCCACGCTTCACACGAAATAGAACCCACTTGGAGAAAGTGTATATTTTTTTATGTAATACGTTTTAGAAAACACTTGTATAGAAATCGTGTAGATTACACGTATGTTAATAATAGTATCCGCCAAGGACTTTAGATTGTCTTGAATCTGAGTTGTTGCTATGTGATCCTTGAATTTGACTTTCAAGAAGATATTTCGTAAGTTGTACTGAATGTTTCTGTTCCACCCACAATTCTCTTCGATTCTTGATATTCAGACCCTTATACGTCAAGATTGGTCTTATTCCATTAATCCATGTTTCTCGTGAAGCAAATGTTTATGCTGATTATTTTGCCAGATCTCCTCCTTGCTATCTTTGCAAATGCTTCTGGTGTTGCTCGGTCAATAGTTTGGTTTCTTTTATTTTATTTTCTATACCCAAAAAAACTATTAAACCGAAATGTCCAAATCCAGGTACTAATATGTATAAATTACAACCAGTAGAATCGCATCTTAAAAGCCAGCGGTCCCGTCCATCTCAACATTATCATCCCTTTGAAAAAATATACCAAAACGTTCTAGCTCCCAAAACGATGACTTATAGGGTTTGCGTCATCTCCTGCAAATGCGGTTCACAAATTCCCTCGAGTTTTCAATCAGCGGTCCATTTTTCACATCGACCGCACTACATTTGAGACGTGGTGTGCGAACTCAAGCGTCGATTGTATTCTTTCACGCCTAGACATGATATCATGTGATTCTCTAAACCCGGGCTGTCCAGCCCGACAAAATAACAATCCTAGGTGAAAGCTTCTTTGTAATCCTTTATAGACTCAATACTGAACCAGTCACACGTATCATGAAGCCAACCGTTGAACCCAAAGTGTATTATTTTGGGGTAAAAAATGGTATAGTCCTAACCAACCACGAAGATAGAGCATACATGCTTAAATGAAGGCCTGTTTTTTAGCTATGTATCCTTTAAAAAATGATTTTGTTATCATCATCAATAGTATACAAAAGCTAGAACCCAAATAGTATTTACATTGGCCCATTGTTACTTTAGATCTATGTCTTGAAGAAGTCCAGAATTATAGATATCAAGCACATTAACTGCTCTGCTCTTTATTTGCATGGATACACACATGCATGCTGGTTCAAGACCATATAATAAGCCCGGGTTTATACCATGTCCACATGGATCTATCCATGTGCTGAAATTCAAGTCGAGGTGAGACTCGTAAGAAACACAAGCCTACAGTCTTATGTGCCAAAGAGCTCAATGTAGATTGTATTCTTTCATGTTTGGACATGTCATGTAATTCACTATTTCCCTGGATAGAGTAGACAATTCAACCTTAGTATAAGCCTGGTTGATCTAATTGGGATATTCATCTCCAAATCTCCAAATGGGATAGAGTAGACAATCCCTTGTAGACTCAATCATGAACCGTTAAGATACATTTTAAGCCAACGATCCAAGTTTGGATGTGTTATTTTTTTTATCACATATCATCTACTCATTACCAACCATGAATGTTGAGTATATATATTATTATATCTGGATAAACATTATAACAAGCTGAATCGTGTAAAAATAATAAAGCATAGAAAAAAATAGTTTAATGATAATTTAAAATTGTAATTGATCATACTAGAATTACAGTTAAAAAACTTATTTATATTTATTATCACAATAAAACATTATCTTTGAGATAAATTACATTGCTAGTTATCTTTCATTACTAAAAATTTATGACAACTATAGTAAGGTAAATAATAAATTGAAAGTTGAACTTGATCATTTTATGGTTTGGTTTGGTTTTGTCATTTCTAATTATTATTTTTAGATAATATTGATGAAATGATAATTTTTTTGTTAGACCCTCTTGATCACAACTTGTGATTGTTATCAATCAAATCATATTAATAAATTAACATGTCAAGCCTATAATAAATTTATTAAACCTAAACTAAATCCTATATATATATATATATATAAAACCTTAATGAGATTCACCTATTTTATGATATCCAAGTTTTGGTCATAACATATAATAAGTAAAATTATTGTATTGTATCTTTGACACTAATTTTATAGGGTTATTTTACTTGTGATAGGATCTAGTAACACTAATATTCAATGCTTTATTGCTTGAAAAAAAAAAGAATGAGTTCATTTCTATTAACCTTTAAAATAACAGCTTATTATATCAAATATTACCGAGTGATTCATAAAATATTTTAGATTTTTTTTAAATAGATATTAAATTTATATAAATGATGAATAACATGCTTTAACCTATTTTATTTAACATGTATTTAAAAGGCCGTGCATATCCATTAAGCTTGTGAGAATCATATTAACTCGACCACTACTTTATAATAATAATAATAATAATAATAATAAATTATCAAATAAACCATAAAAAAATAAGGAACATAAACAATAAATACATATTTCGGATATCTCTCCTTTTTTTTTGAAGATGCCATTAAAAAAACCAAACACAACAAAAATCAAGCCTCTATGCAAATTAACTTCATGTTATTGCAAAGAAAAATTCACATTAAGATTCATCATTTAAAAACATTTTACACATTAAAATGTACACATAAAAAAAATTAGGATCAACACACTAAATTTCAAGATAAACACATTAAAATTGACAAATTAATACATTATTATTTTAAGATGCGTCTGGAATACCCACCCCCTCTCTCCCTCTCTCTCGCACAAATATATGGATGTGCCTTTTTGATGCGTCTCTCTTTTTTTATCCCCTCGTGAAAGTGAGTTGCATTTCTTTTTAATTCTTTTTTAAATAAAGGAAAACGAACCTTATCTCCTTTTTTATATTAATTTAATATCAACAAAAATGTGCTATAAGTTATTAAATAATAATAATAATATAAGAGTTATAATTTCATTATTGAAAGTGAATGATATACTTGACTTCTCTCTCTCTCTCTCTCTCTCTATATATATATATATATATATATATTTCTGTGTTTTATAGCCGCTCACATGACATTTCAGAACCAACTTTCCTTTACCAATGTTAAGTTTAATCCTCAATTCTCAAAATAATAATAATAATAATAAATAAATAAATAATCTATATAAGATTCATGAGAATTTTGCTACTATGGTATAAAATTTGGAGTTTCAAATTTTAGCGGCCATGGGAGATGCTCTTTGCTCGTTATACCAACATGTGTCAATATATTTATTTACTCAAATCACAAAAACATCAAATATTTATCTGCTCAAATCATTCAAACACACACACACACACACATAAATTACACGACATTTAACAATAATCCACAACAATAACATACCGATTTTAAGGCTTATTTATTTTTATATTTTAAAAGTGTTTTTCTAAAATTTTATTTATTTATTTTTAATTAAAGTTTTATATTTTTAAATTATTTTAATACATTTCTAAATAAAAAATTACACACTTCTAAAAACTTCAACCACAAAAATTCATAAATTGCTAAAGACTGTTAAAAAAATAATTGGGTTTTGAAAATCAGTCTGTTTAGGTGGCTGGAGTCGGGTTGAAGCTGCTGGATGGAAGTGCACAGTGGTGCTGTCAGCTGCTTGGTTGGTCCCGTTGGTGGGTGTCGGGTTCATGAGATGCGGCTGGTGTCGAGTGCTGGGATGGTTCTGTTGAGAGGGGCTGGTTCGGTTTTGTTGGATAATCGCGGAGGAGGTGCTGGCGTCGGCTTGTGAGGCAAAAGGGTGGAGACTAGTGGCTGCTGGCGGTTTTGGTGATGAGTGTGATTGGTTTCGGCCAAAATAGAGAGGAATGGGGCTGTTGATTTCGGTTGCCACTGGGTTGAGGAGGATAGCTGCTGCCAGAGGGAGTTTTTACGGGCGGGTGCTTCTGCTGTCAGTTGCCATGTCCGTTGAGAAGAAGGGTGTTGACTATATGGGTGGTGGAAGCCGAGTTCAGATGAAAATGGAAGGAGGCAGCGGCGAGGAGGAGAGACCTTGGGTTGACGCTGCTGTGGTAGCTGGTCTACCGTGACAGCGGTTTATGGGCTTTGATGTTGATGTGTGAGGTTATGGCCGGCGATGATTGAAAACAAATGCGGAGAATTTTCCTAGTCTTTGGGAGAAGGGATAGACCAGGGATCCAGGGGGTTTGGGAATTTTTAAGAAAAAATGAGAGAGAGAGGTCACGGGTTTTACTTTTTACTTGTTTTGGGGAGTGAGGAAGGATGTCGAGATGGGTTTCCTGCCTTGGCAGCACTGTTGCTGGTCGAGAGGGTGCTGTGGGAGAGACGATGGTCTTGGCTGGTGGAGGGGCGTGTGAATGGGCTGGGGACGGTTCCTTTGTTTTCAACGGTCATTATATATTAAAACAATAAAATATAATTACTTTTAAATACATAAATTTAACCATAATAAAATATTTTTTATATTTTATTTTATTTCATTCATTATTATCATGTAAAATGTCTAGACCATCATTTTATTTTTATTTTATGATAATTCTTTAGATATATAACATAATTAAATTTTAAAATTATAATAATTTTTGTTTTTATTTTTATAATAATATAAATCAATAATTAACCTCATTCATTAATTATTTAAATTGAATTTTATAATTATAATAATAATTATTTTTATTATTATATTAATCTGTTTGAGCTTCATTTATAACTTGGATTTCAATTATTATCACCACTCTAAGAAAGTTTTAGATCAACTTTTAAATTGAGTTTTGAAATTATAATAATAATTTTTTATTATTATATGTATTATTAGATAATTTTAAAATTAAAATTTTTTATATATATTCTAAAAATAAAAATATTATCTTTTAAAATATATCTACCTCTTATTTTAAAAATACAAAAAATTATTTAAAAATTATACCTTAAATAATTTTTTTTTTCCAATTGAACGCATGTTTTTTATTTTTTATCCCACAACAATAATTGAATACTATTTTAATGGACTGTAATTTGTCAGTGCATTTAATACACTGTACATGGAGCACCACGCGCAGTGCACTGACCCTCTTCCAGTTTCTTTTCCATGTGTGGGGGCGTGTTTTCCTCTGGTCTCTGCCCTATTTTTGCAGTCCCTCTTTGGCTCTTTCACTAAATAGTTTTTTTTTCTTTCTAATTTCTGGTTTTTTTACTAAAACTTGTAAACGCAAGAATAATAGGCAAAAATGTTGAAAAGTACAAAATATCTGAAAATTAGGCAAATCATGTTGAAAATACCTTCTTCTTTTTTTCTGTGAATTTGTATTTTTTAATTTGTGGGAATATATTGAAAAGTTGGAGCCAGAATCTAGTGATTACACGTTAAACAAGGGCACGCTTTGAGGCCACAGATCCCATAAAAATTTGTCATATTATAGTACATAACCCATAAAACCTAGATCTTAAATAGTTTTTGCGATGATCCTTTGTTACTTTGGTCTTTGGATTCATATCTCCAGGTGGTTTAGAATCATAGATGACAAACACACTAATCACTCTACCATCCATTTATATGTAGACACGCATATGGGCAAGCAGCCTTGAACACAAGGTAAGTCACCCTCATTCAGATTTTTGCTTCAATTTTCTCCATTATAAGTGATAATTTGAAGAAAGAAGGGCCGTTTAAGTCCAAACCTTTCAATCCATATGACATGTCGAAGAAATTAGAGAAAACTCTGTGATTATATTCACAAAGAGTTTAAAGGCCGATGGGAGTGTACGTCCGGTCTCAAATTTGGATTATTTCCATGACAAAGAACAACCCACCTGTCCACGTTTAGTTGTTCTTTTTTTTCATGGTTTTCCACTGACAAATACTTCACCAGCCTGAAGTATGGTTCATTCTGCGAAGAGATCATCAATCCAAAATACCTGAAAGGCACAAGTCCTGTGATGTTCCAGCAACAATGTGGATTATGTTTTGTGACTCAACAATAGTTGAAAATATGGACACAACATTTTGTTTTTCTTAATTTTTAGTGATTGTTGGAGACAGCATTTAACAAAGCATCATACA
Source organism: Populus ilicifolia (assembly GCA_015708895.1). Classification (NCBI taxonomy): domain Eukaryota; kingdom Viridiplantae; phylum Streptophyta; class Magnoliopsida; order Malpighiales; family Salicaceae; genus Populus; species Populus ilicifolia. The sequence goes on along the minus strand of SRLM01000085.1, from coordinate 2,896,354 downwards.
AGTGGCCAGGGGTGAGCTAGATGTATTTTACAGGAAAGGTCAAAATTAATATAATAATATATGTTATTATAAAACTTATTTATTTAAATTAAAAATATTAAATAAAAAAAAATTAAAATGTTTTGCAGGACCCGAGCCTTTCTTGCCTCCCTCTGGTTCCGTCCCTGCAGGTGGCCATGCTTTTCTTAAACACTTTGAGATCACAATCGGTGACATTGAATTAAAAAAAAAATGGTAAATATACATTCTCATTGCGTTCATTCAACATGTGCCCACTGTTCTGCAGATTCGTTTTCACAAGATATAAACAGGAAATTTGCATAAGATCATGCATGTTCGAACAAGCTTCATAGATTTGGATTGCATGTGACATGTCCATACTGTCATACCCTGAAATTACATGTTTTTCTGTCTCTCTTCAATTGAAAAAATAGAAGTTCAGTGGAAAGGCGACACAAGACATCTCGGTGGGCATTTTTTAAATCTCCTTCTCGGGTTGAAAAAAATGCTAAAAAAAACCCCATATAATTCCCATCTTAGCTTGTGGGAAAATGTAGAATTTTTCATGAACCCGCACCTGCAACTGTATGGGGCTTGAGCTAGACTCTGGACCAATTTACCAGTCACTGCTGTCCATAACTTGTTGAAAGTTCTGGGCATCGTGGATTTATCTGGGACCATAAAACATGGCGTGCACAATGACAAGTCACAAGTTGAATTTCCTATCCGAAACTCACCAAGACAGTGAGAGGATGTGAGAGCAAGAATTCACACGGTGTCGATTAAAATTACCACCCTCTTCAAGGAATTCCCGTGGGAGAAAAGAACAAAAGCATTTCAGAAGAGATCTTTTTTACGGCATTAGTCAAATTGTAGAAAACAAATCAAGTTTCCTTGCATAGTTAGACTTGCACCAGAGTCATCCAATTCATATATTCCTTCATCCAATTCATATATTCCCTGCAAAATGAAGAAATCATTACTGCTAGCAGATATGAAAACTACATGGATATCCCCAAAGCCACAAACCTCATCATCACCTGCTGGCGCCATGGTTACAACGTATGCACCACCACAACAAGGAACGCCTCTTTATTTTCATGATAAGCATTTCGGCTTGCATGGTGAAATCTTGATGTTTGTTGTTGTTGGCATCTTCCTCATCTTCCTAGTATCACTTGTACTCGTTCCTTGTCTCAAGCGAGGTAGGACTCCCGAATCAGAGGATGATTAAGACTCCACCATGCAGGGAAAAGGTTTGACTTTTTAAAGCTACGGAAACGGAGGAGGATTGATACATGATGGTGTTGCACAAGATCGAGTTTCACTGCACTGCAAGTGATCATGAGATTATGAAGGATCGATGGACAATTAACTCCTCGAGAATATTTCTCGAGGAATATCGCTAACTTCTGGCTGTGAGTTGTGGTTAATTTTATAAACATTGTTTGCATACATGCATGTCCTGATTGAATCAGTATATATATGTGTTAGCTGAAGCTTTTTGGTTTTTGTATTAAACAATCAGAGAGCACCCACTTCGTGCAAAACTGTAATAAATTTAGGCATGGTACTGCCTCCAATTTCTCCATCTCCGAACCTCTCTGCAGCAAAACCGTGTAACTGCATAAATTGAGCTTCTTATGATCTATCTCATAAATTGAGCCAAGACTGCAAGTGAATATTGGGAAAACAGACGGGACAGGATTGATCAGAAAGCCAAGCGCACCAGACAGACATCGCCAGAAGCAGTTACTTTTCACTTAATTCCATCTTAGGGATGGCAGCGGAGAGTGGTCGGGGTGGGTATAGCTCTGTGGCTGTTTGTTAGACATACCGGATCGGGTCAGTATCATATTTTTCTTATTGGATAATCATGGGGCAGGTCGTATAATTTCCACATGGTATTTTCCTTTAAATTAAATAGTACTGAGCCAATTATTATACAACTCTCTATACAATATTTAAACCATGAGACTTTTCTCAGTTGTGCTTGTTGAACTGCTATGTTTAATATTTGAGATTTTATACTTTGCGCACACACGCATTTTGAACTATTGCTCCGAAAATGTTGTGTTGTTTTCATTTTAATTAAAATATCATGTCAATAAATAAATAAATTTAAAACTCACTTTTAATATTTTATTTTTTTATGAAATATCATACTCCTCATAAAGGTTTTATTCTTTCATTTTAGTTAAGTGTGCTGTTTTACATGGTTATTAATTATGTATAATTAAAACACCATGTCAAAATAAAATTAAGGAGACACCTTTTACAAACCATTATGCTTCTCATAAAAAATATGTTATTTCATCTTAATTAAAATGTTGTTCCAGATGTTTAATTAATTAAAATGTCATGTAGAAAAAAATCAAATTAATTAAGAAGATACTTTTTATTATTTCTTATGAACCACTGAACTCCTCAAATAGTGATAACTTGTATTTAAAATATCATTTTCAAAACAAAAATAAAATTGAGGAGACATCTTTTATACTTTTTTTTTTTTGCATAATCTTTGCGCACCTTGGAAACAATATGTTGTTCCATGTATATTCATCAATTTATTATTTCACAAGGATTATTAAACTCTTGTAATTAAAAATATTTAATAGAATTGTTGTATGTGCAAAGCAGCACGACAATCATTCACCCTCTTAAGATAAAATATAATGGCCTATTTGTTCGGTGAAATATAAATAGATAAGATCAGTTCTTGTCTATTAACAGTAAAATATACATTGGAAGTCGTCACCTAGTATTCTGATCTCTAGAAATCCTAACTAGTTTTCGAGATAGGGTACGGAGACTGTTTACATAAAAAAAGTATTATTATCCCAATTATGCCCTACTTAAAATAAACTATATTATTTTGTTATTTGATAAAATCTAAAGTCTTGTTGTGGTTTCTAATTATCGGTTTATTTACGATTTAAGAAAAGTTCTTTTATATAAGGAGATTCTTATCTTATCGGATAAAAAACCTAATTATTCCATGTCAACAACAAAAAAAATATTTTTTTAATATCGAAAATATATTTTACGTATAAATTTATAATTCCCAATACTAAAACAGAACAAAATAAATTTTTTATTATTTTTATAATTTTGGTCAATGTTCTCTTGACTTTAATAAATTGGTTATTAAAGTCAAAATGTATGTTAAAACATTGTTTTTTTATGAAAAATATAACATGATTTTTTTTTAGTTTTGAGATACTTGGTTATATGCACAAAAAAAAAATTAAAATTTTTTTTTTGTATTTTTGAAAGTTTTGATAAAAAATCATGTATTTTAATATCAGATTTGTATTTTTTATGACATAAAAATACTGTCTGATATTAATCTAAATGACATAAAAACTATGCTGAAACATTATAAAATTATGAAGCAAATATTTTTGAATTGTTTTTAAATAGGTCAGATCATGCCCAGATACAAGGGCTAGGCGGAACCTAGCCCAACCCATATTAGCTAGTTACTGTGCATAAACACAGCAAATAGCTTCGCCTTGCTTGCAAAGATGTGCACTGTGCATATCTTGCATGGAGAGGGAAGAAATGAAAGCAAAAAAAAAGAGTAGAGGGTTTACCTAGAGACGCCTCAGTTGTCCAACGGTGATTCCAGTGGTAGTCCGTCTTCTTTTCTTTTTCTGCGGTCTGCTCTATTTTTTTTTCTTCTCTTTCTCTTTTCTTTTTTTTTCCTGTTATTTCTCTCTCTCTCTTTTTTCTTTCCCTTTTTATCCCTCATCCTCTTCTTTTTTGTTACTCTCCTCCCCTGTATTTACAGGAAAAACAAGGGAGAGAGACAGGGGGTTATCATTGTGCAGCCACCCTAAAAACTGTTTGAGGAACACATCTTTTTCTTCTTCTCCAACACATGGAAAGCTTCGGGCAAATGGGGTTAGTCGGCGTCTTTTTAATAGAGAAATGTCAATGGAAAAGTCGGTGAAAACAAGTGAGAAAAAAATTCTTCTTCTCATGTTCTCTGCGCGTTCAGGGAAGAAGAAGACATATGATGTCATTCAAAACGACACCATTTAATGCTTTTTTTTAAAAAAAAAAATAGTGTATGAAATAGTGTTGTTTTGAAAAAAATACGTTGTTTTATTTAAAAAGAAAAGGTAGCAAAATGTGTTATAATTCACATTGATCCTCAATTTGTAATTTGTTCAATAAAATCTTAAATTATAATTTTAATTTAAAAAATTAATGTAATTGCACCCCTACCAAAAATCAAACAACGGTACTAAAGTTAGTTATCTTTTTCACTTTAGTTATTGGTCTCAAATTAGTGTAATTTGATCTTCAATTGAGTAATAAACTTTTAATTTATTTAATTTAACCCCTGATTTGGTTTAATTATAGCCCTTGTATTTACATGTGTTTTTTTATTTTGGTCCCTAGTTTCATATTTCTTTAATTTAATCTCTAATTGGCCATCAAACTTTAATATTTATGCAATTAAGCCCCTTATTTGGTCAAATTAAAGCCTAAATTAAAAATTATCATTTGATCCCATAACTTTAATTTCTTCCAATTAAAGCCTAAATTAACTCCAAAATCAGTTTTTTTTGCAATCAAACCCTTCATAAATTCAATTGAGTCCATAAATGTTTAATTTTAGACTTTTCTTTCTCAAATTGATTTTTTTTTATCCACACAGCTTTCATCAGTCAATAAAATAATATTAAATTTCAATCTTTGTATTTTTAGACTTTCTCAAATAATTTTTTAGTTAGTTTTTAGGTGCTTTGACATTCTTTTTTGCTGATATATTTTTTGATAATATATATATATCTATATATATAATTTTTGCACGGGGATCTAAAAATAAGTTATTACACATTAATAAACATCTATAATTTAATAACCAGCCAAGCCATGCGGGTCAAGTGATTCCTCAATGTGTGTATCATATCGTGGGTGTTATCATCCAGCTTCATATTCAGTCGATTCACATAAATTTTAACAAATGACTTCCAAAAGATCTCCCTCACTGGAAGGACAAGGGTCCAAGTGATCACCTCAATACATAGTTTTGAATTTGAAATTATAATTTTAATAAAGGTAGAGGTGTGTTTAATTATAGAAAAAGTAAAGGAAATTTAACGAATCTAAAATTTATTTTTTAAGATATGCAGCTAGTTGTATTCATGTTTTTCTAATTTAAATAAAATTAATATATATACATGCGCGGGCGCGTGATTAATTTGTTTATATTTTGTCTGCAGTGTATTGAACAAATATGACTGTGTGTGTGAAGGAGGAAGGAACTGAAGTACGGACCATGCACCATCTTTTTCCTCGTTTTGGAAATGGTGCATTTCTGCGTATCACGAGTTATACAACTCTGGTGATGTGAGAAGAGTTAAAAAGAGGGGTGATATGATTAAATATGATATTTATAGAAACCAATTAATGCAAACTTCAAACTTGGTACTCAAACTATTTTTTATATCAATTTTACCATTAAACTGTTTTGATTTATCTATTAAAAACTTTATTAATTATAACATTTAATGAAGAACATTAAGTTCCATGAAGAGTGGTGTCATTTCTTATTAGAAATGGATGGAAGTCTAAAGTTTGATGATACAATTAACATGAAAAATAGTTTGGATGCAAAATTGATATTATCCTACTAGCTTGGTGATGTATTTAAGGGCTTGCCCAATACAAATATATTATTTCTGGGGAACATTGATTTGGTCGAATAACCAAGTATTATATTATAGATGAGTGGGGGAGCTGGAATATTGAGTTTATCAACAATAAATGAATTTGGATTTATAAAATCAAAACCCGTTTTATAACAACTATACTAACGATCAAACTGAAACCCAGATGATCCGCCTCCAAAACTTCTCACACCAGTAGAAAATGGAGTGCGTTGTGAAATGGTGTTCACAATTGTGCTTGGAAAGTAGCACCAAAACAGAGAAAAAAGACAGAAATCAGAGGATATTACGAGCCTTGGTAGTGGAAAACGCCGAAAACTTGCAGAGCCACTGGACCTACAAGATGGTGCTCCTGCTACCCGCCACGGGAGTGATGGCAAGTGACACCCTCAAAACAACCACGCAACTCGAGTAAACAGGATACGGGACATGACGAAAGCAGAGTATTTGAGATTGAATTTCAACTTATTTTTATTACATTTTATTTTTTAAAAAATATCTTAATATGATGCTTTAAAAAGCAACTGAGCACATCCATATACAGCAACCCCCAGGCCATATACAGCGACCACACAGGGAATCCAACAAAACAAGGTTTTGTCGCCATATAGGTTCCCACCTGAGTTCCCCTTTAACACACGACGAAACCTCGATGCCACTAACCTCACCAGCCATGGCTCCAAGAGACCCACCATCACCGCCCCCAAGGGGAAGCTCTTATCCTCAATAGATAGACTATGATTATGTTTATTTTTGTTTTTAAAAATATTTGAAAAAATTAAAAAAAAATTATTTTTTTAAAATTAATATTTTTTGATATTTTTAAATTATTTTAATGTGCTAATATTAAAAATATTTTTTAAAAAATAAAAAATATTACTTTAATGTATTTTCAAATAAAAAATATTTCAAAAAATAACTATAATTATATTCACAACCATATCTTATATGCCTCGTAATCATTAAACTTTATTTGGTTTGGTTTGACAGGTGAATCACAGTTTATTTATAACCTAGTTTATACTTAGGTTTTAAATTAATAGAAAAAATTAATTTGAAAAGTCAATCAACAATACGGTTAACAGTTTAAAAATCTATTTTGACTTTTTTTTCTTTCAAAATAATTTTTTTTCTTCTATAAACAAAACTGTTAAAATAAAAATATTTGAAATTAAATTTAATTAACTCATACAACTGGTAACACCAGTAGATAACTTTAGCGTGCCCTTACATTCCTCTATGGCAGTGTCCAGTTGCTATCCAGATATGAAATGGATAATAATACAATATATATATATATATATATATATATATATATCTGTGGGGGGTGGGGGACGTGGTGTAAAATATATTTTTTATTTAAAATAATTTTTATATTTTTAAATCTTTTTAATATTTTGATATTGAAAATAATTTTTTAAATATATTTCTTAATAAAAATTAATTTAAATAAATATCATTATTACCATCTCAAACTGAATTAATTAAAGACGGAAATGAAGTTGCATACGATAATTGTATTTTGAGATAAAGTAATCATCATAATATCTTATTTTATTGATCGATGACGATACAGTACATAGTTGTCACTGTCATATTGTTTTGTCTTTATAGAATATGTATATTTTACTACTTTAATAATTTTCAAAGATTTTTTTTAATATTAGGCAAAAGTAAATAAACAAATAAAATAAAAATATATTTAATAATTAATATTTTTTAATACATTATAATAATTTTGATATATTAATATTAAAAATAAAAAATATTTTAATATAATTTCAAGTAAAAATACCAAAAAATCTAAACTCTTGAAAACACTGAATCAATATTTATAGAACCATTAAGTCAAGGTCATTTAGGTATGGTATTGTTTAGTATTGTGATTGAAATTATATTTTATACCAATCATAATTTATAACTATTTAGTAGATATTTTAAATATAAATTTTAGAGATAAATTCCATTAAAAATTAAGTTTGTACCACTAGATGTAGTGGACTAAAACAAATTATTGTTTTTCATTTTTACCGCCTATTGGCAAGAGAAAGAAAAGACTTAAGGCTCGCTAATTTTGTTATTTACATCATCTGAACACTGTCAATGTCTTATGAATTAATTCATACGTCATCGTTCATGTGAAAAATGTGAACAGTAACTCCATTATTTATTGAATAGCTTCCAACCTGATTTTTTAAATTTTTTTAATTATATTTTATTTAAAAACTACTATTAAATATTATTTTATAACACTATATAAAATAAATTAAAAAAATTATATGATAATATAGAATTTGTATAATTTAATTATAATTATAATTTTATTTTTTATAAGATTTTATTTGATTTTTTTATACACTCAAAAAACCATGAAAAATATAATTTTTATCATATGAATTTTATAGATAATAAAATTATAGATAAATTAATAAAATAATTAAAAATATTTAATATAAAATATTATTTATTTAATAATATAATAATAATAATTAAACCTACAATATTTAAATTAAAACTATTAATATTAATATTAATATATATTAGTTATTTTATAATTTTAATTTCAAAAACATGTTTAATCAAACATATAATATTATTTTTATTTAATTTTAACTATTCAAAGATATATAAATACTAAACTAACTCAAATAAAAATATTTTTTATAAATTAATTTTATATTTAAAAAAAATTAAAAAAAAATAGTGAAATCAGGCCTCTACCAGGGATCTCTAGTCTAGGATAAGCGAACAGGACCCTGTACGTTCAGCTCTGATTAGATGAGGACTCATTTCAGGAAGCTGTCACTTTTCACTTGGCTAGGCCATGGGGCTCATAAGTATTAGTACATTCGAGTTTCTGACCATCGACACTTACGCACACGTAATACATTAAGCATGAATTGACCAAAGATAAGAATGCTAGCTCCCATCAGAAAACAAGGTGCCCCAGCAATATAGAAGTTAGGGTAACTGTTAGGTTATCATCAAGCTCTGTACTTATGGGGAGTGATTCCACAAAGGCCGAGGCAAGAGAGACACCCAAGAAACCCAATAACATCTCCCGGCTTTTCTGAACATATCCGAAAGAGGCGAAATAATACATAAACCTGTCACCATATCACCTGATCACTAACCAACCTTCTACATTATGCATCAGCTCAAACAGCATCAACAAATTTATGACATGAGATTACGTAAGACTCACCCAACAGAAGCCACGAAACCAGCCAGGGCCATTGCAACACTACCAGCCATAGACTTGTTTTTGTTGTATGGGATTTTCTGCCTTCCAAAGCGCCTTCCCACAATGTCTGCCATCCCTGGTTAAAAAAGAAGCAGGAAAAAAAGGCAGTTATTAGGCACAGTACAAAAGGAAAGTCTCAAGCATATCAGTTCTTCCATGTTCTAAAGAATGTATATTACTGATCAATTAAAAAATACCATCTCCAGCACACAGGTTGCATATTGCTGCAATTGCAACCGGGGAAGTCCTCCAATAGATAGCACAAGCACCGGTAATTGTCAAGGCATAGTACAGTGGTCCTTTAAGAAGTTCCCTGATGAATGGAGGAAAGATGAGGTGGTCAAATTGAGAAGTATCATAAAGAAACAATCAGAGAATATCATGATATGTCAAACTCCAAATAAGTACTAATGGATCGCTTAGAAAACAAGAAGTGTTCGTTCAGAAACCTTTATCTAAGAAAAATAAGCGCCAACCTAGAAGTTATCTTCATAACAAAACAACTCACTTAAACAATATGTACAGTAAGTATCCCGTCTAATCCACCAAATCAAACAAAATCTTGAGGAACAAATAAGGAGTAAAATGCGCAACTGAATCAGTTCAAAACAGAAGGGATCTCTCAGGGAGGGATCAAGAATGAGAAGGGAGCCTTCAAGACATTTAACACGGAGGTTTCATGAATTTTACATCCAGAGCTGTAAGTTATAACCTGCGGTCTCCAAATCTGCTCATTGATTTCACCGTAGCTTCATCCTTCCACATTCCAGATCCAATAAGAAGCATTCGTATTATGTTAACACCAGGAGTTAAAGCTGCTAAAAGTGCTCCCCGATGGCCAGAACTACAATAATTTGTAATAGCTGTTTAATGGGACAGATTTATAGCAATATTATGCCAAGCTTCTGTAGTCATAAAATTACCTGAAAATCGGCCAACACAGCATAAAAACTAACCCGATGCTTATATGCACGAGCTTCCTATTCAGTTTCTAAACAAAGAAAAGAAAAAGGTCAATCAACCCCTAATTAGCTGAACACGATAGGTGATTTCATAGGAGAAGATTGATATTTCACGTCCCATTTTAAGAAACAAGGTATGACTCATAGACAAGATCTCCTATAAATGAATATCACCTCATGGAATCCATCAAAAAGCAGAAATTAACATCGATAATGCATGTAAATTCCCAGTAGTCGTTATACAAGCTTGTTAATAAAATATAGTGCAACAAATCAGGTGTTTATCCTAAAACTAAAGCAAAAAAACAAAACCTGGTCAAGCCCATGTTTTGCGGTTTCTTTCCATAGTTGCAGAAACGAGAAAATAACAACCGCCGACACAACAGCCGAGCAAAGATCGGAGACAACTGGGTTACTACCAGTCCACATTGCAGCAGCCCACAGTATTTTGCTTGTCTTTATCAACGTTTTAAGGCCTAATTAACAACGAAAATTTTGGTTTTTGTTTGTTTTCCGGAAGGGTAGCCTTGCCAACCTGGAACGTTTCTTTGTTTATTTAAATTGTTTTTAATTAGAGATATATTAAAATAATTATTTTTATAAAAAATAAACCAAAACAATAGTGCAGCACGATGAAGCGAGAGAGTGACCTGGTCGAAGACGTGTCGTTTTGTAGTTTCTGCAAAGAAACGAAGGATAGAGAGAGCGATAGTAGCGGATAAACCAGTGGCTATTAAATCGGAGACGACGGGATTCTGATGAAGCATAGCTACTGCTGCTATCTTTGTTGTTGGATCCCCTCTAGATCTCCTCAATGACGTTTGAAATCCGACCTCAAATCTAGGAGTACAACTATTACTGATTCTTTGACAAGGAGCGAGAATGAAAATGGGCTTCAAGTTAGAGAGAGGTCTGCTGTGAGGGTGATATCGAAGAGAGGGATGGGAGGCATGGAAGGAGCAGTTCAATTTACTCGAGCACATTTTGATTTTGTTTTGGTTGTTCGCGCAAATAATTTCAACGAACAGTCATGCGCGCTTGGCCAAAATCGTTTATGCCGTTTGGAGAGACAACAAACAGCACAATTAATTCCTTAAATTGTTAGGGCATCTCCATGGAGATGCTATATCAAAAAGATAAAATAATATTTTAAATAGTATAAAATATAACTTTTTTAATTATATATTCTTCAATAAAAAAATAAAAAAAAATTATTTGAAAAGCCAATAATTTTATTAGAGTAAAATAAATAAGTGTTTTAATAACTATGATGTTATTTTTTTTACATATAACTATATTTAATTAGTTTATATTTTTATTGGTCCCACTTTATTTGTTTTGATTTTTTAAGAAATATATAAAAATAATATTTATGAAAAAAACAACATTTTAATATTTTATTTAACTTTTTTTTAAAATATAAAAATAAATAAAAAAAAGTTAAAATATTAATTTTTTATTTTTAACTATCCATTTAACAGCTCCATTTCCCACCATAAAATTATATGAGATTTTTGTGTGCTATTCTACAATAATTTTGATTACCATCCGAATACTACAATTTTGTAATTATAGCGGTAGCCTTTCCTTCTTCCTTTTTCTATTTTGTTCGCTAAAAAAATCATTTTTTGATTTAAAAATAATTTTAACATGTTAATATCAGAAATAAAAATATTATTTTAATACAATTCTAAATAAAAAATATTTTAAGAAATAGCCATTATTCCATTTCTCTCACATTTATTATTTTGAAAAACTTGTTTCAAGTTAAATTTTAATCTAAATTAATAATATTTAAAAATTTCATTGTTAAAAAAATAACTAAATTTCTATGATCAGATACCTCCTCCTCCTCCTCCTTTTATATATATATATATATATATATATAAAAAGACATTTCTTTTGCACAGTGGATTTAATTACGAGACATGGCCAGTTAAAACTAAAAAGGACGTGCTGTGGGGCTGACCTCGCAGAGTGAGGCATAAAAGAATGTATTTGAGTATTGTTCCTTTGGTCTGGGCCTTTGGGCCCAGAAAACAGAAAAAGGATGCGAGGACAGTACCACCCACTTGCCCGTGGGGAGGGTTGGCTTCAAGAATTTTAATTGGCTTCGCCAAACTTTTAAACCTTTTTATCTGGGCCCTTGTATTTAAAAATCTACAACTTATGCATTCAGTCCCTTCAGACTAATCTATTTTATCTGCTCTCAATTTCACTTGATATTTATGTTGCGCCTCCATTAGTTCATGGACAAGCTAATTCTTATCATTAACTTCATTAGTTCATGGACAAGCTAATTCTTATCATTAACTTTGCTTTAAAAATAAGAAAATCAATTTAGTCTTGCAGAGCATCAATCGGTCCACGCATAGCTCTGTATATGCTATCTCAAAAGGCATGTTTTACGAACTAGTAATTCTTCTAAACTTGTTAAGAATACGTAGCAACCTACTTTTAAATTTACTGGTAGGATTTATCAGAATTTCCCTTTTCATCTATATATGTTCCAAAATTCCAAATGAGTAGCTTAGTGGCCATTTTTTAGTCAACCAATGTCGGGTTGTAAACTATTCTTCATTGATAACATTGACAAGAAAATACAAGTGTAGATGTGATTTACTTATGAAAAAAAAATTAAAAAACAATGACTCAATCAATACATTAATAATTAATAATCTAAGACTCAATTAAGCAATTATTTCCATCTTGTTAAATATAAACCAATGAACATTATGAGCCGCGAATATATCAATTACTGGATAACGAAGAATATCGATTTAACTAATTAGTCATTAACAAACAATCAAACTCCTTATCGATTAAAAAATATCAAAAATCTAATGAGTGATAATTAAGGTAATTTAGAAAAATGTATATTTTTATAATTGTTAAAGAATTAATATAAATGTTTTTCTACATTTTTATTTAATAATCAAGTTTTTAAATAAAAATAATTTTTTTTATAATGTCCTAGTCCAGTAAACTTTCCTAAAACATTATGTGATAATTTAATTTTTTTATGGAAATTTTCTTTTAACAATCATCTTAACCAAGCACATAGAATGCCATTAATTTTTTGTCAGTGTATCGTGGTGCGAAACAAATTCTGTGATTTGAATGATAATCCATGAATGTTATGCGTGCCTAGATTCTTCCGACGCCATTTCCTTTTTTATGGCCAAGGCTCCTCCGAATTCGATATATATTTCCATTGCACAGACGCATACCAGATTTGTATTTATGAAGTTTTCATATTTAACAACGCCAGCATTTTTCCATACCAAGCAAGTTTTTTACATTTATTTAGATATTTTTTAAAATTAAAGTTGTGATTTTTTTATTTGAAAATATATAAAAATAATATTTTTAAAAAAATATATTTTTAAATTCAACGTATCAAATTGATTCAAAATCATAAGAAAACTAATTTAAAACAAAAAAATAAAATCTTTCAAAAACAATTTTTGATAAAAAAAATATTTAGGGATTGTTTGGAATTGCATTCCAAACAGCTTTTCTAAAGAAGTAAAATTTATTTTTTCTTAGAATTTTTATTTTAAATATTTTTTAATGTGATGATGTTAAAATTAATTTTTAAAAATAAAAAAAATATTATTTTAATACATTTAAAAGCATAATATATTTTAAAAAGTAATTGCTATCACAATCTCAAACACCGTATTAGTATGTATTTAATATTATGATATAATATGATTTTTAAAAGTATTTTTTACTTGAAATATATTAAAATATTTTTTTCATTATTTTTTACACATTAAAACCATTGTAAATCTTTAAAATATATATTAATTTGGGTGTTTCTAAAATGTACCTAAACTAATTGTCAAACACAAAAATAAACTATAGCTTCTTGCTTTAACCCAAAAGTGAAAATGAATTTAGTTCCTTGCAGTCATTTCTGATCCTCTCTTCGTAAACAAATCAGTTTATATAAAATTTAATATAAAAAATTTGTTAATATATGATTTTTCAACATTTTGACCAAACTGCCCAAAAACTGTAACCCATGCCTCCCATTAGGAGTTTTGGCAGGTATATACAAGCATATATGGAATAAACAGATTAGCAACAGGCGTAAATGTATAGGATATATGAAGGCAAGGTACACTGGAATAGCCAGAGTCAAGGATATCGTGGTTTTGCAGAAAGGAATTGCTATAAAAAGAGGAACCAATTCTCATTTCTTGTTCACTCATTCAAGTCATCTTTCCTCTTTTTTGTAGGCCATTAAGAAAATTTGCTGAGAAGATGGAGAACATCACTGAGAGTTATGCAACAGATCTTGCACTCTCTCAACCTCCATTGGTTTCCAATGGAAACCAGAACATCCTTGACAAACAAGTCCCAGCCGAGACTAATCAGCCAAGCACTGATCAAACCAACCAGCAGGCCCCTCAGGGTCGTCCAGTTGACCCTAACTTGGGACCCAAGAGGCTCAGAAGGTGGATTTATCTTTTCACACTCATTTAACGATGCCAACATTGAATTAGATTTTTGTTTATTATTTTCCTTATTGTCAGAATATTTATTAGTTATGGTGTTCATATAATTATGGCGATTAACTTAATATATAAATAAATATGATATCAAATCATGAAGAATAATGCAGTTAAATCTAATTTGAAAGTAATAATTTTACCACCTTAAATTATTAATGATTCTGGAACTCACGGTTTTTTTTTTTTTTCATAGGATTATGGCAAGCAGACAGTATTCTCAGAAATACCGACTGAGGCAGATGCAATATATTATGCAACTTGAAACAGAAGTGAAATCTCTCCAAGTAACAAAAATAAAATCTGATCCCTCGATGTAATAAATTTTTGCTGCAAGTTGTTAATTACTTATTTTCTCTAGTCTTAAACGTATCTATCAGGCGGAGGTGGCAATCATCGGTCCTAGGATCAAGTACTCTAATCGCCAAAACTCATTGCTGCGAATGGAAAACAGTTCAATTAAGCATAAGCTTTCTTCTTGTTCTAGTGAACTCATGTTCAAAGAAGGTCTCTCCCTTAATTCCCTCTATCTCTCTTTCTTGCTTAACTAATTTGAAGTAAATATCAAGTATTAACGGTGTTTAGTTATTCATGCAGCTCAATACGAGGAAATGATGAAGGAAAGAGACCACATGAAACAATCCTATATAGTGGATCAATATCAATATCCAGGTTTTTTCAAGACAATGCCACTTGCGAACTATCCATTTATGAATGTGAACCTGAACCAACCTAGATATGATCTCTATAAGGAATCTGCTGCTGCGAAGCCGCCACCAATGATGGATGAAAGCTCATATCGGTTTGACAGTGCATAACAGGATACTAACAGGATCCCTCTCAACTAGAAATTACCTGAAAGTTTATGTGATTCAGCTGCTTTACATACCTGAAATAACTTTATGTGTGTTTTAATTTGTTCCTTGCGTTGTGTGCGTGTTGGATTGTTCCCTTAATCTTGAGTGGAATTTCAGTTTCTTCCTATGTTAATTCATTTTTTTAATTGTTTCAAAGCAGTTTCTGAGAGGAAGAAACACAAAATACTTTGTCTTTGCATGCGTTATTTCAACAAACCATATATATAGGACAAGGTTTCGCTTGCGATTTGGATGAAAGCTCAGATCAGTTAATTTGACAAAATTATTCGATAGTTTAATTTATTTGTCTAAATTCATTATACTAGCATATAATATTTGAATCAAAATTAATAATGGATAGATAATACTCAGGAGAAAATTCATTGAGCAGACAATATTGGACATACAATCTTAATTAAAGACGTTTTACGTTCAAACTCTCTATTCTTCCAAAAGCAAGAGATAAAACAGAATACACTTCACAAAGTAAAATTAAATGGAAATTAATAAAATAATATTCAATACATATTTTTAATTAATCCAGGAATATAAAAAATAAACCAATTAACAAAATATTAGGGGATAAATTTGGAAGAAAATATTCAATTTAATTAAAAAGATAAAACAAACATAAAATAACTTGTTAAACACGTGACCTGAATAACGAGAACGAGATATCACACAGAGAGAAAATTAAAAAAAATACAAAGTCAATTTCTAGTTAATCCAATATTGAATAACAAAATTAAAAAAAAAATCAAACACAAGCTAACATGGGTTAGCTTACAAAACCAGTAAATCAAGTCATGAAATTAAAATAACCTAATAAAAAGCAAATTAAAAAAAAAATTATGAACCCAATTTTCAAACAACACAATGAAAAAAGATTAAATTGAAATTTTTTTTAACAAAAAGCACAAAAAAACTACTTAAATAAACATGGATGAACTAGTCAAATCTACAACATGGATCATGATAGAACCAAGATAACTTCATAGAAATCATACTAATAAAAAAATATAATACCCAGTCCCTACCAAGCTTAATATCAAAAGTTAAAATTAAAAAAAAAATCTAAAAATAAATTCGATAAAACAAAATTAAGAACCCGCTTTACTATTTTGAAAAGAGATGGACAATGAGATAATAGTAAAAATAAAAAAAATACAATGACTTGCAAAAACCAAACAAAAACTCTTCCATTGATACGTGTCATTGAGTAAAATGAAATCCTCTGGGGTGATTTCAATAGCATCGAAAAAGATTGTGTTTTGAGCTTTCAATTTGTTGCATGCATTGCTATATTGTGGTAAATTTTACCATATATTAACGCGTATGAAATATACATTAATAATTTTTTTTCTTCATTTTAGTTTCTAATTTAGCAAAAAAAAAAGCTCCAAACTTGTTTAATTTTTAGATTTGGCCACTTGAGCTTAAATTGTTTTAAACAGATAAAATTAAGTTTTATTTTATTAAATCAAATATAAACTAAGCAACAAAATTGTTTTACGACAGTGTTAAGTATTAACACCATACTAAGCTAATACAAATATATCATCAAATACAAACTCAAACCAACAAAACATAAAATGATTAAATTAAAAAAAAATAAGTGAAAAAAAAAAAACACACTATGGAGCGTAATGTTGACATCCATAATGGAATGTATCTTGCTTCACCGTAATTTCAATAGTTTTTTTAGTTTTTTTTAATTAAAATGTATACACTTGAGTAAATTGTTGATTATAATTTGACAATGTTGGGAGAAACCTCTAAGGAATTTTGGGCTCCTATAAAACAACTCAATACAGGATAAAAGATTTCTAGTGTTTAAGTTGACAAAGAAGTGGGAGTGATATAATGTGCAAAAAAAAAGAAGATGAAGCGCAGGAAAGCATTGTACTTGTGAGTAAAAATGAGCATGAAGTGATTCATAGATATTTACAAACTCATGAATCACATGAATTTGCGTGATGCAGATTAGAATTGCTAGCATACTACTTACTGCATATCTTACTCGTCAGGATAATAATATAGCACAATTATCTTTATTGCAGGCGACCACACAACCACTATGTAAAGTAAGATATTCTAACGGACAATCACCCTATTCACTTGTAAGATGTGGTGTTCAGGTGGGCGGCTGTGTCTTATCATCGTTGGACATGTTTTATGATAATAAAGAGTCGTGTCAAAACAAAAACAAAAATTAATTGCTTGAAACACAGACGAGAGGACAAGGGGATCGGGTTTAAACCCATTCTTAATTAGCATCGAGCTTAGTTTTGAGCCCATTTTTCTTTTCCAAGCCATATATATGTTGATATGTTCTTCAGAATAGGAAAAACAACAGGTTAGTTTTAATTTACCTTCCTTAGGTTCCGATGCGTAGCAGTTTCTCTCCTTGAGGTTCCGATTATTTTTATGTCTTTCAATCATGTATCGATGCCCTCCTTCAAGTTATCCAAGGTAAAGAGAGAATTTTTTTTTTCAGTTCCTGATTTTTTAAATCAAATATAACCCGCCTAAAATAATTTAATGAAATCAAATCTTCCACTCCAATTAATTAAAAATTCCAAATGGGTATGCATTTGTATTTAAAAATTTATCTTTTCTTAATATGATTTACGTTGAAAAAAAAGAGGTTTGAAAATAAAAATAAGATTAAATTAGAAAGAAAATAAAAGATTAAATCTTAAAACTAAGAATCCTAATATCTGAAGAAAAAAATATCTTGTACTGCGAAAGTATAATCATCGACTGACAAATTAGGAATATATCTAATAAAAACAATTAGTTATGGCCCTTTGATATTATGAGTGTCGACTTGTAAGAAAAAAATACTTAATTATTTTTTTATGAGTTTCTTAGTTTTAAATTTTTCTTTACAAATAATTTTTAGTTTGATATATATTTTATTGTTTTTATTATCTTTATATTTATATTCTTAAATATAAATGATGTGTGTGGCATCATTTGTATTTTTTAACTGAAATTAGATGATTTTATATCATTAAATCATTTCAAAAGGTTTTATTTAATAAAATTTTAAGAGTTTATAGATTGAAAAAAAGTTACTAGTTGATTTGATATTGAAACTTCATGTGAGATATCAACACGGTTGAGGAGAAAAAATCGAATTTGCCTCAAATTTCGGGTGATAAACTGAAATTAACCCCAGAAAATTCGAAGCGTGTGTTCGGGAGTCCAAGTGGAACGGCTTAGCAAAATCCTTACCTGTACTATAATGATTAAGGTTCCAAACTTGGACTAAATTCGGTTAATGCAGTGGTCTTGTTTCTTTCTCATGCATTCGCTTTGGCAAATAAGTGACAGCTATCACTTCCCCCCTGTATTATGGTGTGATTAAATAGCCGTGAAAGCTGGGTCTGATGACGGATAAGCACAAACTTTTTTTTTTAAAAAAAAAAAAGTGATTAAGAGAAGACAGCGATTATCTAATGAAGTAGAGCGAAGAAATGGACCAAAAAAACCACTCGAAAAAGGAAAAAATGGAGGGTTTCCCCCATAATATGAGGATATTTTTGTATTTTGGACGAGGTCATATGCCATTAATGGCAAAGGGAACATATCTCCCCCTTTCAAATTTACGAAATACTGGCCATGGAAAGTAAGGTCATATATGGTATTTTGTACTGTATTTGTTCTATAAATGTAGAGATAGTGAAACCTCATGCATCATCTCAGACAATTTATATATTGCATTCTTTTAAGGTTAGTATGAGCAGAGTGTGAGTAGAGACTTCATTTCCTTTATAAGTTTTCTTTTCAATTGCTTTATTTTTTTACAGTGCATTTCGTTGTTCTTATTCTTGATAGATTAATTTGCTCTTTTGCAGGACTGGAAGTATTACAATACCATGGAGGCCATGAAAAGAAGTTCCAGCCCGGGATTACCACCCTGGCCTAAAAGGGCTCTTGAACTGACTTCTTTCAGTGCGAGGCCTCAATCCGTCCATCCTTCAGCTCGTAGCTCATTTCAAGGTTTGAAAAAACCCTACTCCATGGACAGTAGTGTTTCTAAATCCCCTTTCAATCCTTCTGATGCTATAACCATCTCATCGTCATCAGCAGATACCAATAACAAAGAGTCCCAGAACCTTTCTTTCCCATCCGATAACAAGAATTCAACCACCAAGGACCTTGCCACCGATCCTGCAATTCCTTCTTCTGGCGATAAACCCGTCAAAACTCGGGCAATGATCAGTGGTGTTCAGATCCGAGCAGCTCGAGCCATAGATCCCAACATGGACCCCAAAAAGCTTAAACGGTGAGCTATATATTGTTGTTAATGTCTTCTTTTTCAAGATAGATATTTTTTTGCGCTATATCAACTTTGATTTTCCTTTCCTTTAGGTTGTTACATTTTTCAGCTTTGATATTTCATAGTGACACTCCATTATTATTCAAACATTTACATCATTTCTTCTTTGTAGGGTCATATCGAATCGAGTTTCCGCACAGAAATCTAGACTGAAGAGGCTTCAATATCTCGCTGATACAGAAAGAAAAGTTAAGGCTTTAGAGGTAATCTCCCTTTATCTCCCTTTATATATCTTACCCATGTTGTCAACGAACATAATTAAGAAATTCATTGGACGATTATCTACAAAGTTCTCAATCATATCATCTCCATTTGATATATAGGAGGAAATAGCAGTTCTCTCTCCCCGTGTTGCACTGTATAGAAGCCATCATCAGGCACTAAAAATGGAGCAGAAAATGTTAAACATGGAGATGTCTGCTCAAACTAGCAACAAAATGCTCAAAGATGGTACCCAGCTAACCCCTCCCGCCTACATGTAGCATTATAGTACTATTTGGTGTCCAAAAATTACTAGACAATTTATACAATTGAACTAATATGTCTAGTTTATAATTATGGAATATATAATATCTTGGTAAATTTAAAATCATACTAAGAAAATATATAAACTTTATAAAAGATAGAAATACAATTCACATACTTATCATACATAAAATTATACATAAGAAAATAAAACTAGCTAGCATGTATTGAAAATATAATTAAATAAGACCAATAAAAGATACTCATTGAAAAACTTAGCATACAATCAATATGAAATTTGTTGTTATTGTTAATAATTAATTTTTTATTCTTAAAACTTTATTGGTTTTTATTTGATGCAAAAAGACTAATTCAATAAGCATCAAAGGATTTCATCACCACCATTTTATTTATGTATATTTCTAAACAAGGTTTAATGAACACAAAGGATTATAAACTCAAATATCTCTTCATAAGAATTGATCCCAAATTCTAGATTATGAAAAAAATAAGGATGAGAACTATAGCTTAAAATAGAGTAAAACTAGAAATTTAAGTGAAGAAGAGTACATAAAATTTTACAAAAAAACCAAAAAAAAAACACTCCTTTCAAACCCCCTTTCATAGAGAGTTTCTTGAATCAAAACTAATTGGATTCATCTCTTATCAACTTTGATTACCTTTTATAAATTAGAATTAAATTTGATAATTTTTTATTTTAAAAAGCTATAAAAATTATCTAAAAAAACTGTTCAAGTTATAAAAAGCCCATTGGAAAAACCAAATAAGCTAATCATACTTATTCCATGGGTTTTACAAGACAATAAGATAGAGAAAATTATTATTTATAGATTAAATATAAGCTCAAACGTAGAGTTCATAGAAAAAAATCTTTTGCAACTCAAAAAATTTATTTTACAACACACTCACACCTAGGCCTTGACCCATTCCAAAGCCTGAGACGAGTTGCACATGTAAATTTTAATCCAAAACCAATTTTGCTCAGGATCTCTTTCTTTTAAAAATTTAGATTTTCTTTTGATCAAATTTTAACTTTTCATATTTAAACTAAATAAACCACTAAGACATCTTCTTCTTTTTTTATATATATGGAATAGAGTTTTTAAAGGGTTATGAGTTTTTTCAAAATATGTTAGTCAAGGATTTTTAGATCAATTTCTTATTCATATATAATTTGTTTAAATCATGCTAATATTTTATATCAAAGAGTTTATATTAAAAATTAAATTTTAATAAAGTTTTAACTATAAAAATAAATAAATTTTATTTTTAGTTTGACGTTAAATATGCTAATTAACTATGATTTTAATTAAATTTTCAATATTATTTATGTTTGCTAAATTATTTTTGCAGCTGAAATAGAGGACCACAAAGCAGAAGTGAGTAGACTGAGGCAACTCCATTTGACGCAACAAGAAGTTATGTTGGCTGGTTGGGAAAATGGATTCGATCAGCAGATGGCCGTGAATCCAAACATGTTTCAACTTTCTTCAGAACGGATGGCTTATATTACCTCAATCCAAGGTATATATAATAGATCACATCCTTATTCTATTCTTATAACTTTTGATTACTATTCCTTACAAATAAATAAATAAAGCTGGAAGTGATGTAAAAAAGACTTTAAAATTTTAATTAGTAAAATATAAAAGGTAAAAATAACATACAGTAAATGAAAAAAATATTTTTTTATTTTAAAAATTATTATATAATTGTTTGTAGATTTGGGAGTTACTGGATCATGGGTGGTTAATGGCATGTACGAGTTTTCATGGCTAAGCCTTTAATAGGTGTGTGTGGAGTCCAATACTTGACTTCTTCTTCTTTTTCCTTTTTTTTTAACTTATTTATACTTGGATATATGTATGTATTGGACCTTGTTAAAAAAATTTCTCAAGTAAATAATTTAAACTGTTAAAAAGAATTAATATATAATTAATATTATTTTTTAATAAATTTTATTTTCATAAAAAGTTTAGTCATGAATTAAGTTGTTTCATGTGTAAATTAATTAAAATGGATATTAGTTGGTTACAGCACTTGAAAATAATCACTAGTTATAGTGTTTACAATGCATGGAAAAAGTATTGTATATATGAAAAAATATATATGCACTTCTAAGAACCTAAAACAAAACATAAATAAATACATGTATTGTAATAAGATTGAACTACTCAAGATGAGTTAAGATCAAATTAAGGTGTTGAAATACCCAGCTTCTAGCCATTCGAGCATACCCGTTCAACTAGGATTTTTAGCTGATGGGCAAGCCTAGGTGGCCAGCATAGCTGATACACACACATTCATATACCAATTTTTTTTTTTAATCACTACTCAGTATAGTAATAAATCTAAATATAGCAATTAAGGTGTTAGCCCAACGATGAAAAGAACTTATTTCTTTTCTTTGTATTTAAGTTCGAACCTCACTATACATGTTTGTCACCATTCAGTATAGTAAGTAAATTTAAATATAGTAGTTAAGGTGTTAGCCCAGCAATAAAAAGAACTTATTTCTTTTCTCTGCATTTAGGTTCGAACCTCACTATAAATGTTTGTCATCCCCACAGTATCTTACATGTTTAATGGGCTTGCAGGATATCCAGTGAGCCATGAGATTAGTCGTGGTGCGTGTAAGTTGACCCGGATACTCACGTAAATAAAAAAAAATCTAAATATATCAAAAGGAAAGGAACTACGAATTCTCTAATTTAATAGAATATGAACAGCTCTCATAATATTAAAATGAAATAAAAATAATAATAATGTGATAAAAATTTTAATCACGATGAAAGAAAATTGACTCTCGTTGATTTGTCAAATTGCACATATATTTGAATGGGGAAAGCAAATAACTTTAGATTTGAGCTTGATTTTGGTCCTTCTACTCTTTTTTTTTTTGAAATATCACCCTTTATTAAGGTTACAAACTGAAACCCTCTGGAGATAGCCATATAATCTGTCCCTTAAGAGACACATGTCATGATCTTTGAGTCCACCTATGTGATCAACCCATTTGTTCATGAACAAGTTTTTTATAAAAGGGCGACACCCTATTATTTTGCTTGTGTGGCATTGAAGAATATTATTGAATAAGATTTTTTTTAAGCTATATGTTTAGCAAAAAAAGGAGAAAGCACTGAAGGAGTGCATAAACTGAATCAGCTTACTGTGAAACATCATGCAGATGGATGGAGGTGCGTGCTTGGTTGGGACCCCAGCGAACAAGAAATGGCGAGTCCAAGTTTGCCTCAATTTGGCTCATCGACTGTACTGAATATGAATCCACAGTTGGGTGGCATTGAACAGATGATGACGTTCAACTCCATGCCCACCAACCAAGATCCTGATAAGTATAATTAATTGCTCCTTGAATGCAAAACCTTCGGATGCTCTGTGGTTCGTGCATCCTTTTAATTATTTTTTCAATTGAAATTCCTTATATGTTTTAATTTCTGTTTCTGCTGTAAAATGAAAAAAAAATAAAATCTCTCTTTTTATCCGTTCTCTCTTAGTGACTGATAGCTTGCATGTCTAGAAGTTATGGATAAACTTTTCATATTTTACTTTAATCAATGAATATTTGTTTTCAATTTCTTCTTTTCTTTCGGTCACGCTTTTTAATGAATCCAAAAACAAAATTATTAAAGAAGCTTAAAAGAAAACTTCACCGGCCAAAGTATGCTCCTAAAAATGGTAGCATTTCTTAAAACGACATAAACCGCAGAAATAAATATAATTAGTGCTCCTTTAAGTGAGATAAAAATATATTTTATTATCTGATATGCAGTTTAGAAATTCACTCGGGTTAACTTGATTAATGTTTTTAAATTTATTTAATTGATTATATATTTTTTTAATTTTATTTTTAATAAATTAATTTTTTATTTAGTTTTTATTTTGAATTTTATGTTTCTATATTAAATTATTTAACAATCGAGTTTTATAAAAAAAAATCAATATTCTATTTTTCATTAAGTTATTATAATCTTATAAATTTATTTATTTTTTTATTTCAACCAAAACATTAGAAGACCCATGGACTGATTTATTTTTTATAACTGGAAAAACAAAGTGAATTTTCCTTAAAAAAAACCAAAAAATTCAGGCTCATTACATCAAAGTCTCTAAAAAGAATCTAGTTAAAAAACCCATAAACTAATTTGAATTTTTAAATAAAAAAATGAATCAAACTGAATCCTTTAGTTTGAATTGGATTTTTGTTAATTTCAATTATTTAATTTTTTTATTTAGTTAGATAAATAGAACTGAATCGACAGATTCTTACCTATGCCTGTGGAGTTCATAGTTGAGCCCCGTTGTTTAAAATTTCAAAGTCCCAGGATCTAAGGAAAAATCTTATTTCTCGGGCCCTATGTATCTTTTGGTGGACGTTGGGAAGAATTTAGAAAGCATATGTTCGGGGGATTTAATCAGTTAATGGTGGTGTGCTTTGGAGGCAAATAATTAATTGGTTGTTTTTTGCTGGAATATCTTTGGGGATGTGTTATTGTGATAGAGGATCGTGCTGGCTTGGATAGATATCAATGCTTGGACAAACGATATATAATTCAGGTGATTTCGGACATGGAGAGTAGATTAAGATGAGTAGCTAAAGCAGCAATTACAGCAACAACGACGACGACAGTACGGGCGTGCCGGTGGGTTGATGCTTGGGGATTGGGATGGTCCTTTCTTTTCAGGAAGGATAAAAGTTTAAAGTTTTTTTTTAGCGTGTATAGGTAATTAACTAGGTATAAAAAACCAATTTTAATTTATTTTGAAGTGTGTGACCGACTTCTACAAAGAAACAAGAGACAGCTTTAATAATCTTGTTCAAACTTCGATACGTACTTGAATTTTTAACAGGACATAGAAATCTTAATTTTGCATGGTTGGATTAATTAAGAGTAGAGTTATCTGAGTTGTTCTGTTCTTCACATAAGCAAGCATGGCTTTAATTTTATGAGATTCTTCTCTCTCTCTTTTTTTTCTCTCTTTCATGGTGATGCATTTAAAAAATAAATTATTCTTGATTATTTATGCTGTAACCTTTAATTTTAATTAATAAAAAATATGAAAGTTTTTATATAGATTATAGTCTTATTCCCACATTGATGGAAGTTTTCTACATAAAATTTTTGGTGCTAATTTATTGTGACTGTTTGGTTAGTTTATTGATTGATTAATTCTACGAAAAAAATAATTGAGATTTATGGATTATAAATTTAATTACATAGGTGTCTTTTCCCAGCAGTAAAACAGCAACTTTTAATAGGAATTTTTGGTTGCAGTTTCAAGTTTTCTTCATTTGCCTTCCCGCATGGTTTGTCTTTAGAGTCTTGTTCATTTTAGTAACTTGGAATAATGTTAGTTTCAAGACCATTACAGCTTTATATTATTCTGTCTCGTAAACATCACTTGAATTTTAAGATGGTATTATATACATTTTTTATGTTTTTATATAAAATTGTCAAATTCTGCGTTTAAAATATAACTAAAATTCATATGATATCAAATGCCAAAAGAGCTTTTAAACCCAAAACACAACATAAAACTTGTAGTTTTGGAGATCGAAGTTAGTTCTGAAGTGCCATCATTTGATTCAATGATATATAGGAGTTTTGGAGCCTGTAAGATGGCGGAAAAAACATCAGTCTTTTATATATAGCCCTGGGATTGAGGCACAGGCAATTTTAAGGTCAAACTCTACACTCTTTCTTCATCAGATTTTCTAGGCCAATTTTAACCCACACAGATCGATATCGCCAATATCTTAATTACTTCTCTGATTTCCAGAAGTTAAAAATTTATTTATCAATACAAATGTTTTGGTTTATTAGGAATATTAAATTTAATTTTCTAATTCGGTCCAAGTCATGAGATTATTAGGGCTTCATAAACTTTGTTAAAGAAAAGATTCAGACTTGTCAAAATAAAAATTTCTAGCTAGTATCTTGCATGTTGATCAAACCCTTTCCGTTTCACTACTGTTGCATCAACGGGTTATAGGGTTTTGTGATTTTCTTCTATCCGCAATTTTCACAAATAAGGAGAGCTTTATAGTTATAATATTTTCTTGCTTAAAAAACAGCATAGAAAAAAGGATTTAACCGAAAAAAGAAAAATAGAGGAAAATGAACCATCTGATTATTAATTTTTTTGCCAGGAGAGAGAGGTAAGCAGAGAGGCTTTACGAATTTCTCTTCAGTGACAAATCCTTCGGTGTATTTCTGTTATATATTTCAGCAATGATAATTTTGTACCTGGTCACTTGCAAGAAGAATAAAATTAATCCTAGCTATCAAGTTCTCACTTCAATTAATGCATAGTATTTCTAGTGGTGTGGGAATGCCTTGATAAGCAAAGCAAATGTATATCTCGAATTTGTCCCCTTTTATTTTCAAGAAAAAAACAGTTCGCCGTTTGCAATTTCGAGGTTAGCCACTGGTTTAGACTGAAGGAAACATATATATATATATATGGGAAAATTCCATGTAAATAATGCATCAGTATCTGGAAATGGATAGCATAAATGGGAAATCATGACATTACCTCATATCTCAGTACACAACATTAATTTATTTGTACCAATGCTCTTGTACAAGTACCAACAAGATCTCACTTTGAATTCTCAGATTCACATAGTCAGATCCAGGGTACTTGTCTATTTCGGGTACTTTGAAGGCATGTTCAGAGTTATAGAATTGCATTCTTTCGTTGAGGTAGAAGATAAAGAGAGATATAAATTGCTGCCCACATCTTCCACATCCCATGATAAACTTCTCTTGACTTCCTTTCCTTTCAATTTTGTGCATAGTGAGAGAGTTAAATCAAGATCATCAACCTTCCTTTTAGCCTTGTTACACTTTTCCATGTTGAAGCTCCACTTTGTCTCTAAGCTTATTGATTTATTAGCAGCTTCTCCTCTTCTTTTAGAAAGTTGGGCTACAAAATAAGGTTGTTTTATGGTTGAACTTGCTTGGCTGCGGATTGGCTCGCTATTGTACATCGATTTGTGATATTCAGTATCCTGGGATTCTTGCATTAGCTTTTCTCCACTGATCTTCTCAGCCATTGAGATGCAAAATCCAGCTCCTCTTCTAGTAGTTATGCTATCCGGTACAGAAGGCTTGGTGATCCAGTTTCCATGTCCACTCCAAGGAACGTTTCCACATCTGGTGTGATTTGGAAACTCATGAGCTTAAGTCCAAAAGGATCCACAAGTTCAATTTTCAAGAAAAAAGATACATATATTTGATTAGTACCTGAAGTTAGAATTATGATTGTGATCAATGTTTGGAAGCAGAGAGTGTTGCCAAAAGTCGTGAGAGAATATGTCCGAACTGCTAATTAGATCCCCCATACCGTTTATAACTGTCAATTTATGAATTAGGAACGCATAAGTAAACAATTAAGAAACAAACCCTAATAATTTATTCAAAACATACGAAGGAGAAAATCACAAAACTGGCACCTTGACCCTGATCATCAATCTTCTTGCTCCGGTACATCTGCTTCCAAAAGCCCAAAAAAAAAAGAGAGAGGATATTAATAATTAAGTGATACGATCAATCATCTGAGAATTCAGTCAAAATTTTCTAACTTTTTAGTAAATAATTATGGGATTAGTGCTATTACCTGTAGATGGCTCTTGACATGAGCAATACTTAGCCCCTTGAAGTTCATTAGTTGCAATACTAGTTTTGGGGTTGCCCCTATAGCAAACAAATAGATCGCAAGTTAAAGTTTAAAAGTAATTATTCAGAAAACTTAAGTATTCAGAAAAACATCATCATGGTCAAGAAGTGGGAGAGATTCCAAGATCTTACTCTCGTGACCACCAAGTCTCTCCACAGCTTGAACAAAGCAAAGATGAAGATCAGGAGTCCATCTTAGCCTAGGTACCTTCGATCTTGCATATGGCCTTACCCCACTAGAGCTTGCTTTCTCGCACTCCTCCACAATGCTATTACTCGAGCTTCCGCTATTTTTAGTCTTACTTTCATCATCTCCTTCCTCATTGTTCTTGCCTGAAGGATCAAACTTCAAACCATCACTATTCTGATCACTTCCCGGCTTCATAATTCAATATAGCTAACTTGGAGCTGTAAGGAGGACAGCGAGAAGCTTCTATATATATCAGAGGAATTATTATTGACTAAAAAAATCATCACAAACAGTTACCCAGCAGGAACTTCTGGGTTCCGATAATTCCTACTACAACTTTTCTCTTCAATCATCATTAATATTTCAAATAGAGTTTAGATATTCCAACAGAAAGTAATATTTCAGCTGACATGGCTAAGATATATCCATCTGTGAAATGTTGATATATTCCGAACCCTAATTAACTCTCAAAAGTCACAGCACATATACATTTTAATTTCTACACCTACTTTTATATGCAACCACCCACACACACTTATATATACAATGAGTACTCGTACATGTGACGCTATTTATGTCTGGAATGGGCATCATTCACGTAATGTTAGCCGTATAGGTTTGGTAAATGTTAGAACTGAGAAATAAAAAATCCTTACGAGAGGGAAAAAATTGCATGGTGTAAAGAGATCCTAACGGAATGCCTGGGCAAGCAGTGCACACGCGCTTGGGGAAGCACGTCCAGCCTTTTCGAATCCTGACATCATTGATCGTGTGCATGGTAAAAAATAATAGAATGTAGTCACCGAGGCAATGTTACTTCGTTAAGGCTGTTGTTTTTTATACAAAGTGGTTCCGAAAACTTTTAGTTAATGAAAATTTTCATTTAATTTTTAGAAAAATATTTTTAAGAAATATTTAGGGAAGAAAATATTTTTAAAAAATTATAAAAATTTTAAAAATATTATATTATTTACTAATTATATTAAATTTGATCCTCAAATTTTTTATTGCTATATATATTTTATTTTAAATATTTATTTTTTAATTTTATCTCTTAAAATTTAAATTTAATATCAACTTTAGTCTTATTTTTATAATTATTTTTTTTATTAAAAAAATTATTTATCAAATTTCATCCTGGAAGAGAAAATAACACAGGAGCCCTAAAAGTGTAATTAAAATGCAAATGAAAAGAGGCGGGCATGGGGAAGGCTGACGAGCCCATGATTCTTGGTGTCGGTGTTCACGGATTTGTCTTTGCCTGTATTTATAATATGACCGTATACCGAATAACAACAAGGCTTGTATTTTTTGGCTTCTCCGAGGATTCCTCCACCTCTATGTGTCTGAAGTTTTAATAATCTGCTCCTGGCATGTCATCAGATTCAATGCTGTTTTCTAATCCAAACAAGGTAAGACTCATGATACTCGATCTCTGGCACAAACATTCATGGCATTCTATAAGGTTTGGGGGTTTATCTAGATGCATTGAGCAGAAAAAAAAACTTCGGTAAAATGGTTCAGATACTGGTAAAGACCAATTTAAGATGAAACCGAGGAACTAAATCTTAAGTAATAGCCATCCACTGGAGCTAGACGATGCTCGGACAAAGGTTAACTACATGTCAGATTCTCATTAGTTTGTCATCACTAATAGCAATTCACATAGATCTTCCCATGCAAATTAATGAACCTGGAATCCGATTTGTTTGTTCCAGCTGGCATGCAATCAGTATTCATCACTTGCAAGTATACCATGCGATCGATCCAAGGGTACTGACATAAATTATAATTCGATCTCTGCCTCACGCTTCGAGCTTCTGCTTGAGCAACTAACAAAAAAGGAAGATTTTAATTCATTCACATTCGTCTGACTAAATTGATTTCAATAAATTAAGGAACTCAGCCCTGAACTGTCATCAATTGATTAATTCATCAAATGTCCATGGATTTGCTCTCCCAGTACCGTACTAATTGCAAGATTCATGATAACCACTGGACCGGCTAAATGCCTAGATATTAATTAGTTAGTCCTGTCGCACATAACCTGATTACTTCTTCACAGTTTTTCTTTTCTATGAGATTTGAATTTAACTTTGAGGGTCTCGATTTTAAATTTTTAATCATCGAATCAATATATGCCTAATTGGCAAATATTTATAATCATTTATTTGGTTCTCACGAGCATTGTACGTATGTTAGTTAATTGTTTTCTTCTCGTGTTATTCCTTAATAGAATTAGTGTACCTGATTAACTAATCAAACGCGGATAGATAGCGACTAGAACTTGATTCTCAGAATTCTTTTATCGAGATCTTGAATTATTATCATGCCAAGATGCGTCTTTCATAAAACCTACCATATCATCACAAACTTACAATCATGTTAATTATATAAACTCTGTGCTTAGCAAAAATATTTCGAAGAACTGGCCCTTTTGTGGTTATCAAAAGGTTGTCTATAGACTTAAGTCTTTCATGGGATATAAAACTGGTGTTGCTTGTTTTTTCTGTTCATTGAGACTTGAGAAGATTAGATCACTTCAGTGCAAAGGTCAACTCCCAACAATTTATCCCATTATTCTATTTGTTGCAGGCCTCCAAGAGCATAAATATTTTATTGCATGAGAACACATAACCTACTAACGCGGATCAAACCATTATTTCAGAATGAGCATGTTTGTCTTCTTTCTATCATCACCAGACATCCACCCCTCTATTAATTTTTATGTCCATCATAGTACTGCAGAATCTTTATTATTGCTATTTGTAATCATGCTGGGAGGATTACGCATTTCCACATAATGCCATGCTCAGCTAGAGGTAATCGAGAGCTTCAATCAAACTCAAGCCCTTCCAAAGTATACAAGTAAAGACGATGGAGGGTTGGAAAATTAAGGTTAGTTGATCTAAAATTGTCTCCGGTCTAAGGTCCAACCTGGAAGAGGATCCAGATCATTAAGTTATCGGTCAATAGGTAAACCATGTCTCTGCATGAAGTTAATTTGGGCAGGGCCCTTGCCACTGAGGTTTAAGAGTACGGCAAAGTTCATAGTTGCATGTATCATCAAGTTGAAGTCCTTGGGCAACATTTTGGGCTACTTTGCTGCCATGGGAGCCTGGCACACATCAAATGATGAGATCTTTAAAAAGCCTTGGATATCTTTCAGCATTTTTGGCTACTTTGCCACTGAGATTTTTATTGCATGGGCTTGGATATCGTTCGTGTATTTGGAATTAAAAAGCCTACTTTGTAACATGGGTCACATGCATCATGATGGTGTGATCAATGGACTTTGGGCTTGAGTGTCTCCTCAGTTTTCATGTACAAGGCAAACTCGAGCTTGCCTGTTAAATTTTTATTTTCTTTTTTCGTTTCTATTTTTATTTCCAGTAGAGATTGAAAGATCTGTTCATTTATTGAGAATAAAGAGAAATGTTTTGAAAAAATAAAATAAAAGGCACATTAAAATTATAACTATTTTTCATAAGAAATCATGATTATGATTAATTTATAATTATCAACTTAATATTTTATGTTTATGATATCTGGTTATAAAATTTTATTTTATTTTATTCAAATTAAAAACTAATTATGAAAAATTTATATTATTAACTAATAAAAAATAAAATCTTTATAGTTTATTTATATTAAAATTAATTCTATGATACTAACTAAATACAAAAATATATAAGAACTAATTTTAATATTATACATTGTTAGAAAATGCTTGTATGTATAGTAAAAACTCATCTATATTTTATATGATTTTTTTTCTTTGCTTAAAAATTAGTGAAAAAATTGTAAATAAAACCTATATAAAAAAATTAGATTTTTTTTTAAATTAATACAAATTTAAAAAATAAAATAGAAAAACATTAAATTTTAACATAAATATCATACATCAAAGTTTCAAGTACCTTTCTAAAATGTGTTTGTTTTTGTATTAAAAAATATTTTTGAACTTTTTTTTATTCACACTATTTTTTTTATAATTTTACATTATTTTAATATTTTGATATTAAAAATAAATTTTAAAAAATAAAAATATTATATTTTAAAATACAAAATATTTTTAAAAACATTAACTAAACCTGCTTATAAACTTATCCTCCGCGGACCGAATTTTTTTTTTTTTAAAAAAAAAAGGGTGGAAAGAAAGTTGGGAAGATGGCTTTATTCATCCAGGTTGTCTCAAAGACTCTAATGTCCAGGTCCAAATAAAGAATTAAGGTCGTTAGTTGTCTTGAAATAATTAAATTGTCCCTTTCTTTACTAAAAAGTATTTTTTTTAAATAAATTATAAAAAAATAAATTATTTTTGATATTTGATAATATAATAAAAAATAAATTAAAAAATATTTTTTAGTATTTAGTTATGTCATTAAAAATAAACTGAAAAATAACTTATTAATATTTTATTTTTTTAAGTTTATTAAAATAACAAGAAATAAATTTTATAAATTAAAAATTTGATTGAAAATGAAATTTAAAAAATTTATAAATTATCTAAAATAAAATAAATAATAATTAAAATAACATAAATCAAATCTAAAATATAATGAAATCAAAACAATAATAATTAATATTTCATAAATTATTTCAAGTAAAATAAATAACAATCAAAAGAATAAGAATCAAATTTAATAGTTAAAAATTTCAATAAAAAATGATAGGAAATAAATAATTATAAAAATTAAGATTAAGATTAATATAAAAATTAATTTTTAAAAGATAAAATTAAAAAATAAATATTTAAAACTATATATATATATATACAAATAAAAAATTTAAGAATTAAATTTGATATAATCAGTAAATAACATGATATTTTTAAATTTTTTAAAATTTTTAAAAAATATTTTATACCTAAATTTTTTAGAAAAATATTGAAAATCAATCAAAATTTTTAACTAAAAGATATTTTTTTATTTAATTATTTTAATAATAAATAAACATAAAAAAATTAAAAAATAATTTTACGGTAACTGCCAGAAAACTAACATAACCTGTCGATATGAAATCCCAAAAAAGTATACAGTAAAAGTCTCAACGACAAGCATCGAGGACAATAGCGTAAATCAGAATAGAAGCGTTCGGTACTACGATGGCAAGATTCTCTCAGTAGTCATCATTTGAACACGTCTCCGCTAATCTTCGGTCTGTCGCTGCCTCCACACCATCATCAAAAAAAAAAAAAAAAAAAAACAAGACACCCATCCAATAGACCGACACCCTTGTCTTTCTGTGGTATCTAACCACCGCCATTAGATTTTTACTCAATTGTACAGCTCCTATGAACCCGACAACCTATTTTATCCTCTTCGATCAATGCTTTCAACATTCTAAGTTTCAAGCTTTTCTCATGATTTCTCCGACTTGAAATCCAAGTTTTCCTGTTTTGACTGCAGAGAAAGTGAGGAACTTAAAAGTAAGGATCAGATTTTTTTTATTCTTTGCTCAAATAAAACTTTTAGGATAAACTGCTATCTTTTTTTCCGTTTTGGCTTCAGTTATAATTAACTTTATTATTCAGTATCATTGAAGCAAATATGTAAACGAAGACTTGAAAGTTTATTTCTCTTTCGGTTTTAATATATATAGATATATATATATTTGCAGTTTCTTTGCAACCAAACAGGGAATTGGCCGTCTGGGTTTTTTTTAGGGTCCATTTTCTGGTGGATAGAGCTGAAGAAATGGCCTCTGCTTATGCTTTTAGTTCACTATCTAAAATTTCTCCTGTATTTTCTCTTAAAAAACGGTACTGGAATTCATGTATGAAACCTTGCTGTATGATATCTACCATAATTTGCAACTACCAAACGCCTAAAAGGCCCAATTTTGTTGTTGCAAAGACTGCTAAAGTTAGAGAATTTAGGCTATTTAAGTCAGTGGAATTGGACCAGTACGTGACGAGTGATGATGAAGAAGAAATGGGTGAAGGGTTTTTTGAGGCAATTGAGGAACTTGAGAGAATGACAAGAGAACCTTCTGATATTCTTGAGGAAATGAATGACAGGTTGTCCGCGAGAGAGTTGCAATTAGTGCTTGTTTATTTCTCTCAAGAGGGGAGAGATTTCTGGTGTGCGCTTGAGGTGTTTGAGTGGTTGAGAAAGGAGAATAGGGTCGACAAGGAAACAATGGAGCTTATGGTTTCGATAATGTGTAGTTGGGTTAAGAAGTTAATTGAAGGGGAACAAGATGTTGGGGATGTGGTTGACTTACTTGTGGATATGGATTGTGTGGGGTTGAAACCGAGTTTTAGTATGATTGAGAAGGTGATATCTTTGTATTGGGATATGGGGAAGAAGGAGGGAGCGGTTTCATTTGTGAAGGAGGTTTTGAGACGAGGGATTGCATATTCGGGCGATGATGGAGAAGGACAGAAAGGAGGCCCAACTGGGTATCTTACATGGAAGATGATGGTAAGCTTCTGTCATAATCAATTCTTACCACTTTGTTCAGATTATCTTTATAGAATTGGCTAGCTGCTGTTGTTTGCCTTTCCCTTTTGTGCTCATGTTTTGGACTACATAAAAGATGTAGATATACGATGGTTTTAAGTGTGAGAGGTGTTGTTCTTATCTTTATCATATTGAATTGCCAGGATATAAACCGTGGAATCTACTGACCTCTTTATTGATAGCTTTTCTAGAATACAATGGTGGAATGTACTCAAGCTTGGTTGTAACTTGTTAGTCCAATTTGCTATTTATGAATGTTTGAATTTTCCTTTGTCATGTTATTGATGTTGTGTAGCAACTTTCTATAGCAATGTGAATTTATCTTAATGACATGGCCGTGTTTGTGTGTAGTTTTTTCCTTGTTGTGGTACTTCAAATCTACTTTTAGATGCTTTATTGTGCAAACAAAAGTTATGCTATAAAGCTGAGAGTTAAATTATTAAGCATCAAATGTGTAGATTTAAATTGTTTATTAATGTCATGTATAGTGTACTGCTTTACTCCCTAGAAGGCTGAGCTATATAGAAGTTGAAGTGCTGAACTTGTGGACAGAAGTCTTCATTTGTTTCTCAACAACGAAGGCCAAGTTTATGAGATTATAATCACCTGCCTGCTTTTATTTATGTCTCCATGTCGCATTTACTTGTTGTTTATGCTGATTGTCTGTCATATATGTGGGTAATTAAGCCAGTTATTGATCTTTCTACGTTTCTTTTTTCCAGTATGCTATAAAATCCCATAAAATTTTGTGTGAATGACAACTTGGAATCTATTTCAGGTTGATGGAAACTACAGGAATGCAGTCAAATTGGTGATTCAACTTAAAGAATCTGGATTAAAGCCTGAGATCTATGCCTACCTCATTGCAATGACAGCTGTTGTCAAAGAGCTAAATGAATTTTCTAAAGCTCTACGCAAGTTGAAAGGTTATTCGAGGTCTGGTATGGTAACTGAACTTGATGCTGAGAATCTAGAGCTTGTTGAGAAATATCAGTCAGATCTTCTAGCTGATGGAGTATGCTTGTCCAGTTGGGTCATTCAGGAGGGAAGTCCTGCACTTTATGGTGTGGTTCATGAGCGACTTCTTGCCATGTATATTTG
This sequence comes from Populus ilicifolia, assembly GCA_015708895.1. Classification (NCBI taxonomy): domain Eukaryota; kingdom Viridiplantae; phylum Streptophyta; class Magnoliopsida; order Malpighiales; family Salicaceae; genus Populus; species Populus ilicifolia. Next base: position 2,860,795 of record SRLM01000085.1, on the reverse strand, counting down.
TGCTGGCCGTGGGCTTGATGCTGAAAGACAGTTATGGGAAATGAAGCTTGTTGGTAAGGAAGCTGATGGAGACCTTTATGACATTGTTTTAGCTATCTGTGCATCTCAAAAGGAGGCCAGTTCTGTAGCACGGTTGCTCACTAGAATAGAGGTTGCAAGCTCTATGTGCAAGAAGAAATCATTGTCATGGTTGTTGAGAGGTTACATTAAAGGTGGACACTATGGCGAGGCTGCAGAAACACTAATTAAGATGCTTGATTTGGGTTTATCTCCAGATTATTTAGACAGAGTAGCGGTGATGCAGGGTCTGAGAAAAAGGATCCAACGATGGGGAAATGTTGAATCTTATCTTAAGCTTTGCAAGCACCTCTCTGATGTGAATTTGATTGGACCTTCTCTTGTATATCTGTATATAAAGAAATATAAACTTTGGATCATGAAATTGCTTTGAGTGACCCCTCGAGTGGAATGAGGCCTCAAGAGGCTTTTGAACCTGGTTTTGTGATTGTGATGAAAGCAAGGTTTATAGAGTCTGGAATGCACAACACCACCATTATTATAAATACCTTTGCATGAGAAGATTGTGTACATTGATTGGGATGGCTTCACGGAGGTGCTAGAATACGGGTAGAGAGTCTATGATGCCAACGTGGATTTTGTCTCCACTATTTTGTTCTCAAGGTCCTGTAGCTGTTTGTGTATGTGGTAGATGCTGTAAACATAATAAAGAACATTCAACACAATGTAACCATGCTGCGTATATATCTTACAGGTATATTCTTATAATAGGAGCCCTCTCCATCCCACTCTTCATTATTTTGCAAACCAAGATCTCTATCTAGCATTTGCTGCACTTGTTGACAAGTACTAACACTGGTCAGCCTTGATTCAAATTGCAGCAGCCGTACATGCATATTGTATCATGGCAAAAATAGGATTCAGTGAAGATTACTTGGAATGATGAAGTATGCTTTGACTTCAATTATGTTTGGTTGCATCTTTATGAATTATCAAATGTGATCTTGGTGATGAGTTATGTTCATTGACAGTAGCCTTTTCTTACTTCATAGCTGAATACCTAACTGAACATCTGGACAAGTTATTGGCTCGCATGTAATGATATGATCTGCAATGTTCAAAATCTGTCACTCAGAGCCTGTATGTTTACAGAAACTGTCATGCTTCCGGTTCTGCCAAACTATTGCTGGACATGGTGGACAAGGAACAGGAACAGGAACTTCATTTTCCGTGTTTGCTGTTAGATATTCTCTAGGATCAGGGTCTTCTTTATTAATTCCAGCTAGGCCTTGATATTATCTTAAAGAACTTCTGAAAACCAAACCAAGAATCAAAAACTTAGCATTGTTAAAGCTTTGGGACCGTGAACTTACATATCGGCAGGGAATTTATTTATATCCCGTATAGGTTGGGTTTGGATAAGCTATACAGTGTTGAGAACCCCCTTGTGGGCTATTTGATTTGTGAAATGCACTTGGTAGTGAATCCTTCACAAGATAACGGTGGCCGCATGTTTCGCTGCCCCTTTTACATGTTCGAAGGTTGTCAATATGGTGGCAGAACCACCATGTGGGTGAGTGGCGAAGTTGGGATTGGTTTCTATAATGAGAGCGAGAGAGCAGAGCCATATAATTTTGTAATTTATGTTGTGTCATTTTTGGTAAACTTTGTATGATTAATAATTGTTCTTCCCCCATTAACGCTCATACCTTGCTTTCGTTCTTTCCTGTCACTCTTTTGTACGCATTCAAATTCTTAGCTCCATTGAAAATGTGCAGCCAACCTATAACCAAAATACCATTATGTTTTGTATGATACAGTTCGCTACAAAATCTTTCAAATTATTTTTCGCGAAAATCTCATCCAAATTAATTGGATTTGATTCTTCTCGTATATATAGCATTTAATTTTTTAAAAAAGAAGTGATGACAAGGGGTTAATTACATTGCGTGTCCCTGAAGATTTAGGCATCAGTTATTCTAACCCTTGGACCATAATTTTAGGCGTGTTCCGCTCGAGGTGATCACATGCTCATGCGGTCTCTCGATGACACAACTCATGCTCATCGGAATTAGACTAACGATATTGCTTGCAGTGTAAATTTTTTAAATTTATTTTTATTTAACTATATAATAATAAAGAAAATTATTGGAAATGCAACAGATAAAATTAGAAGAAAAAAATTCATCAAAATTATCTTTTTTAATTCATTGAATTTTTTTACAACAATTTTTTTTAATTAGCAACATATCATTAAATAAAATAAAATAAAAATATAAAAAAAGTATGATGAGTTGAAATAAATAAATAAATAATTTTAATTAAACCCTAATTTTTTATTCCTATATTTATTTTTTTATTTTGATAAAAGCATGATTTTTAAGAAAAGTGTTGTTTTTTAACTAAAACTTTATTGCGATTATAAAATAAAGTTTCAATTAAAAAATCATGAATCAATATTTTTATGCACCTATATGAAAAAATACAGGAATAGTAAATTTTAGAAATTATATAAAAATATAAAATAAATATTTTATTCTCATTGAATATTAATGAGAATATTATTTTAATTTCATTTAATATTAATGAGAAGATTATCATATATTTTTTAATCATATGAGGTTAAAACATAACTATTTATAAAATAATAGCAAACATCATCATACAAAAAACCCTAATTCTCATAAAAACAGTGACATGATTGGATAGTTCCTTAAATATTACTTTAATAAATTGACTCGAATAGTTTTTTATCAGAAAATAAAAATAAAGGGATACTTAAGTAAAAAGCGAAATTGTTTGCCTTGAGATAAAAAGTTTAGGTGCACGCCACTGGAAGGCTAATCCCACGCCCTTAGGCTTTTATTTTCAACAAGCAAACACCACATTATGCATCTACCCATCTGTTACTTATCAAGTTGATAACATATCAGGCATAACGGATGTTGCTTATCAAGTAGCTAATATATCATCTTTTAGTTGTTGTTTTTTTATTAAAAATCAAGATTTGAGTTTTGAAAACCTAAAAAATTTTCAACCTTATTTATTTAAAATACCCTAAAAATATTACAAAACCTCAATAAAATCATGTCAAAACCAAAATAATAATAATAAAATATCAATCCTATAATCATTCTAAAAAAAACTAATTGGATAAAAAAAAAATTCAAGATTCTATCTACTTTTTATGACATGTCTAAAAAGAACACAATTTTCACTGAACTCCTCTCTCAATTACGAAACAATTAACACCAACATCGAGTTTTTTGAAGCTGGAACATGATCAACACTTTCTCTTTTTTCTATGTTTTTTTCTCTTAAATTTAAGGACTAAAATGCATAAAAAATAAAATTTAGAACTTAAACATAAAAGCCTCAAAACACAGGGATAAAAAAAAACCCTACATGGGCCAAGCTATAGTTTTACATGTATCATGAACAATAAATAGGCAAAATGTAGTCATTTTGGTTTTTGTTGTCTTAATTGTTTTTAATTGATAAAATTAAATTACATTTTATAATTTTAAGCTTTGATTTAATCTTAGGGTGTTTTCTTAATTATATTTCATAATACACAAACTTTAATAAATTATAAAGACATTGAAAAAACAAAATAACGATGGTAGCTAAATAATTTTTTCAATGATTTGAAAAAAAAGAAGAAAAGGGATAGACTCCGCTGAAGTAAGCAGGCACAGTAAAAGACACAATAAAAAGTTAATTTAATTTTTAATAATATAATATAACATTTGTCATATGTGGGCACGTGCACACTTACAAATGGACGAGAATGTAAAACATATGATCAGATTGAAAATATGAGGGAGGGCATAACCAAACCTGCAGCACGAGTTCAAATTATAAAAATCTAAACTTTGGAGGACCAGAGTGGGCTCTACTCAGTACGTGTTTGGAAGCTCTGTCCAGCAACGCTTGTAATTTTTTAATTTTTTGTATTTAGATCGTTTTATACACTATGTTAAAAACAAATTTTAAAAAATAAAATAAAGATATTATTGAATAAAAATAAAAAAAAATATTTTTTTTTTATCTTTATTCTCTCTACTAGTAAGATGCCCCCTGTAAATGTATGATTTACCAACAAGTGACAAGAGGCTTGTTTTTAAGATTTATCACACGAAAAACTCTTAAAGCACGTGAATACACTTTTTATCTTAATAGGATTGTTTCAGGCTACGCATATATTATGTTTTTTTATTGTTTTTTTTTCAATTAATATGCATATTCAAACTACTTTTCATGTATCAAAATTAATTTTATAGATTTTAAAATTAATAACTATATAAATTTTTAGTTATCATTATATAAACAACCAAAAACTTAAATCTAAAATCATAGAAAAAAAACTTTTTAATCCTAAATTTTTATTATTTAACTATCAATAAGTTTTTTTTTTATGCTTGCATCGTTTCTCTAGACTTGTTGAGTCCACTCCATCCATGGTAGTCCATGAAGGCTCGTAGTGAAAGGAGCATCCTAGTATAATTTTATATGTATGTATGTATATGTGTATATATATAAATAAAGGATTGGCTTAGATCCAATGTACCTAACCATCACTACTTTGGTCTATACATGTTCTCCCTTTCCAAATTCCTGAGCAGTGATTGGTCCTCTCACTTGACATGTGCACGTGTCGGGTTAGAAGACCTTGCGGCTTAAAATATCTAGTGATGTAATATATGCAAATCTGAAATTGGGATTTACGCTGGAGTGGAACTAAAAAAATAGGTGAGATTCAGACATTTCACCAGGTAACCAAGCTCGTATTTGGAAGCAATGGATGATGGAACAATGCATCTTGTCTTCTAAATAATTATTTTATTTGAACGTGTAATCAAACTTATCAAGGAAGGAGGGAGCTGGAAGTTCATAATTACCAATTATGATTTTAAATTCTGTTTCCTTTCATCTAATAACATCATCTTTGATGAATGGTGAAGTTTGCTTGCAACAACAATGTTCTTGGAGCACAAGTGTGATTTGTTCATGTGACTGTAATCCATCACCAGATCCGGTTCCATTGATTATTCTTTTCATCATTTCTCCAGAATAACCTTTAATGGGGCATTAGGTTAATGCTAGATGATCACTCAAAACCAAGGAGAGAAAATCTTCAAAATGAATCCTATTAATTATGTTTAAGGATTAACCTGGGTCAAATTAAAAGATTTAATTAGGATCAAGGACTTGATTATATTTTTAATGGGCTAGATTAATTTTATCAGGGACTTAATTGATGATAAATTAAGTTTAAAAGTCCAATTTAAAATTGATGTTTCCCTTGGGGAGGGGGGGGGGACCTGATAAAGATGGGGGGGTTCTGTTTGGTATTGATTTGACCGAAGAACCTACTTTATTATTATTATTGATTCATAAGATTTACTCCAAAGCTCCACGCCTTTGCTTAGCAGACAAATTTGGGGCTGCTAATAAAATCCGCAATCACAAATGGAAGGAAAAACAGCTTGATTAACCTAAAATACCCTTCCCCTCTAGCGTTGACCGTTGATATTGATGTGGCAAAGATGGAGTGGTTGTTGAGTGCAGAAGAGCAAAACTCATTAGCACTGGAGGGAGCCACCAAATCAACCAAAAACTTTCAGGTCACCAAAACAGTCGAAGTGGGGCCTACTGCAACTGTATATCCGGTGAGCGAGATAGAAAGAGAGAAAGGACACACGCAACTCTCTCAGGAATCTATTCCATAAAAGAAAAGGATAACATGTCCAAAGTCTAGAATCCCAAAACTCTCCTCCTTTTTTCTCAAGAACCAAACACCATTTTTAGCCTAACGGCCTGTCTCTGTCTCCCCTCTCTGGTTTTTCCACTTTGGAGTTGTTTCCACTTTGCAGTCTAGAGGTATTAATTACATAAAGTTTACGAATATTTTTTCGTTAAATTCGTCCTTTCTTTGTGCATTAACTGTTTATCTTTATTTATCAAAACTTTGCGAATCTCATGATGTTTTAGATGGATAGATAGATATAGAGTAAAAAAATGCATGGTTTTAAGCTCCTTGATAGATTCAAGAGCACCCAAGTCCATGCTTTAAGCCCCCAAGACAGTAACCCCTGTTCAAGAGGCAAACTTTCGAAATGTAAATTTACTAACACTGGCTCAGCAGCTCAAGCTTTGCTCCCTTGTGGACTCCCAACAACTGAGCTCCTTGAACCTTCTATAGACTCTTACTTGAAACCTATAGACTATGTGGAATCTTTAGCTGAAATTTATAGACGCTTAAATACCTGCTCGCAAACCGATAAATCATTATTATGCATCGAGCAGTTTTCGATTTTGCGAGGATTAGGTGATCCTAAGTTGCTTAGAAGGTGCCTTTGCGCAGCAAGGCAATATGCTATTGATGTGCACTCAAAGGTAGTGCTTTCTGCCTGGTTAAGGTTTGAGAGGAGAGAAGACGAGTTCATTGGTGTGTCATCAAATGCTTGTAGTGGGTACATCCTTGAATGTCCTATGGCTGCTTTGGTTTCTGGATACGATCCCAATTCGATTTATGATCATTGCCAATGCGGTCAAGATAATCTTGAGGCGGTTGATAATCAAATATTGATGGGCAATGAAGGCTCTAGTTTGGAGGAGGATAGTGATGTTTCATTTTGCATTGGTGATGAGTTGGTTCATTGTGTTAGATTCAAAATTGCTTCTCTTTCAAGTCCATTTAAGGCGATGCTATATGGTAGCTTTGTCGAGTCAAGAAGTGATAAGATTGATTTTTCAAAGATTGGGATATCTGTCAAGGGGATGAGAGCTGTGCAAGTGTACAGTAGGACTGGGAGAGTTGATTTATTTTGCCCTGAGATTGTTTTGGAGTTGCTTTGTTTTGCCAACAGGTTTTGTTGCGAGGAGTTGAAGTGTGCTTGTGATGCTCATTTGGCTTCATTGGTCTGTGGGACTGAGGATGCGTTGATTCTTATCGATCATGGCTTGGAGGAAAGGGCAAATCTTCTCGTAGCCTCTTGTTTGCAGGTGTTTCTAAGAGAGCTCCCAAATTCTTTGTATAACCACAAAGTGATGAGTGTTTTTTGTAATTCAGAGGCAAGGGAGAGATTGGCCATGCTGGGGCATGCTTCCTTCTTGCTCTATTATTTCCTGAGCCAGGTTGCCATGGAGGAGAATATGGCATCAAGCGCAGCAGTGATGTTATTGGAGGGGTTGGAAGAGTTTGCAACAGAAAAGTGGCAGAAGGCACTTGCTTTACATCAACTGGGTTGTGTAATGCTCGAGAGAAAAGAGTACAAGGGTGCCCAATTCTATTTTGAGGCAGCTGTCGAGGCAGGTCATGTTTATTCATTAGCAGGTGTTGCAAGGACCAAGTACAAACAAGGGCAACAATATTCGGCGTTTAGGTTGATGAACTCTCTTATTTTCAAGCATAAACCAGTTGGGTGGATGTACCAAGAGCGATCCCTGTATGGTGTTGGACAGGAGAAGATAATGGATGTGAATACTGCAACTGAACTGGATCCAACCCTTTCATTTCCATACAAATTCAGAGCTGTTATGAAGGTGGAAGAGAAGCAGATTAGAGCAGCTATTACAGAGATTGATAAAATTATCGTCTTCAAGCTCTCACCGGATTGTCTTGAGTTGCGAGCGTGGTTCTTCATTGCTCTTGAGGATTTTGAAAGTGCTTTGAGAGATATTCGAGCACTGCTAACCTTGGAACCAAAGTACATGATGTTTCATGGGAGGGTGAGTGGAGATCACTTGGTTGAGCTTCTCAGCCATCGTGTTCGGCTATGGAGCCTGGCCGACTGCTGGATGCATCTTTATGAACGATGGTCTTCTGTCGATGACATTGGCTCCCTGGCTGTCTTACATCAGATGCTGTCAAATGATCCTGCAAAGAGCCTACTGTGGTTTCGGCAATCTTTGCTTCTTTTGCGGTAAGTTTTGTGACGGAACAATTTTTTATTTTGTTCATACAGCTGTACTATTTATGCAGAATACTCATCAAGTTCGACTTCTAAATCGGTGTCTGCAATCTTTGGAAACCTGTCGTACCGTGGATGTTTTTGTGCAGCAATCTTGTTTATCTTTCCATCAAGATAATATACTAGTATCCAAGTCGAAAACACAATCCTTTCGTACATGTTATCTTATAAACTCATCCAATTCACTCCACGAATATTGTCAAAAATAAAGTGATCCTATATTTATTTTTTTGTAAACTGATATAATGATACTAAATCAGCTCATCATTTTTTCCTCCATGATCATACTTCTTATGCACTTCTGAAACAAGGAAGGTGTTTTTCCTGTCCATGTGTTATAACGAATTTGGTCTTGTCTTGTAGCTGTCTGGCCTTGTTATATTCAATAGCTTATATTCAATAGCATGAAATATAGTGGATACCTCAATGCACCAGGTTAAATTGTCAGAAGGCTGCAATGCGCTGTTTGCGGTTGGCTAGAAACCATACCAGTTCTGTGCATGAAAGGCTGATATATGAAGGATGGCTTTTATTCGACTCTGGCCATCGTGAAGAAGCTCTCTCTAGGGCTGAGAAATCCATTTCGATCCAAAGGTCATTTGAAGCTTTCTTCCTTATGGCATATACATTAGCTGATACGAATCTGGATCCTGAATCTTCATCTACTGTCATCCAACTTCTGGAGGAAGCTCTTAGATGCCCTTCAGATGGTCTGAGGAAAGGACAAGTGAGTACTGACTATATCAGTATGTTTCTCTTATGGCCATCTGTGCTCAATGTCTTTGTTTGATTTGAGTGATGGCATTTTGCAGGCATTGAATAATTTAGGAAGTATTTATGTGGATTGTGGTAAGCTGGATCAGGCTGCAGACTGCTACATGAATGCCCTTAACATCAAACATACAAGAGCTCATCAAGGTCTAGCGCGTGTCTATCATTTAAAAAATCAACGAAAAGCTGCATTTGATGAGATGACCAAGTTAATAGAGAAGGCACAGAGTAGTGCATCAGCATATGAGAAACGATCAGAATACTGTGACCGTGAGAAGGCAAAAGATGACCTTAATATGGCAACACAACTGGATCCTCTAAGAACATACCCATACAGATACAGAGCAGCAGGTAATCATCACCACTCCGTTTTGGAAATTCTGCCTCCTTTCTATGCAACTTCTCAAAAGTTCTCACAGATATTCCAATGTCATTCCATTGACTTCATCTTTCTTCCCTTTGCTTGAACTCTATTATTACCTGTAAAATCTATACTTCTACTGACATGAAGAATCTCTTATTCCCAGTGCTAATGGATGACCAAAAGGAAACTGAAGCTTTAGAAGAGCTTACTAAGGCCATAGCTTTCAAGCCTGAGTTGCAAATGCTCCATCTTCGAGCAGCATTTTATGAATCAATGGGAGACAAAACCTCTGCTCGTCAAGATTGTGAGGCAGCTCTCTGCCTGGACCAAAACCACACGGACACGCTTAATCTGTACAATAGAACACAGGACCAAGCTACACGAAGCATTTAAGTGACACCAATGTCATTGATGTAGAATGGGGACTTCAACAATAATCAAGGGGGACAGCCATGCCGATCATTTTTTTTTGTTATTATTGAAATCATGGTCTATCAGGCATCCAGGGACAAATTCATCCCATCCATGAGAAGGACAGACTGCGTCAAGGAGCAATAATGAGCTCATTTGTACATATATTATATATCTTTATGGTATTGATGATGGATCTAGAAAAGCGTGTTGCCAACGGTCCATGGGCAATGTCACTAGCAGATAGTTATGTACAGCCATGGCCACATGATCAGTAAGCGGAATGGGGTTGAGGCCGAAAGGGTTTTGCTGCAACTTCTTGCCATTGTTTCTCTAGAATGATATAGGTTTCACAATTTGTATCTCGTTAGAAACGGGATTTTTTGGCCCCCTTTTGAGCTCGTCATGTACAAGAACAAAAGTCGGGAAGGAATTTAAATCTCTTTTGTTGTATCATGTTTTTCTTTATATTACAGATAGAAAAGGTGATGGTATCGCGTTAACTACTCTTGTAGTCCTGCATTTCCCCAGCTGACCACTTTCTGGCCTCTGCTTTTATTTTCACCTCATTTTTTCTCTCCTCTTGTATTTTCCCATGCTTACCTTGCGTTTTGGCTGTGAGATCGTATGTAGTAACTAAAAGGAATTGGGTTGTGTTTTCATTGAGAGATCCTGGGGGCTGAGATTGCTTTGAGCTCCCCACCACCCCCTAACAAGAAACGCATAGTGTCATAAAGAAAGATAGGTGTTTGAAGAATACGCGTTGGACGTTGACTCAAATCTTTTCATCCTGGAGTACTTGAAACTGGTAATATTAAAAAAAATAAAGAGCATTTATTTATCTTGCAAGTATACTTCAGATACTTGAATTTTATACAGCCAACTTTTGGCAGTGGCAAAGGAACAAAGCAATGGACAGACCAGAGGTCTCCCTTCCTCAGTTATATACAAACATCTTACTCTACGTTACATTAGATACAAGCATTACCTACCCTATAAACAACTGCTTCTGAGAGATCAGCAAGAGAATCAGGGAAAACAATAGTTAAAAGGAACATGAAAAGAACACTAAAATCCATATTTCAGACTTAAGTTAACTTCTCAGCTTCCTTCTGTAGACATAATTTCAAGTTCAGCCCACCAAAGGGGTGATAATTTTGGTGTTGCACCATCAGGTTCCATTGCTATGATCTCTTTTAACTTAGCAGCGATCTCTTTCATCGTCGGTCTCTGTTTTGCATCAGGATGGATGCAATTTCTTATAACTTCGGACAGTTTCTCGAGCTCATTCTCTTGGAAAGATTTTAGAGTTGGATCCACTATTTCTCTTAAGGATCGCTCTCCTCTCAGATAGTCTAATGCCCAGTCGGCAAGAGAGCCATTGTCCACTGCATATGGGATCCTGCCAGTTATCATTTCAAACAAAATTACCCCAAAACTGTAAATATTGCCCTCTGGATCTGATGATTGGGATTCTAAAAGCTCCATGGATGCTGATCCAATCTTTGCTGCTGTTGCATCATTCCCAAAACTGAAATCTGATATTTTAGCTGCATAGTCTTCAGTCAGATATATGGTCGACGACTGCAGGTTTTTATGGGCTATAGGTGGACTTAGCTGATGCATGTATTCGAGGCAATATGCCATGCCCATTGCTATTCGTAATCTCATTCCCCAGTTCAAGTGTTCAGCCTCTTTTACTACAAGAAATCAAGAATTCAATAGTGATCTATACCATAAAACAGTTACATAGGTTCAGTCACTGCAATTTCAACGACTTATAAATGGTATGGTGGCTTATGCGGTCTACTTAATGAAGTAGATCAGCTGCCTGTATAGAGCTGCAGAAAAATATAAGGATACGAATATGATTTGCAGTTCCGAGAGGGTACCAAATGGATAAGAAAAATCCAATTCTTCTTTTGAGATGCATATTTCAGCTCCATGAAAGAAAAAAAATAATTCAACACTAACGTTCATAGATTGAACAAGAGCCGGTATTGATTTTTTCTTCACAGATATGATGAGCGCATTCCTATAAAATGCCATATTAATTTGACGATCCAGCAGAATGTAACTACAATCACTTGACCAATTCAAATGGGAATGGAGCACGAATCAGTAAGGGCATCAAAAAAATAATGTACTTACCATGCAGATGTTCAAAGAGAGTTCCATTTGGAGCATATTCAAAAACCATCATTCTTGTGAAAGGTTCATTTTCTTCACAAAATCCGATAAGGTTCACAAAATTCTTGTGGTTCATTTTTGACAACGTGTCAATCTGAAAAAATTAGCAAACGTGGCATTTAGGGGCGCGGGCCATATTAAATGGATGAAGCTTAGCAAATTTCAATTTCGAGTACCTTCTTTCTGAATTGTGCTTCTAAATTCTTCAACCAGTCTTCATGAGATCTTACTGCAGTAGACATCACAGCAATTTCAACGCCACTTGATAGTGTCCCCTTGTATGCCGTGCCATCTGAAAAGGAGCCAATTATGTTACTGAAATCTTCACAAGCAGCTTCAAGTTCTGATCTCTTGAGTTTTGGCACACCTGAAAGACACATTACCAAAAGTGAGGAAAGACAACATCGAATCAAAATCTATGCTTGTATATTAGTGGGAGCAATAGATGATAGAGGAGTTATTAAGGAGCAATGTTAATCCAGAATTTTTATGCCTCTATGCTTGGAGGTTTCAGGTTGTTGTGTGTGTGCACACGGGTGTGCGGGCACACATGCGAGATCCATATGAAAAGGAAGATTGACCTGTTACAAATGCGTTTTGTAGCTGCCCACTTAGGCCTGTGGCCCAAGGTCTGACAGTGACTACCTTGCTGCTTCTGAAGAAGAAAATGCCACTGGCTGAAATCAAAGCGAACATAGAGCCAGCAATAACAACAGCAATGAGAGCAGTGAGATGTTTCGATTTTGATTGTCCCAAATGATTTGGACTTGGAGCAGGGACCATTGACATCCAACCACGCTGTGGTGGTACAATAAAGACACTAGGTGGATTTTCTGGAGCAGGTGAAGCTGGAGTTGGTGCGATCATGGGTGAGGGGGAAGGGGGGAAAGGAAAAGTGGAGGAGTATTCTGCTGGAGAAAATGACGGGGACTCTGAAGGAGATGGTGATGGGGAAAATGATGGTGATGGTGATAAAAATGGTGAATCTGAGGGTGTCAGTGATGGTGATAATTGAGATCCTTGAGGAAATAAAGACGGTGAAGGCGATGCTTCAGAACCAATTTGATGTGCTTTATGACGATTGTTTGCTATGGGTGGATTTGGAGCAGTTGCCACCTGCATCAGCATCCGATGAACTATATTTCCAGAATGAACAATGTTCCTAACAAATAAAAGAGGTGCTGTCAGGAAGCTGGTGGGAAATTAGTTTAAGTTCAGAACTGAAAGCACTTAACCATGTTAGCATAACCCAATCAAAGAGTAGATTTCATGACAAAAATAGCCGACACCAGGCAAAATTTTAAGGCACGAAAAGTTGCTTCATGTTTTGCCTCACATACACCAGGAGGTCCTCTGTTTGCATTTGCGAATTTGGGGGATGGCAGAATAAATCAAAAGTTGAGTTTTAAATTGTGATTGTGAGTTTATTTGATCTGGATTTTGTGGCCATAGCATTCTCCTATGAGTTGATTTTAGCTTTTCCTTCTTTTTCTTCAAGTTATTATTTCCAAAGTCGTGAACCATAACCACCTCCCCTCTCACGGGTCACCCCCTACTCTCCAACTTCTTCTGCTTTGACATCTCTAAAGTGGCTGCACCAAAGATCGATTTGTAGGAATAACATTAAAAGTACTTGCTTACCAAGTAAAATCTCTGCAGCAACAAGAAGCTCGTAACTGATTTTCATCTGCCTGAACTTCAGAAAGCACCATCAGCTCATTTAGTTCAGGAGATACGCTATCAAGAAACTTGTTATTGTCAAGCAAGCTGCAATAAGAATCAGAGATGATTTAGTCAAACCACCCAAGCTTAAGAGGAAAATACTGGAGAATATAATCAGCTACAATGAATTAACGTACAGGGTAGTCAGTGATAGATTATTTGCAAAGTTCGAAGGAAATGGTCCACTGAAGTTATTATATCCCAAGTCCAACGCCTCCAGCTCCTTCAATTCACCAATCTCTCTAGGAATGTTTCCGTAGAAAGAATTATTGCGTAGATTACTGTATGGAAAATGTGAATTAGATAAACTCCGTAAAATGGTTTCCAAAAATCAAATCCAGGCTATGGTTTAAGCTTACATTGATTTTAAGTAAGCTAGCCTTCCAAGTTGAGGTGTCAGTGTTCCTCCAAGACAGAGATTTGTCAGATGCCTAAAAGTTGAACACTTATGACTTTAAGAAAATATATATATAAATCTTTTATTGCAACTAAAAAGATAAATAACGGAATGTTTGATGCATGCTAGAAGATGATAGATAAACTAAATGATTACATCAAATAATCATCGGATAAAACAGGAAATATATAACATATGAACAAGTGAAAAGGAAAAATAAAGATGACATGATAAAATAGCAAAAAGAAGGAAAAAAATGCTGGGATTGCTCCATGGAGGCCCACATTGTTATGAACTATCTACCATAGGGACATCACACATGCTGCATTAAATAGTTTGTCATCTGATCACTTCTAAGGGCTGCTTAGATTCTGCACCGACAAGTACAAAGGCCGGCAACAACATATACTGTTTATTTCTTCACTTTATGTCCATCTAAAATTTAAATCGAATATGAAAGCTCAAGTTTGGATCTTGATCAAATAAAAGTCAACAAGTGACTTCAGAGTTGATTAACGTTAATGTTCTTCACAAGCATTTCACATTTCCAGTAATATTCACATTATATTCTAGCTTACAAAAAGCTTTTGCAAACTTTCTAATCAACAGAGACAGAGAAAGAAATCTGTACTAATAATAATCTACCATCTCTAAACACATTGGATCTTTGATCTAACTAAATGGGCTATCCCAGATCACAGATTTAATTAACTGACAGGCACAAAAGATAAAGAAAAACTCCTGTAGAAGAAGAATGTTTGATTACTTACTATTTGACGACCACTTGTTATTATTATTATTATTTTTATCCAACAGAAACAAGAGGATGAATGACTTACAAGATCGCAACTTTGCCATCAGAGCATTCGACACCGAACCAAGAACAAGGATCAATATCTCCATCTTTCTCATTCCAATTCGATAAAACTCCAAAAGGGTCTCTCTCCACTCTCTCTCTAAATCTCAACAAAGCCAAACCTGCACCATTTTCAAACACTTCACGTTACAATATAAAGGAATTCCAACTTAGTAAGGACATGCAAAACAAAATCTCCTAACCATATGAAAATAAAACATAGCATAACTCACCCTCAGTGTTTAGAGACCAGCAAAAGCTAAAACTTTGATGAAATAACAACAGAACGAGCATCAAAACCTCCATGCGAAGCTTCACCCGGTTCAATCTCCACCATCCACCCGTCATTAAGACAGTCAACAGCTTCTAAAAATAATTCTTGGTTACAAATGTGTCAAAAACCCACTTGGGAGATAAATAAGACAAACATATATAGACAGACGGACGGACGGACGGATGGGGAGAGAGAGAGAGAGAGAGAGAGGAGCTTGATGGAGTCTTGGCTTGGTAAGTGCTAGCTAGCTAATTTAGAAGAGAAGAGAAGAAAGCGCGTGCGTATCGGTGATCATACGTGTTTTCAATTAAAGATATCAATTAAGGCCGAAACATTTATAAACGAACGAATTCGGGCTTTGCCCCGTTTTATAAATAAACTTTAAAAAATAAAAAAATATATATTCTTTTAGTATATTGTAAATAAAAAACTATTAAAAAATAATATTTTGACTACTTTAAACAGGCTACGAGAGAATAAAAAATGTGTCTGCGGCGATTCAGAAACACTGGATTTTGTTTGTCTTGTTGCTGATAGGATTGCATTCGAGTTTGGACTCCGCCTTCCCTCCTCCCCAAGCAAATGGATACCAGCGGCGTCCTCTAAGCTCTAAACACCCCTCCACAAACCACGTGCCTGTCACGTGACTTATAGCAGTGATTTCTTATCTGCCCGTATAATTTACCTTCTTATTTACTATAATATAAGTAGATAAAAGTTCGGATTTTTGACAGATGAACGATCGATTCTATATATTAGCACAGGATTCCCCAAGATAAATAAACTGGTCAGAGCATCCCCATTTGATTGATTGAGCGATTCCAAGCGCTGCGGTTGCATGTGTCCGTGGACATTGCTGAGCACATTCCTCAGTTTATATTTGATTAATTTCAAGAATCTGGATATATTATCTGTTTATCATGTGAACTTGTCAATGGTAAGGCACCATTCTTTATTTGTTATACATCGTTTCTACGCTCAGTTTTGCGAGAGCGTAGGACAGGAAATTATTGAGTTGGTGTCTTGCCTGGAATAATATTTTTTAAAGAAAGAAATTTTTGTTTATTTATTGGAAATTAATTTAACGTTGGTACTTAGGTCTCAGCCTAGAGGTATAATCTACCATAAATACTTTTGGTTGCAATGCTGACAATTATAGATTGTAGGAACTAATTAAAGGTATTGCCTTTAATTTGTCTAAATAATTCCATGTACCTATTTCTATAGTATTTTGGATAGCACACATTAAATCCCAAAACAAAGTTAAAAATGCTAATTCCCAAAATAAATATTTGATAACATAGTAAGTCTGTTTCTATATCCATTCTTCGTACCCTAAATGTCCATCGATCTTTGTAATAATTAAGAAAAACAATGGTATGGTTTTGAAACAAGAGTCTCGCCCTATTTAATTATATCTGATATTTAGCATCATCTCCAGATATTTATAGAATTTTGGTCAAGGCATGGGGGTTTGGCGGGTGTTTTTCTAGTACACAAAATAAACACTATAATTTTATTAAGCGGGTGCGTGGTTAGTTTATCTGTACTCTCAATTTCTTTCAAAAAGAAAAGGGTAAATTGTTTTATTTATAATTTAAGTAGAGTTGATAATGAGAAATGAGCTGGTTTTATAAACTAAAACATAGAAAGATCATGTATCACCTTCAATCAGTAATTCTAGCTTCATCTCAAATTAACTTAATGAAATGTTATCACCCTTGATCGAGTGGCCAAATCTAAAGCTTGTGGCACATTCAACTTTGAGTGTGTGTTTTTGTGATTAAAATTCGAAAAATTTTAAATTTTTTTATTCAATACATATATATTGCGATTAAAAAATATCTGCTGTGTAAATTAAAGAGTTCCTCTTCAATCCTGAATTAGTTCAGGTCCGGCAAGCACAAGGCAGCTCACTTGAAAAAAAATAACAATGCAATGTGCATAAAAAACCACGTAGTCTGCGCTTGTGCGTATATCCAGCTGTGTGGGTGCGTGTATCTGTGCACAGTTTCACACACTTCAATCATTCAGCCATATATGTTGAGTAGAGATGTTGATAATTGTGTGATGACAAATTAATGATTGTCTCATAGTATTTTTACATGTTTGCCAAGTGGACCAGCTTCAGTTTGATCACTTATGTTTGCAGTAGTATAAACCCAGGAATCCAGACATAAAGAAAAGAAAAGAAAAGGCCGAGGAGAGAGTGAATTACAAGATACATTCACCTATAATATTGTATACTGCATCCATGAAGCATGATCTAAATGATGAGACTACATATATATATATCAAAAGGTAGCATATCATGGGGAATCATGGCTTCGAAGATAAGCACTGAAGGTGGGGGATCGAGGGATATGATATAGATTCTTCGAACTGGTTGAAAAGGATTTATGATCTTCGTTGAGCATGATTTATCTTGAGTTGCATAGCGGCCATTAATTATGTGTATGGAGAGTGGAAACCTTCTTCTTGCAGGTTCTGTAATATCAATTATGAGACCTGACAGAATTCTTTTACATTATTTATTTAAATCTGCTCTTGCAAGATACAGCGACCCTCCCGACGCATTGCGAAAACTTAATTTTCTGGTTTCTACGTATAATCCATTTGAAAATGTTTTGAGAACATAGAGACCCCTTAATAAGACCAAATTACCCATCCTTTAAATGCTATAGGTATTTGATAAGTCTTAGGAGTGTTAGGAATTTCCAGCCGGTGATATTTTGATAATTATTTATTTAAAATTAAATATATTAATATAATATTTAATATGATTTGATAAATTATTTATATCTATAAAAAAATTGATATTATTAAAATCAAAAAAACAATATAAATATATAAAGAAAAAAAATCATATGCACTTAATTCTATTCCATTGTTTTTATACATATTGCTGTATAAGGGAGCAAAATTACTGTTTTTAGCAACCATTCTTTTTTCTTTCTTACATATTTCTTTTATACTCTTTTTGACTTTTTTATTTTACTCTTTAAAATATATCTTTATTTATATGCATGAATGATAAAACAACTTATTTATAAATTATAACAACAACAACAACAATATATAAATTGCATTATTTTATCAATAATTAATATAATTTATTTAATAATATTTATTTATCATTATAATCTTTTAACAATATCATCTTAGAGTAAAGTGTAAATGTTTTTTCCATGGTTGCTGCACATAACAATTCTAACAAGGAGGGGGGATCTTTCTATCGTTTTGTGTGAGATGGAAATGAATAATATTGGTGTTTTACTATAAAACATTATTTTAAAGTTTTTTCTTTGTTAGGAATAGTAAATTGTGA
The DNA here is from genome assembly GCA_015708895.1 of Populus ilicifolia. Lineage (NCBI taxonomy): Eukaryota > Viridiplantae > Streptophyta > Magnoliopsida > Malpighiales > Salicaceae > Populus > Populus ilicifolia. The sequence goes on along the minus strand of SRLM01000085.1, from coordinate 2,842,488 downwards.
TGTTTATTTTTATATTTTAAAAGTGGTTTAGAAAAAAATTAATTTTTTTATTTTTTATTTTTCAGATATTTTGATGTGTTAATGTTAAAAATAATTTTAAAAAATTAAAAAAATATTATTTTGATATAATTGCAAACAAAAATACTTTAAAATACAAAATTAAATTGGGTATATAAAATTAAAGTTCATTGGAATGGTGAATTAGCGGTGTAAAAACTAAAAGGTCGGCAGACGCGACAAGGAAAATTGATAGTCCAACTACTTAACAATGACACTTAAATTTGTTTATCTACATGTGCTTGGATCATTATGACCTGTGGCCATCAATAAAATTGTGCATCATGTGGTTTTGTGTTCTAACTAGTTAGCGACTACATGCGCATTCATGGTGGTATTAGAGGCTGGACCCAGGATCGCACCACCGCAAGGGCACAAGGCTGGCCAGGGCTGGACCACGTACGTACGATTACTTGCTCCTGAGTTTTTATGAGTGTTGTTTACAGGTAGAGTCATCATGCTCATGACATGGATTGGGGGGACGAAATCCTGTTTCCTCGTCTAAAATGACAGGGTAACCTCTGGGAGCGATAAGAAAACGTCGTACGAGCTTTTCAAGCGTTGACATTGAATCTTTTTTTTTTTTGAACTTTTCACCATTTTCTATCTTCGATAAAGAAAACGTAAATCTTTGGTCTTTAGCAAGGTTCTGGGAGGCTACTCCAGGAATGTAGAACTAGTCTTCATGCTGGCTTGATTGGACTCAAATTTTCAAATACATTAACCAGATTAAAAAGATACGGCGAGTCAAGTAAGACAGAACCACCACATCTGGCAATGCCTAGCCCTAGCCCTTGCCGTGTTGAGAAGAAGCTATTTATAGCACATAACGCGTTCACGAAAGAGAGGGATGATAGATTGTATCGTGGATGCTTTCCCGATTATAATTAACATGAGCATTTCCAGGTGCATCGTTGCAAAGGTTCACGGGTTGAGAAGCTTGTCAAGGGCCCAGATAATAAACTAATATATATATATATATATATATATATGTAGACAGACATTGAGTATTTGACTCTGAGAATGGAAAATAAGACCGGATATGTCGCCACCATCTTGGAGGGTGGACCCAACAGAGCTTTGCTAAAATTCAAGAAAAAAAATTACTTAAAATTTATTTTTTATATTGTTTTGATGTATGATGTGAAAAATAAATTCTAAAAAATAAAAAATATTATTTCAATATATTTAAAAAAACTTTAAAAAACAACCATATTAATAATCCAAAACACCCCTACTGAAACCTCGGGTATATTCAGGGCGGAGCTAGGTTCATTTTACAGGGGTGGCAAAAACTAATAAAATAATATATATATATATATATATTATTAAAAAGTTTATTTATTTAAATAAAAAAAATTAACATGTCTTGCAGGGGCCCGGGCCCGGGCCCTGCTTGCCACCCCTAATTCCGCCCCTGGGTATATTTATAATTATTTCTCAACAATCAACAAAATTAGGACTAATCTATCCGTGCTTTCGGCAGGGGCAAAAGAAACAGGCCCGAAATAGGGGGCATCTTTTGCTAGGGATTATGGGCTAAGATATTCTAGCCCAAGAAAATGGGTATTCACTTTGGGCTGAGGTCTTACAGCTTTTTTTGGATCCAATTGTTTTAAGAATTGAATGCATTGATTTTTAAGTAACAGATTCTTGAATTGATTTGATTAAGTGACAGAATTCTTTTGTTTTGAATAAAATTTTTAAGTGATGGAATTTTTTAAAATTCTGAAATTGGAAAATTACTAATAGATACTATTTTATTTTATTTTTATCATTTTACCATATTATCATTTCTTCTAACATAAGAATCAATAGTATAGCTAGAAAGGTAGGATTTTTATGAGATTTCCCTGAAACGGATCAATTTTTTTTTTCTTGCATGGAGGTCCATCTCTGAACTTGCCTTGCTTCAGTGTCTAGCTACTGTCTTGAATCGTGCGATCAAAACTAGTTGATGGGTTCAGCCCAAGTTAAAAATTAATAGAACATGTATTTTGATTATTCCTGTTTCTATATTTTAAAAAAATTATTTGTTTAAGATTTTTTTTTGTGTTTTTAAATCATTTTAATGTATTAATTTTTAAAAAATTAATTTAATTAAATAATTTAAGCTTATAGATAAAATTTCAAATATAATTTATATTAGTTTTTAACACAATCCTTTAAATAATTTTTAAACTTGAAACTTATTATCTTGTATTTAGTTTTTATCAAATAAATATAGATAATAAGATTCATATACATGATGGTTTAATTATTAAAATTCAAGTATCATATTAAAAAATTAATATTAATATAAAAAATAATATTTAAAAAATAAAAAAATTATTTTAAAATAAAAATTACTTTAAAAAACAATCTACAAGTAATTCTAACAAAACAAAAAGAAAAAACAGTACTGCCATTTCCTTTTCCATTTGAGAGCGAGCGAGGGAGAGGGAGGGCAGATCAGTAACAGCAACAATTTTTAAGGATAGATGAGGTAATATATGTGGTAACGTTAAAATAAAAGCCAAGTCCGAGTCAATCACAGCTCATCAGCTGCAATTTCAATGCGTGAATTCCGTTAAAGACTTTTTAAAAAGTCGAATACAATTATTCTGATAAGATATCTTTCCAAACATGCATGGGATTTGAAAAAAATTGAAATGAATATTGATTTTCAAACAGCCTGTAAGGCTTCTGGCCTCAGTTCTGGCTGTTGCTGTCGTTCCTCCCAGATGCAGACATGGCCTATAGTAAGGTTCCTAAAGCATCAAATTCAACTCATTGTTTTATCACGAATAATCACATTCGCAAGAGTCCATGACGGCGGGGAAAGGGACAGGCTTACAGTACAGATGTTGACGTTTGTATTCCATTATTACAAGTTGCTGTTGGGGTCCTCTTCTTATGCTTGGCAGCTTCTCTAAACTGAATGCTTCCGCTCATTGTAATCAGGCGTGATCAGGTGAAGCTGAGCTCATCTTCAAAGAAATTCCCCGCAAGAACCGTTAGAATATGAGCTTCATAATCAGGCCAAAAACAGAAGCAGCGCAGTTGCATGATTGTTTCCACAGTTGATCCTTTCTCTTTTAATAATTCAAAGATTTTTGGATAACATTATCTGAGGAAAAGGAACAAACTTGAGAAACAGTGTTTGCCAATTACAAGAAAACAGTACCTGAGAAGCAGTACGCGTATAGAATATAATTGCTTTAGTTTAGTGTATTTAGGCTATTTAATTTATAGCTTGATTAGCTATTATATTCATGACCCCCGCGTTGCCATGTTTATATATATAAAGAATTAAATATTGATACATTAAGAAAATGAACATTCAAATTCAGTAATTAGATATATTCTTTAGTGACCAATTTGTATTATAAAAAGAATTCTTTACATGTTAAAAGCTTTGTCTAACGATAATATTTGTGTAACTAATTTGATTTTAAATCAAATATTAACAACAATTTATCTAACTTTTATATTATCAATTTAAAAAACTCAAAATAACACTAGAATGAAGAAAAGTGTCCAAAAGCTGTGTAAAAAAGAAGAATATATCAAATAAAAAAAAAACCTGGGGAAATGCTGTGGTGTTTTTATGCTGCACAAACTGGCCCATATAAAGTCGTGTACAATAGCTCATGTATGTTGTCATTGCAACGCTGCAACCGATTAACAGCACCAGGAAATCTCACCACAAATTTTGCTGAAACAACCTCATACCACGAACTTTGTTTTTTTGTTTGGCTAAGAAAAAGATAACTGACACCATCATCACTGATTAATCAATTGAAATAAACGATGAAGAATTCGATTCATGTCAATTTTGTTTTATACATGGTGAATAGAATTATAAAATTCTGTGAACAGATGATGAATATTTGATTCCTTAACAGTGTCCTCTGGGTAAGTATGTACTTCGTTTTGTGTCCTCCATTTATGTCCAGCTTGAAACCTTCACCAGAGGAACTTCCATGTAGCTCAGTACCATCTGGTTCTCCTTCAATCCTTCGATGTTCACACAGTAGAAGCTTTCTGTTTCTCTGATCAATTCCCTGGCCTCTAGAAGATTATCTTTTCTCATTTCCCAGGCCACCAACCCTACCTCTGAGAGTGCCCTGCTTTCTTTAGCAATATCATCCCACATTTGCAAGCCAAAAGAAGAAGAAACATAAGGTATCAAAAACAGGCATTCCATGGCTATTCTTGCTTCTCTTAGATGGTCAGGGAAATGACAGTCCATTGATTCTATCAAGGCCATGAACTGAACCAGCTGCCCTGCAAAAACAGAGCCGTATCCTTTCTGCTCCTTCATTTCCATGCCCCAACCAATTCCATCTGCAATAGTTATAGTTCCCCTAGTACCACTACCACAATCAGTATTGAGGGTGATCGAATCTTTGGCTAACCTTAGAAACTCCCCAAGACTCCTGGCACTCCTCCCTTTCCCCATGTGAGGGAGACCCACCGTGCAATTGAAGGCTAACCATTCCCCTCTTCCACCTCTTTTCTTTGTCTTCTTCATCTCACTAACCAAATCCTCCATGTCCATCTCCTCCACTTTCAATCTCAAACCAAATGTTTGTGCGTGTTCATATAAGCGCAATTTCGTCTCCTCAAACCTCCTCGAGGAACCAAAACCAATGCAATCCTCTTCCTCCTCCCATTTTATTGCAGTCAATCTCACCATTCTTTGGCCTCGCCTCGCAAGTGTTTCGATCAGTGGAGGCCATTGCACACCCTGACCAATGTCAAAGTCAACTATGTGCACTATGTCAGCTTCTTCAGGGATGGCTTCTAGTATTACAGAATTGGCAGTAAAATGAGCAAACCTCCCGTAGGGAAATATCTGATAGAATGCTTTAAAGGCAGCCTCATAATTCTTGCTTGCTTCATGCCATAGAAAGTCCACTTCCCCTTCCCGTGCTTGAATCAAATAATAAGCAAGTCGCTCCAGGGTTGAACCAATAGGGCATGCCATCTCTTTTAACCGACTCATAATTTTTTCAGCTAACTCTTTCATCTCCACCTCCGCAGCTTCTCCATAAGCCTTGAGCAGATGGAGAATCATCAATTGGCTATCAAATTCCATGTCCATACCGGGCAGAACCAAGGATGTTTGAGTCGTCAGTGTGTCTATAGATGTCTCCATCGATGGTGGAGAGACAAGCAGGCTCCCTGCATCATCTCCAGGAAAGTTTTGCAGAGCACCACTGTTCTCACTCGCCAACCAATCATTTATATCCTCAATTTCTCTTACCATCAATGGATCATCAAAAGTAATATTAGACTCCGGAATTAGGGAATATTTCTGTTCCTCTGGATGGGACATGGTGACAGGCAAATCATCAACATGGGGGGGGAAACCTAGAGAAACTGGAGAAATTGGGATAGGAGAGGAGATATCAGAGAAACCTTCAAAAGATACGCATAGAGAAGAGTCCTCGGGATAGCTGCCTAATTGATCTGTGTTTCGAAAAAATAGGCCTACTTCTTCTATGGAATTGTACGTACTTTGCCATGAATAACAAGGAAGATATTCAACAACCATATTTTTTTTTATCTTATTAACTCAATGCGCCTTCGAGTATTTATAGGCTCGATGATGCTCAACCTAGAAAATGTCGAGATGGCACATCTTGATGAGTAAATTATCAATTAGTCTCTCTAGTCTCAAGAAATAATTTAATTAGTCCTCTTCATTTCAAAAATTAATTATCAGTCCCTTGGCCATTACTAACCTTGCTTAATTTAATATTAATTCATCTCAAAAAATGTTTTCTTTTTCTCATCAATCATTCAATGATATCTATTTTTTCCTTTTTAACAATTTAAAACGTAATTAAAATAAATTGAAAAAAACATAAAACAGACAAAAATGACTAAATATTAGTTTTTGAAACAAGGGGGCTAATTAATTCGTTTCTCAATATTATAATAGCTAATTTATGATTTACTCGAGGATTAAAAGAGTGCTAACATTTTCTTTTGAGATTCCAGGCGTCATTATAATCACACGTAGCCTCTTCTAGTTCATAATAGTTCCTGTTTCAATCATGATAATCATTCAAGTTTGCATCAAAATATTCCCCTCGAAGCAAATGACTTTAGAATGATCCAACTGCAAAACTCCATCTTGATAGCATACTTTAATCCAGCAAGTCACTTTAGATAGATGCATAAAATAACAATTTTTGCCCTTTAACATAAAAAATTCATCAAAAAAACTGTGGCCTGACACATGGTTCTTTGTCAACGCACCTGAAGTCATGGAGAGGTTTAAAGCGAAAGGAGAAAGGTTAAAATAGCAGTAATGATAATATGCAATTAGCAATAGATCTATCAGGTCTCTATCTAGAGATTTTTACGAGGGAAGGTGTCGAGTTAAGCTCCAAAACATCCTACACTGCAAAGAAATTCTTGTATTACTTCATACTTGAGTTTCTAATTATTATTTTTTCCCTTTTAATTGCCTCTGTTAACGTAGATTTTTGTTCTATTCTGCGGAAAAACAAACGGCAACTTAAAGTATTATTGTTATAATAAGAAGGTGTCTCTAACAACTTATATTTCTGTTTTCAGGTATTTTTTAAAAAAAAATTATTTGAAAAAATATTAAATGAATTTTTTTAATATTTTAAGATGATTTTAATGCATTGATGTTAAAAATATTTTAAAAAATATTTTAATATATTTTTAAGTTTGTTTTTTTTAAAAAAATAATCCACCGTGAGCTTAAACAACCCCAGGATCCGAAGCCATTTTTTGTGAAGAAAACTCTGCTCGCAATGATACAAATTAGAGGTCTAATTGGAGCATATGATGTCTCTCAGAGCAGAGAATATTTCCATGTGTAGAATGCTAAAAAAAGACTCGACGAAAATGGTCATAACGTTGCCATCCACATCCACATCCATGTCAATTCAACGCAGGAACATCCTTTCTTACAGGTAAATAATTAGGAAGAGAGCTGGTAATAACAGAAGGCCTGCGTGATAAAATATTGTTTTCCATATTCCAGCAGTACTGAATATAATATTTTGTCCTGTCTACATGCATATGGACAAATGCATCTCAAATCCATGGGCTCGTGGATGAAAAGCCGAATTATGGAGTTTTAATACCGGATATAAATAAGAGTAGCTGTCGGTTGTTGTCTCTTTTTTTTTGAAAAAAAAAAAAAGAACATTTCATGGGGTGAGAGAGGCTCGCTCGAACTCTCGACCTCAGGATAACTCTTTTAGCTATGAGACCTACGCGCTAGCCAACTGCGCCACCACCCCATCTTGCGACTCGTTAAGCCTATTAAAGTTATTATAGTTTAACAAAAAAAAACTACTGCTACTTTATTACATGGGGTTGCTTCTTGTCTTCCCACCACACCATGAAATGCCAAGTGATTTTCTCAAAAAAAAAAATTATGGTGAAGAATAGTTAATAGTATTTTATCTTTTATTTTTTGAATTTTCTTTGAAAAAAACACCCAGAAAAATTATGATTTGTAAAAAAAAAAATATTTCTATTTAAGATTTCTATAATTTCCTTGTATTTATTTTTTCATTCAAAGCGAGTCCATAAGATAATTATGTTATAAATTATTTACCAAACATCATGAAATTTATTGATTTTTCCTATTAATTCTCACCCGCATGAATTTAAATCCTTGAAAATTTATCTCTAGCATTGCTTTGTATGTGACCGCACGGGTTCAAATAGATAATGATAAAAAGATGTAAAAGAAGTTTCAACTAAGCTTGTGGGCTTAGTTTAATTTTTTTGGGTTTAGTTTCATCACAGTAAATACTTAGCCTAGGATGAGGATTGGTTTGATGAAATAAAACTTGACTCAACTGAGCCCATCTTGAACTTAATTTAACCATAGTGAGATCTAGCTCAACACAGGTTTGATTTGATCCAATCAAACAAAACCCACTTGAACCCATGTTCGGCTCGGTTGGATTTTTATGTACTTAGTTTAATCAAATAACTCAATCTTCTCTCTCTTTTCTCCCTTATTTTTTCCTCTTTCTAGTTTATTATTATTTACATCAATTATCCGTACATCAAGGAGAATATGATATTGTATACACTAAACTTTCATCTGCGTTTCACTTGCATCACACACACACACACACACATTACAAAATTATAGCACTCTTTTTAACTTAAAATCTAAATTCTAGTCCCAACAATGAGCATTAATTTTATTGTTTAATTTAAAAGTTTTAAATCTAGGCAACATGATGTAAAATCTTCGTTCAAACACGAGAGAATCTCAATCCAGTTTTTTAATGTCATGGTGAAATTGCAACTCTCTTCGCAAAGTTTGAGCGTACGTGGGCTAGGCCTCTTCAATGTTTTGCTTGTCAGTTCATGCTTATGCAGTAATCTCCAATAATAATAGCTAACCGAAACTGGATGGGTCGTTTGAACTCAATTTAACTAAAGCTAAATAAATTTATCGGCAAGAGGCCCAAGCGAAATTCAACCAATAAGACGACAGGTCTCCTGAAGTGTCATGCCTAAACATTGATGTGTTTCATGTCTCATGGAGTGGCATGATTTATAATTTGGACAACAATTTTGCAAATCAAACGAGGAAAAGAAAATAAATCTTCTGAGATTTCTTATAGAGATGAGGTGATATGCCCTTCCAATGTCAACATCTGCCCATGACACTGAAGGAACAGAGCAAACCACGCTAGTCCTGTTCTTGTCAGAACTAATTTGGCACCAGACTCCATTTCCCAGCATGTGATGAGATGTTTATAAGGTCAAAGAAACATGGCCCTGTGCTGATCATATGCCGATGAGCTGGTTTTCACTCCCTGGAAATCTGTCAAGGATCGAGCTCAAATCTAATCATCCATGGACATTCACACTCTTCCCATTTAACTATTCTCTCTTCCACCAACAGTCAGAACAAGTACACCACGCTGAATGCGAGAATATGTTCGAGTGACTGGCGTCCAGATAAATTCTGGACACGTCGCCGTACTTGGATGGTATGTTTTGGGGACGTCAACCCTTTTGCCAGCTTCGATGCAGCACTATCACATCTCCCATGGGGAAACCAGAAAAAAAAAAACATTTTGTTTTTTCAATGATTATTTTACACGTTACAGGAAGAATAAAGATAAACAAAATGTTAAAATATTATTTTTTTTATCAAATATGTATTATTATAATAATATTTTTTTAATTTATATTTTGTTCTTTTAATTATTCACATGTTATAACTCTAAAAAACTCATGTTATTAACTTGATAAAATCATCTGATTGCTTCATGTTATGTTTTTTTTTTAATTTTATCTAGTTGATTAAAAATTATTTAAATTATTTTTAAGTTTATCAGTCGATGGAGCTACTTTAAATTATCAAAATAATTATATATTAAATGTATTAAAATATAATTTTCTATTCTAAAAATCATATTGTCAATTTATTTCTTCTATAAATACCATTTCTCGTGCACAATGGAGAAGGAATCACAAATCATCCTGGATATTGGGATGTACAGACGAAGAAGAAGAGAAGCATCCACACTGCTCGAGGTATTCCATGTTGTGTCAAGCAGAGCTGTTTCAGGTACACACTTTCTTCTCTGCCACAATGTGAAACTTTTCAGAATCCACCCACACCCACAACGCTTTTATCCCTGTCCTTTTAGCTTTTGGCAAACAGCCTTCCAACACGCCTCGTCTCGACAACAGTAAATTTTCATGACATTTGAATAGGATTGGAGGTGTCGGTTAGGCTATATTTTAAAGTGTTTTTATATTAAAATAATATTTTTTTATTTTTTAAAACATTATTTTTAATAAAAATAATTTATTTATTTTTTTAAAAATATAATTTATACTGAATTTCCAAATAGCTTCTCCACTTATCAGCAAGGAAATGGTCGTCCTGGCAAGGGCATGTGATGATGCAAATTTAGACCATGGATGCCAATGAAGGGATCATCTGTGGAATACCTTGAGACTAGCAAGCGGTTATGGTTTTTTTTAAAAAAAGTTTTTTTATTTAAAAATATATTAAAATAATATATATTTTTTGTTTTTTAATTTATTTCTGCTAATGGTATATTAAAATACTTTAAAAATAAAAATATATTTTAAAAAAATAATATTATAAAAAACACTGTTGAACCACTTTCATGTATCCTATTAAAAGTATGTTTGATAATATGATAGTAATTATTATTGAAATAATTTTTTATACCAAAACACATGTTAATAAATTTTTTTATTTTAAAAAAAAATTCTTTTTAATATTAATACATCAAAATAATTCAAAACATACAAATTATATTAAATTTTAATAAAAAAATAACAAAACACAAATTCAACTACATTTCCAAACAACCTTTAAAAATAAACAATCATACATGCCATTTAAAACAAAGTTAAGATAATTCCAGAAGGTTGGTGAACCGAAAAAAATCTAGCTTTAGCACTTTTGACTGGGTGACAGTGGATTTTAATTGTTATTTTTGTATTATATTAGTGATTTTTTAAAAGTATTAAAAAAATAATATTTTTTAAAAAATAATTTTTAATATTAGTAGATGAAAATGATGTGAAAATAAAAAAAATTAAATTTATTTATTAAAAAAAAAAGACAAAACAGGGAATTCACCTGATACAAAATGTGGCTGATGCTCTCTCACAATGAAAATATGAGTTGATGTTTTATTTTTCCATTTCCCTTTACTGGCACTCTAATTTACTATGATCACTTCACAGCAAATTTAGACAGTAAATAAGTGTCACATTGATGTCATTGGTACAAACATTTCTTACAAGTTACAGCAAATATTAAAGACAACAGGCAAGTAGCAAAATGTCCAACAGTTCCCTACTAGCTAACCTCCTCGTTAGAGAGGCCAATTGACTCGAGTTTTAACAAGGCCCAGACGAAACAGAAAGGGAAAAGGACTCTCAATCTCTACTTAATGATTATTACAGTATTACCCTAGAATAAGAAGAAGAGAAAAGTATGCTGTCTATATCAACAAACGCGGACCTTTCACCTATAATTAGGCTAAATCATTCCATCCCCTAACCTACACCTCTAAACAGGCATCCCCTTAAACCCTCCATTAAAAGACCAAAGCCAAATACAGCACAAAACTTTTATTTATCCTTCTCAACAACCTTAACCCACCCCCCTACTCTATCTCTCCCCTACTTTCCTCCTCTCGCTCTCGCCCTCTCTCTCTCCAACCCTCATCACCAGCTTCTGCAGCTCTTCCTTCTGTCCCAGAAAACACCTTCAATTTAAGCAAAGCCTGAGAAACCAAATTTTTTTTAAAAAAAAACCCCGAAACTAAACAAAAACAAGAAAACCCATTTTATTTGTTTATATTTTTCTCAAATCTACCAGGACCCAGAAAGAATAGAGTAAATTTCAGATCTCCACCGCTCGATGTGGCGGCCGCGTGCTAAATCGACGGTTAAGATTCGCGACACCCCGTCTTCTCCTTTCTCTTTCTCCACTTTCAAAGATATCCAAAATCTTTGCATCGAGGACCATCCCTCCAGTCCCATAAAAAAATCCTCGTCCATTTTCCACCGGGTCCGGCTCGCTAACACCTTCCTCCGCTCCCTCTCATTATCCTTATCCGAACCAGAACACAATGCCACTCCAGCTCATAACAAAACGACAACGCCACCGCTCCAAGAACATCCTCTTATCACTATCCCGGGTGCCGACAAACGAATTGTCGTCTACTACACAAGCCTACGTGTGGTTCGTTCAACATTTGAAGACTGCAAGACCGTGCAATCTATCCTACGTGGATTCCGCGTTTTAATCGACGAACGAGATCTCTCAATGGACTCGAGTTTTTTAAACGAGTTAAATCAGTTCTTTTCCGGCGGTGGTAATTGTGGTCGGAAGCTGACATTGCCACGTGTCTTTATCGGAGGAAGATACATAGGTGGGGCCGAAGAAATCAGACAGTTAAACGAATCAGGTGAGCTCAAGAAATTTATAGAAGGATTGCCTGTTGTGGATTCCGGTGTTTGTGACGTGTGTGGTGGTTATAGGTTTATTTTATGCGGTCAATGTAGTGGGAGTCATAAGTTGTATATAGAGAAAGCTGGGTTTAACTCCTGTACGGCTTGTAATGAGAATGGTTTGATCAGGTGCCCTTCTTGTGCTGTCTAATTTTTATTTTAATTTTTTCAAATTAGAAGGTTTGTCGTTATTTTTCCTGGGCTAATCTTAGTTTATAGCGTTTCTTTTTTTTCTTTTTCGGTTTTTGGTATTATGAGATAAGTTTTTTTTTATCTTGTAATGTAATAACCTTAAAATCAAAGTTAGGAAGCTAAGGTTATATTATCGTTATAAATTAACACCACTTCTTTCTTTCTTTGTTTTGAAATTATGATTAATGCGTAGGCAATTTTAGTTATAGGAAAGATATGCATGTCATTAACTATTTTGCAGTTTGGAGATCCTTTTCACATTTTGGAGCCCTGGAGGTGAGAGTTTACTGCTGGAAGTGCAGTGACTGCAATCATGCGTTAATGTCAGGGAGACTTGTTGATTTTAGGAAGGGGATATGATGACTGATGGGGGTGGTTATGTCTTGTCTCTTTCTTTTGGGTTTGAGCCATGTTTGATGCTGACTCTTTTTTCTCCTTTTCTTTTTCCTTGGAGATTAGGAATTTCACTTTCCTTTGGAATCTGATCGAGTGTCTCGTGTATTTGTCCTCGTTTTGGCTCACAGCAATGGGTCCTCTCCTTTTTGAAAATTATTGGGAGTTAGAAAAGTATAGCTGGATGAACAAAATTCATCTTTTTGTTGACTGTTCAGTGAATATCTATACAGATAACGTTTTGAGTTTGAAAAAGAAATAGAGTCTATCTTATCTCCTAAATAACTAACACGCCCTTCCTCTCTAGCTTAGGGTGTCTTCTTGTCACTCGAAGCTTGCTTCTTACATCAAGAAATCTGGTTAGGTGCTTTGTAAAGATACCTGTCAACTGATCTTTGCTGGACAGAAACTAAACTTTTGGCTTTCTTCGGACAACCTATTCTCTTATCGAACGGAAATCGATTTCGATATGATTTGTTGTAGCTTTTGAATATGTGCTCAATAAGCATGTTAGAGATGTATAGAATCCTGTTGATCAGTGCCAGGGATCCTCCACACCTCTAACAGGAATGATATTATTGCAATGTGAAATAATTTGGTGTGATATTTGATCGTTTTGATTTGGGATGCCTGCATTATCATTGGATAATGTGGCTCAGCATTTTCATATGTTGCTTCATTTTATGTTTGGATTTTAAGATCAGGGTTAATCGGGAGGTGGCTTTTTCACTGAGAGTATCTTCCTGCAGCCGTTCACAGCCAAATTTGTGTGTTTATGGAAATTTCTTTTTCACAGCCTTCCAAAATTCAGATGCAAACTCTGAATAGGAGTATATGGTGAAGAACAAACTCACTTGTGACTCAAGCTTTCAAGACACCCTTCATTTTATACCAGCACGTCAAATTAACTTGAAACATCTGGTATAGCCTTGGACAGAAGCAATAGAGGCTGTCAAAAACTAGAATTCCTTGGCAATTTCTTGTTTCTCTAAACAAGTAATAAAGGAAATTACAGATTACAAGTAGCCAACTAGGCGGGAAACTGAACTAATTTCCTTCAAGAGGAACTCTTACCAATATTGTCCACATCCACCAACCGATTTCATACCCATAAGATGTAGTTACGCAACTAAAACCGGCACTGGTATGAGAAATTAAGAATAATTCTTCTTCTTCAGCATGTCTAATCCTCCATCTCCACATGCGATGGTGACCTATCGCATTTAAGAACTTACATCTCATTAATTATTCACTAAAGCATGACTCTACCATTCTTGATTCTCCCTTAAATTTACTGGCGTGAGCTGGTCTAGAATGGTCATGGGCAGGAGAGGCGGTTTAGTTGAAGAGGTGAGAATGTCTGGAATGATTCTAGGTCTTGGAGAGACTATTAGCTTTTATTGATGGAGAAATCACAAGAAATTCATTAATAGAGCAACAAAGAATGTTTCTTTGTTTCGTTTTACTTATTTTCTGACAAGGTTGCACGTCGAGGTCTTTTTTGAAGTTGCAGTACTACTACGTGTATAGTTGAGACGTGAGCCCAACTAGCATAAGAGTCTCGTCAAAAAACACCAAAACTGGGTTGAGCCGCATCAAGTTAAATAAGTTGACTGGCTCCATGATCGACGCTCCTAGGAGGCTTGGATTCTTCGGCACACCAACAACGCAAGTTCCCCCTCTGGTGGATGACTCTTCCATGTTTAAATTAGCCAAATATTTGTTAGCGTAGAAATTGTAAAGAATAACTTTTATCAACGAGGGTATATTCCTTTTTCTTTTTTTCTATGATTCTCTTTTTCAGAAAAACCCCATTCCCCTCAAAATTCGCATCCATTTGTGCCCCCCACCCACTTGTGTCATGCCGCCCCTTTTAATGGAGGGAAGGGCTCAAGTGAAAGGGGGCTCCTCCCTCTCTCAGGATCAAGTTCATCATCATTAATGCAGCTATTCCAGGTCTTTCTGTCAGTAAATGCAGGCAGGCATATGACAGAAGTTGTCGACAGTCATGTACTGGGGCAAAATCCCTTTCAAGTTAGATGGCTCGAGATGCCTGGGTAAGGAGGTCCCAATCCTACAGGGCAGGGCCTCTTGGCTCGTAATTTTGAATGGTCCGAGTTAGGATTTGAGACCCATAGTCCACATAATGTTGTGTGTGTGTAAATTGGGGGCCTGGAAGGTCCAGCCCCGTCAAGCAGCGCTAGTGATGTTTTTGCTGATTTTCTCGCGGGTTTTTCGAATTCGAGAAAGTTGTGCGTGCTCTGTTGATCTATCCATCCAAGGTTCTGAGAATATCAGGACTCCTACTTCTGAGCCTAGCTTACTCCCAAGAAGCCAACAAACAAAGAAACAAAGTGCTGCCAGCATGAAAAATGGGGCAGGGGCGAACTGTCTTCGCATGAATGAAACGACGATAGTTTATGAACAGGAATTCCTGGAGAAGGGTGACGATATGCAGCGGCACTTCCCCTGCCTCGCCACTGCAACTCATAAAACCCGGGCTATTTAAGTCATTTCAATTTACCCCTTTAAAAGTACACTAAGAACAAGAACACCATCAGTCGGCGACCCCCCCCTAAATTCTTCAAAACGAAGAAAAAGAATCATCATCAAGAACTGAAAAGAAAATGGAGGAAGGTCAAGATACACCAATAAACATAACGAAGTTCAGTGGAAGATCAATACCAATCTCTCTCTCTCTCTTTAGACTCCAAAATCAAAGACCTCAAATGCCTATGCTTGGACTGTGATTGGACTTTGTGCTCATCAATTATGTTATGTTGGTTTTGAATCTTGGGTTTGTTGCAAATGGCAATACTAAAAGATGCTTGGACTCGGCTGATTTCAGTGTTCCTTCTCTGACAATTGCTCTTGTTTATTGGGATTTAAAAGGCAATAACCTTATGAAGTGTGGGCCTGTGGACCTTCTATGATGGTCCTTGGTATCAACAACAACTTCATTCAAGATTTAACAAACCAAGTTTGCTGTTTAATTTCCATGCAGATGAAAGTAATCTTTTCCCTTGACTTGTACTGTCTGTGTGGACTTTCTGCTCAATGAAAATGGAATATAAGATGAATATATTAGCTGGGAAGGACTAACAGTTTTGTCTGTCAACCATAACCAGAGAGTATCCAGTCAATTGTGTTATGATCCTGATCCATTTATCATTTGATGCAAGTTTGTGGTTAGCTGTCTCTCGCTGACTGTAACAAGGAGGAAGTCGATAGCTGGACCTTTTATGTAATATTACATATAACATAAGAATAATGAAATTGAAATATTAACTATTCATACAATTGGCATCACCAAAGGAGCAAAATTAGAATACATTTTTGTCCTGTAGATATTTATTATTGCTTACTTGGCTAGCTATTATGAGAAATTATAGCACCAATTAACAAAATAAAACATATGCGGTGAGATTTTATTATGTTATTGGCTAAGATTATCAAAAACATATTTTTAACACAACATCTAAAATATAAAATAAATTTAAATTTTAAATTAAAAAAAAAATTCAAACACCTTAAAATACATTATTCAAATAAAAATTCAGCAGTTTGAAGATAATTATAAAAATTATAGTGACAATTTAGAAAATTATAATTATTATCCGTAATATAAATTTTCTTAGCACAGTGCATATATAATCATGTTGCAGCACCAAAATCTAGAAGAAAAAAAAACATGATATCATCTCTTATCAATAAACTCAACTATAAGCAAATATAATTTAACACTCATACCGTAGTTTTAAGCAATAAACTATTCACAAAGCTAATTAGTTATAAACTGCAAATGCAGTTCCATCAATCACAACTTATTCACAAAGCAAAACCATATTGATAAAAAGAAAGGGTATAAAGTTCACAATCGACTTTACAACCCATGTATTAACCCATAGCAGAAAATAATAATAATAATAATAATAATAATAATAATAATAAGCCTATAAAATTCTTAAAATTTCTTCCTGATTTGAATAATTTCTTGTTATATACATTTTTTCTTATCATAGTCTACTTCTAGTCTATCAAAATCTAAACTTTCATCACCTCTAAATTATTAGCAAATCAAACCAATATTAAGCACAATAATTTATAAAGAAATTAATTAAATTTAGTTCAACTAATCAGCATATAGTAATAAAAAAGTTACATTTTTTTCCAAAACTTTCTCAATAACCAAACAAAATAACATTATAAATGAAACAACTTACAATGCAGACTATAGAGGAAGTCGTTGATGATGGGAAAAAAAAGATCACTGTTGATGAAGGCTGAAGAGTAAGTCGTCGTTTAAAAAGAGTGAACAGTGTAAATACTGAAGAGCATTGCCACTATCTACGAAGAGAAATCTGTGAGCCATCAATGATGGGGAAAAGAAAGTCGTGAGGTGTGAGTTGGTGTTAGGTAGGCATTAGTTGTTATTAAGAGAGCGCTGCCATTATTGATGAAGAGGAAGCCATGAGGCATGAGGCCATGAGCTGTTAATAGAGAAAGAAATTAGATTTAGAAATTTAAAATTTTAGGGATTTAAATTTTGTTTGTTCTTTCTGTGTGTGTATTATTCGCTGAGAGAAAGATAAAAAAACACGCAATAGCTAATGGCCCAATAGCTTCTGGACAACTAGAGCCTCGAAGCAAGGGTTATGACAGTATATATTTTCTGATGAGATGGTGTTTTTATATGATTTTAATTTGATTTCATTAGTTTTTTAGTATTTTAAACGATTTTGCATGTTAAATATATATATTCACTTTTAAAATTATATGACTTTAAAAAGATTTACCAACCTTGTTCCTGGATTCTGTGTTCATATTGGCAAACCTCTGATATTTAAATTATATTAGTGGCTTGTTCTTATTAAAACAGATACGACATCAATCATTCTCTTCAACTCCCTCTCTTTTCTTCTCTCTCACAAATTTAAAACCAAAGCCAGGGTCCCAGTTTGTGACCTGTGAATGATAGCCACCAAGAAAAATCCAAGAAGAAAACAGTTAATGCTGTGTTAGCAGAACATAAAGAACACTCCATAGAGTGTGAGTGCCCGGTTGGAGAATCACGGCTTTTGACTCTTTTTGAAGCTTACGTAGCTTTTCATCCCCAAGCAAAATCTTTAAGTGTTCAGCAGCAATTAAAAGTCAACATCACAACCTATTTCACGCATGGTTTTACAGCTACTTTTAAAACCAACAAGACGTAGCTTTTTAACTTAATCTTTTAATACAATTGTTATTTACTTTTATTGATTGTTATAAATATTCTTTTTAACTCTACCGGTCCCTTGCTTTTATTTAATAAATATTATCCCTTGCAAATCTATTTGATTCTCACTCACAGATTATTTTAATATTAGAAACAAATCTTCTTCAAAGTTTGCAAAAAAGAAGTGTTTGATCGTGTACACTGACTCCTGCGTTGTGTGATTTGAATAAACATTTGGTAAGCAGAAAGAGAAGACGGTAGCTTTTGACATGCATGCCGCTTATCCATGTAGAAGCCAAGTCAAGATGATTGTAGTTGCAAATATGGCATTGTATAACTATGCTAGAACAGATATTTAAAGGAGATTATGTATTCACTAGGTTTGATTAACATTATGATTTCATACCGACTGATATATTTCTATATGTTTTTAATATCTCTTCTTAAAGGCTTCCAGATGAAGATGATATTTATCAAACACATGAGAGATGTGGGCTCTTAGACACCCAGTAATGATGGGTTCTTTGTGACAACATTGCTTTTCTCTTCATGAAAAATGTTAATTTAAATACGCAACGTATTGAATTAGTCGTATGCTATCAATTTTTTCGAAGATTTATGTCAAAGGAAATTCTGACTTCATGTTCACTTTTTATACACACACACAAACACACACATGTATGTATCTTCTTTTCACGTGTCCTTTTTAGTAATTTTGATAATAAAAACCCTTTTCACAATTATTTTTAACATTCTATAAAATATTTCCCATTAAAAAGCACTTATCATAATTATTACCAAATACCTTTTCAAAAAAGCTTGAGCCACTTTTACAACTACAATAAAAAATCACAGCCACCAGAAACCACAGTTTGCTGTGCAACGTACCAAGACAACCCCTCCCCAATTTGCCCAATTTGTGGCCTCCTAATCCAATATTTCTGTTGCTCATCATAAAATTGAATAATAAGTCAAACAGATATTATTTTTTAAAATATATATATATATAATTAATTTATATATTTAAAAAAAACAAAAAATATTTTATATATTTTCCAAAAATACTTTAATAAACAGCAGCACCAACACTCGTAAACACCAACAAAAAACGTGCCATCGTGAAATGGTAATTCAAAAATCCACTGAATACTTGATTCCCAGTCTGGTCTCATCGTTACACCGAAAAGCAATAAATCAACATAACGGACATCCTCATTAAAAGTACACTTCCCTTTTCATCTATGGAATCGTGAAACTATTTTCTAAATGTTCATCTTGTGTGCACGTAACACTGGAACGAGAGAAACCGGTGTACACAGTTGTCATCATTTAGGGCAACCTAACGGAAGTAAATGGACACTGTAGGGATGTCAACATCATTTCCCTCGTCATCATCGCATGCCACAACAACATCAAAGTGGCGGCGATAAGCAGGCAGCTCAACTTTGGCCACTTCCCTCACCAGATCAACCACCTTCCTGTCCATTCTCTCCCTATGCCGAGGGAACATGCTATTGTAGAGCAGGCAGCTACCAAATGAAATGCTGTAAGCACTCAACCCCTTGTCTGTAAACCATTGCAGAAGTTCCCTCAAGGTAGGATTGTTTTTCAGGGTCCACCTGTCCCAGACAGTCCAGCTCAGGTCTTGATGCTTCATAACCTTGGGTGGGACAGGCTCGGCCATGGAGAATAAAGGCAGTGCAAGGTTGGCAAATGTATTGCGGTAGTCCTCCACTTTGTGTGCCCCATCCAGAACCTTGTACAGCTCCAGGCACACAAGACCAGTGGCCATAGCTGTGGAGGTTGCGATAGCAGGGATGATCCTTCCAGCAATAAACTTGGCTTTCAGCTTGTCGACCTCAGGAATACTGTAGTTTCTAGCTCTCATGTTGGCCAGCCCAGCTATCAGATCCATATGGTAGTTTGTATCATCATCCTGCATATATACAGAAATAAGTTACTAAAGAAGTAAGATGGTTCCAAACATGGATGGCGTCAAGGATATAAAATAGATAACGGCATAAATGCCCCATATTTGGCCGACATGCAAGTTAACACTCCAAGTCTCACCACCTAAATAAGGAACAAAATTGCCAAGACTCTTAACAGATTTATATACAAGCTTCAAGATCTTCAGCGATAATGACAGATTTTCCAAAGAAATGAGTGATAAAAATATTACTAAAAGAAAGTTGACGAAAGAGAACCTTCTCAAACTGAATTGGCTTCATCCTGAACCCTGCAGGCAGGTTCTCCCTGCACAGCTCTAATTTTCTAATTAGTTCATTGATTATTGCTGCATCATCCACAGATGCATTAGACAAATTAGTAGCCTTCTCATCCGTCTCAATCTTCACACCTTCCCTTGGCTGAAAATCCGGCACAATCACCTTGTCAACAGCTTCAGCTACCATCTTAGGATTCCTGATCCAGTCAGGAACTGGGATCCCGAAAGTTTCTGCTCGTAGTACTGACGCTGCCATTACAAAATGAAGGTGGCTAAGATCCGTGGTTGAGAACTGGAGTGGATGAGGGAATCGCTTTGGGGCTGACCAAAATGGAACCCCGCTACTAGTTGATGCATCTTCAGGAAATGTGTAAATCAACTGCTTCACACGGTCAGAGAAGTAATCTTCAAACCTGAATTCAAAATATGTATACAGTCAGATATGGAAAGGGCAGGCCCATTACAAGATAATAAGAGAACTCATCAGAGGAAGTACTTTAAACGAGCCCATGAAATGCAATCCTGTAATGTCTCGCATTTTTCCTTCTCGAGGCACTCAAGAACACGTTCCAAGATATCCCTTGACTGGGCATCACCAGCTTTTATCATAGCGTTAGTATATTCAACTGGATTTGATAGATAGGCATTCACTTCTGCAGGAGTTTTCTCCACCAAACCCTCAAACTCCGATCGAGCCCATGTCAAGCAATGGTCAATGTTGTGTGGGAAGGAGTGCACGGTGCACATCGGAGCTTGTTTCTCAGGCGGGTCCCTGGAAGCACCATAGTTTTCAGTTAGGTGAGGAATCACCATCTGAGTGTTGCATTTGGCACCTAAGGTTCCAGACTCGAGAAGAGGCTTTTGGAAGTACAAGCACCTCTGATCAACATAAAGTCTCGCATTAACATTGTCTAAAGCATTAATAGCAACAGTTAAGTTTTCCCAGAAGGTATCATCAAACACATTTTCTGTTTCAGGGCCAACACGATTTTGCAGAGCTTCAATCTTGAGATGAGGATTTATTAATGCAGCAGCTGAAGCAGCGACTGTGGATTTGGCCTGTCCAATATCCCAGTCACGGAAGAGAAACTGCCTGCTCAAATTACTCTTCTCTATTACATCATCATCAGTTATTGTCAGCTTTCCTTGTTCACCACATGAAACACCCATCAGCGCTAAGTTCTTCAAAAATTCACAGCCTAGGGCACCAGATCCTACTACAAACAAATTGGCACCCTCCAGTTTCTTCTGAAGATTGGATCCAAAAACAGAAATTTGAGCATCATAACGGCTGTTTAATGGCATGAATTCACTGGGATCCAAATTAGCTGTGGGAAGTGACTCCACAGAATCAAAATAAAAGAACTGTGACAGCAGGAAAAGCAGGATTAGCTTACACAACAAGAAACCTAATTGCATTGATAACAGTAGACACTGAAGGACCCAGTTGTGAGCTATGCATGAGATTAAATGAGTGGAACAGAGCTGCCTTATTGAACCAGGAGGTGATATTAATAGATTATTCTGATTAATAGATGAAACTCAGCAGTAAAAGGCTCTTATGAACAGCTAAAATCTCAGGCCCAACAATCTAAGTGCATGAGTGGATGCTTATGCACAAATGAGAACCCATTGTGTGTTTATGCCGAGACAATTATGGTTAAAAAAAGCTCTTGAAAGAGAGGGAGGCAGAGGCTCCAAAAGGCTTTAGAGGTCTACCAATGCTCAACAAAATCTAGAACTAGTACCCACCTGAAACAGGGGATGAAACTTTCCAGAACATGCTTTGACAACCTCTTGTCCCACAATACCACCAAACATAGCAGCCATAGGATTCAGTACAGCCCTGGCACCAAAGGCAAAATGTCGCAGAAGTTTTGGATTGATGTCTTCAACCCTACCATCTCCAGAGTTTTCATTGATGAGACTGGCAAGAGATACAAGCTTCTGAGCATCATCTTCTGAACCAGCAACAGGGAGGCGACCCATCTCAGACACAAACTTGTCCAGAGCTTGAAATGCCAAGTGTAGGAGAGGTGGGCGATCAAACTTTGAGAAATCACTCAAAAGAAATTCACCAGGATCTTTAATCGCTTCCCTCAAAGTCTTAAAGTTCAACACCTTCGGCTCTTTTACCTGTGTAACAATGCCACCTTTCTCATAGATACCAAAGTCAGAGGTGTCCTCCTCAAGAAAAAATGAATATGCTCTGGTGTTTTTAATCTTTCTAGGTTTTCCATCATTTAGTTCTGTCATTCCCTTAACTTCGGAGAAAGCAACAAGATCCCCATCTTGAAACTCAAGCCTTTCATCATCAACGCATGACACTAATGCAGGGTTGTCATTGCTGATGGATGCAACTATGCCCGTGTGTGGTTCCTCTCCATCAACATCAAACACAGTGAATTCAGGTCCAAAGTCGCAAAAAATGGAACCGAAAAGGCCTCTTACTTCAGCCTTGATGAAAGAAATAGGAGGCTTATGATCATGGCAATAGTCATTGAACTCGATGGCTTTCTCAAAAGTGACATCAGTAAACACAACAGCCTGCATCACCAGGGGGAAAAAGGTGGATATAATAAAATATATATAATGATAAGGTAACAAGAACACAAAAGTGAGAGAAACAGCAATGAAATGCTCAACACACTAAAAAGCTAGCATTTGTTTCCATGATAATTTCCTTCCATATGTTACAGCAATTCATACTCATTTTTCCAGAAAAAATAATGAAAACAATGAAATCACAATCTCTTGTTTAACTGTTTTTCAGATAAAACTAGATTTCACAGCAGAAAATGCTGGAAGCAACATGATCTGAACAAAAACAAGCATAAGTGATTCCTTGATTGTGTAGCTTTCTCCCATCCTCTGCTTCATGCTTTCATGTAACTTTCTCCCAGAAATTTCATGCAATTTTAGAAGATAGAATGTGGGTTCTCAATCATAAGGAAGAAACGCACACCACATTTAGCAAAACATTCAAGGACACAAACTTGTTGAAAAGTCATTAAATTGAAAATGTATTCATTACATGGCCTTTCTAGCAATGTCGCAAGATAACATTGGGGAGACAGAAAAGGCTACTCCCGTATCCTTCTATTCACTCTTTGTATTCTTCTTAAATTTAACAGCTTTGGAGTTTCATCTAGATAAAGAATGTTACTGAAGAACCAATCGTCTAGCCACTGCCTCTTTACTTTCTCCACTTTTCTCTTCAGCCACTCGTGCTCAGCATTTTAAGACTCTTATCGGACCTTTACATGAGATTTTCAGCAGTAATACAATTTACAAGTCAGCCCACCATACAGCTCACAAGGAGAATGAAATGAAGCTTAGGATGCAGTAGCATATCACAGTTTCAGCCGATGTTTAACATGACCCTATAAAAGACCAGATTCTTTCCCACGAATCCTGGACAACCTAGTTATAAGAAATATTACTTTATGTTCCAAAAGCAGCATTTCTAAAATCAATCACCTCCCCAAGCTCCACATCTGCCCCAGAATATTCATATGTGCCAGTAAAATAAAATCAATACAGCCTCTACCAAAAAATCATGTACCTCAAGACTGTAAATCCAAATTAGCATTAACAGCCCTATTTGTAACTAAACAAAACCACTTGCTCACAATGGATTTGTTCATAATGTTGAACATATAAATATAAACAGGAGTATTCCACAAAGTATCCATTTGATATTCTATAGTAACTTTTGCATCTGCTTTGCTTTTCATAGAAAAAGCTTGTAATCATGATAAGGTACCTACCACACAAATAGAAGTGTAATCAAGAATATCCAGCTCAAGATGTTATGGTTCACTTGTTACAAATGAATCCTTCAAATAAACTAATCAAGAGAAATCCACCGAGAAGGAAGTACCTGGAACTTGGAAAGATGCTCTTTTGTCAATTTTGTAGTTAAAGTAGAAATGACCACTGCATTGTTGAGTTCCTGCAACTTCTGAACAGAAGCAAGCGCTCTATTAGTGCCAACATCATTTTCTGAGAAAACAAAGTTGCTGGACAAATCCCACAGCTCCACCACCCCTTCATCATGCAATGTTACGGACTTGACACCAGCAAGAACAAGGTTTTTAGCTGCAGCAAATAAAACAATACACGCGCATTAGAAAGAGAAACATTTACAAAAACTTCACACCAACAGCAACGAGATTTAAAGAAAATTTAAAACGTTACATTATTTAAACACATGCAAGAATGTTCAAAAACAGTTGCAGAAAAAAGAAATCCAACTACAACAAACTGCCAAAACAAGATTAATAAGCAGGCTTGCATTCAACTGATGTAGTTCAAATTGAACAGGGAGAAATTGAGAGAACTTAAGAAACAAAAAGGAAGAAGAAACGAAGACAAATAGCTTGCAGATAGCCCTCTCTTTCATAAGCACAAATTCAGCATTCCATTTCCAACGTTTCTTCAACAGAAAACAAAACAATAAATCCATAAACAGCAACAAAAATACCAAATTAGCCTAGAAGCTGCCTCACTCATGATCTTAAAGAGCTCACTAATTAAACCAACACAAATCAAGCTTAGAAGCAAATATCTAGCCACAGTAACTGAAATCTGATCACCTTTAACTACAGAGATTTAAAATTTCAAAATCTAATCATCATTTGCTCCCAAAACTTTCACCATCAACAACAAAAAAATAATCCACAACAAGATCCAGAAAATCACCGAAAAAAATCAAACCAGAAATTAAAAAAATAACAGGATTAAGAAAAATTACAAGAAACTGAAAAATAATTGAAGAACCATACCAATCTCAACACCAAGTCCTTGCATCCCAGAAACGAGAACATTAGAACCAAAGAGCCTCCGCATCGTCTCCCTACCGTAAACAGCAAGCTGCCGGCTATGAAGATCCTCGTCAATCTCCGATGGATTTGAATCACCAAGCGCCATGCTCACCTTCTCTTCAGCACCACCACTCTCTTTACTAATATCACTACAATTACCAATAACGCTACTAGTTTTCTTATTACTATTGGCGGCGGTCGATTCCAAATAACAATCGACCCGATGCTTCTTAAAGACCGATGAAGAATCTTTTGCTATGTTGTTTTCACTTCCTTCTCCTTCTACCAACACAGCTTCAACTGGTAGCCTTTTAGGAAGCATAAAGTACAGTAAACTGCCAAACAAGCCACAAATCATCACAATCGAAATCAAAGATAAGCTGTTGTTAGCGATTATAGTCGCAACAAAGATCGGTAACGCAAACATAAACCCTATTCCTAAACCTAACATCAACATGATTGTAAGATAAAGAAATGGATCAATGGATTTGTGAAGATAGAGAAAGAAACATACCGGTGAGGACTTAAATAAGGAAAGAATGGAATCTAAGAGAGGAAGAATGGGGAGGAATCGAGAGAGAGAGTGATTTGCTTTATTAAGGAAGAATATTGAGTGATTTTTAGAAACGGAGGGGGGAGAAGGGAAGGGTATTTGTGGATTTGTGTGTTTAGGGTTTAGGGGCAGGAGGGGTCAAGGGCTGTCCGGCTTTGGCAGGGTCGGGGTGCGTGTTGTACTGTCATGATTTTCTCTCTCTATGTTGAAGAGAGAGAAGAAAGGTGTGTTTTGGTGTGAGGAGAGAGAGGGGAGTAAGATAAGTCAGGTTGAGAGGGAGGCTGGTGTGTTCGTGTAGGGGAATGACTGGTGAGAGGTAAATTGTTTGAATCGTGTGACTTGGGGTAGATGGTTAGTCGTTGCCGTTTTATTGGGGTTGTCGGGGGTGATGATGTCGTTTTTGTGGTTGTTTTGTTGCATTTCATTTGTATGGGATGGAAACTCTGGGCCGCGAAAGCATGCTTTCGGACACTTTTTATTTGAATTAAAGGAATTGCATGTGTTTAAGATGTAATGAATTTCGATATAAATAGTTGGTAATTAACATAATTTAACAGGTGAATTTATTTAATTTTGATGTGCATGAACCGGAATGACGGTGCTGCGAACATGAAATTAAAAAGAAAATAAAATAAAATAAAAGATTGTTGGTAAAATGCTTAATTATTCTCTTTAATAGTGATACTTGAAGCCTTTACAGTTCGTTTATTTAGAAAGCAAAAAAGGAAAAGTGAATGTATGCATACTCCTTTTCTTTTTCATGCTTCTTACGGCGGTAAAAGAAATCCTAGTTCTAGAGACTACCGAAGCAGTATTTGTTACCCTCTCTCGACTGCGCCTTGTTTGGTCTGGTGTGTTATAAATAGAGTTGGCTAAAATTTAATTTTTTTTATCATTTAAATAAATTAGTATAAAAAATAATTTTTGCTGTATTCTCGTTGTAACCCACCACAAGCCCCGCAGGTCCATTTCTGCGTGAAACTTCCAGATAAGTGGATTTTTATCCCACACCAAACCCACTTCTTTCATTGCAATAAAGAAGATAAATGGTAGGGTGACTTTGGAATGACACCCTCGTAGACATTATCTTTGAATAACACTAGCAGCTTTTTTTTATTGGAATTGGAAAGTGAGGATATTCTCAATATTTAAAACTCATGATATTAAGAAAATGAAAAGGCATTTTTAACCATCTGACCAAACGCTAACAAGCGAGACTAGCTACAAAATTAACAGTATTCCTTTCATTTTTACAAGATAGCAAAAGCAAATTACTTCGAGTCATAATTATACCTCATTATTTGTTACTAATATTAGATTTTCAGGAGAATAACATCAATAGCTCGATACCCGCTCTCCAAAAAAAATAAAAATTCAGGCTAGGACCTCTTCTCTAAAGGAAAATAAAGCTTAGGGCACAAGATACATATCTAACATCGTAATTTCAAAGCATTTGAATTCTAATATCTTTCAGTATCCGCGGCGAGAGCTAAAATAATCACCTTGCAACATGCCCATGTGTCCTGTCTAGGACAAGGAAGTCAACACGACAAGGTACATTGCTTCTTGAAGTCCGTCCGGGACACGAACCTGTCTCTCTCACTAAACTTGCTTTCAAACTCTAATGAACAATATCATCAACTCAGCAGAACCCGGTTGCATCCACGATGTAAATACCTCAGGTCAATATCTTTTATCAAAGAAAAATTTATAGGGTCCAGAATAGCAGCACATATAGCCTGAGAACAGCGGCAGAAAATTTTCTCATGGCATTCTCGAGTTCCACAGCATTCAGTATTCATATAAATTGATATTTGGTTTATACTATTGAAATGTCAAACAGTTGTGAAAAATATCCATATTGTGTGCTCACAGATGCAGCAGCATTGAAATGAAATGTAACCGTTAAAGGGACCCCACCCCTCGTCCTGAAATCTAAAGACTGACTAACTGATTGGGGAAACGGACAAAGATAACCTAACTGAAGTAAATAGATACTGGAGGAATGTCAACATCATTGCCTTCATCATCCTCGCATGCCACAACGACATCAAAGTGGCGACGATATGCAGTTAACTCTACTTTAGCCACTTCCCTCACCAGGTCAACCACCTTCCTGTCCATTCTCTCCCTATGCCGAGGGAACATGCTATTGTAAAGCAGGCAACTACCATGTGAAATGCTATAGGCATCAAGACCCTTTTCCTTGAGCCAATGCATAAGTTCCCTCAAGGTAGGATTGTTTTTTAGGATCCACCTGTCCCAAACTGTCCAGCTCATATCCTGATGTTTGATAACCTTGGGTGGGACAGGCTCGGCCATGGAGAAAAGAGGAAGTGCAAGGTTGGCAAATGTATTGCGGTAGTCCTCCACTTTGTGTCCACCATCCAGAACCTTATACAGCTCCAAGCACACAAGACCAGTGGCCATAGCTGTGGAGGTTGCTATAGCAGGGATGATCCTTCCGGCAATGAACTTGGCTTTCAGCTTGTCAACCTCAGGAATACTGTAGTTTCTTGCTCTCATGTTGGCAAGACCAGCTATCAGATCCATGTGGTAGTTTGTATCATCATCCTGCACAATCAAGGAAATTAACTTAAATTTCAAATGGCACAGGAATATTGAACGGCTGATAAATGTGACTCCTCTTATATTCTGGCCACATTTTCTTTTTTGAAGTATTTCTATCTACATCATGAAGCAAACACTACCCTCGATCAATTAATGCAAATATTTCAAAATTTTCAGCTAAGTTAATAAGAAAAAATGTTGAATAACATCTTGATTCAATAGAAGGACGGCCCAAAAAATGCATGCTAAATAAATTGAACAAGAGATATCACCTTCTCAAATTGAATTGGCGTCATCCTGAACCTGAGTGGCAGCTTCTGCCTGCACTGCTCTAATTTTTTGATAAGTTCATTGATTACTGCTGCATCATCTACAGATGCAGAAGACAGGGTGGTTGCCTTTTCATCTGTCTCAATTTTCGCGTCTTCTCTTGGCTGAAATTCTGGCACTACAACCTTCTCCACAGCCTCAGCCAACATCTTAGGATGCTTCGCCCACTCAGGAACTGAGATCCCAAAAGTCTCTGCTCGCAATATTGATGCTGCCATGACAAAATGGAGGTGACTTGGATCTACAACTGAGAACTGAAGTGGATGGGGGAATCGCTTGGGAGCAGACCAGAATGGAGCACCAGTACTAGTCGATGCATCCTCGGGGAAAGTGAAAATCAACTGCTTCACCCGATCAGCAAAATAATCTTCAAACCTGAAGACAAAGTGAGCATAAAATCAAGAAACAGAACAAGGTATGTCCTATCATACAGAGAAATGGAAACCCAATCAAGGAGAGCACCTTAAACGAGCCCATGTAATGCAATCCTGGAATGTCTCACATTTTTCCTTCTCAAGGCACTCAAGAACATGTTCCAAAGTGTCCCTTGACTGAGCATCACCAGCTTTGTTCATAGCATTAGTATATTCAACTGGATTTGATAAATAGGCATTCACTTCTGCTGGGGTTTTTTCCATCAAACCCTCGAACTCGGATCGAGCCCATGTCAGGCAATGGTCAATGTTATGTGGGAATGAATGCACAGTGCACATAGGTGCTTGTTTCTCTGGTGGGTCCCTTGAAGCACCATAATTTTCAGTCAGGTGAGGAATGACCATCTGAGTGTTGCATTTGGCACCTAAGGTTCCAGATTCGAGAAGAGGCTTTTGGAAGTGCAAGCACCTCTGATCAACATAAAGTCTCGCATTGACATTGTCCAAAGCATTCACAACAGCAGTTAACTTCTCCCAGAAGGTATCATCAAAGACATTCTCTGTTTCAGGGCCAACACGATTCTGCAGCGCTTCAATCTTGAGATGAGGATTTATTAATGCAGCAGCAGAAGCTGCAACAGTGGATTTAGCCTGTCCAATGTTCCAATCACGGAAGAGAAACTGCCTGCTCAAGTTACTCTTCTCTATCACATCATCATCAGTTATTGTCAGTTTCCCTTGATCACCACATGAAACACCCATCAGTGCTAAATTCTTCAAGAATTCACAGCCAAGTGCACCAGATCCTACAACAAACAAGTTAGCATCCTCCAGCTTCTTCTGAAACTTGGACCCAAAAACTGAGATTTGTGCATCATAACGGCTATTTAGTGGCTTGAAATTACTGGGATCCAAATTAGCGGTAGGAAGTGATTCCACAGAGTCAAAATAAAAGAACTGTTAGAGCAGAAAAGGTAAGGTCAGGTCACCACAGCAAGCAATAAAGTTGAATCATTAAGTAGATGCTTAACTTTGGCAACAGCCACATTATACATACATACATACATACATATATATATATTACGCAAAAACTCTTCTGATCAAACTGACTTTAAAGGCCCAGTCACAGCGATTGGGTATATAGATAAAATCCTTTAACAGTGTGTATATATACAAGTACCCACTATTTGTTTATGTCCAAATACTCCAAGTATATAGATGAAATTCTTTAAAAGTATAATACAGGCTTGAGGAACAAAGAACTGAAGTTTAATGTATGCCTAAGTTGGTTTGAGAGAGAAGCAGGCTTAAGAAGATTCAAAAAGTTTTAAATTGATACCAACCTGAAAGAGAGGATGAAACTTTCCGGAACATGCTTTGACAACCTCTTGTCCAACCAGACCACCAAACATAGCGGCCATAGGATTCAGTACAGCCCTGGCACCAAAGGCAAAGTGCCGCAGAAGTTTTGGATTAATGTCCTCCACCCTTGCATCTCCTGAGTTTTCATTGATTTGACTTGCCTGAGATATAAGCTTTTGAGCATCTTCTTCTGAACCAGCAACAGGGAAGCGACCAATCTCAGACACAAACTTGTCCAGTGCTTGGAATGCCAAGTGTAAGAGAGGTGGACGGTCAAACTTGGAGAAATCACTCAAAAGAAATTCACCAGGATCTTTGATTGCTTCTCTCAATGGCTTAAAATTCAACACCTTGGACTGTTTCACCTGTGTGACAATCCCGCCTTTCTCATAGATAGCAAAGTTTGTGGTGTCCTCCTCGAGAGTAAATGAATATGGTCTGGTATTTTTAATCTTTCTTGGTTTTCCATCATTGAGTTCTGTCATTCCCTTCACTTCAGAGAAAACAACAAGATCCCCATCTTGAAACTCAAGCCTTTCATCATCAACAAACGACACCAGTGCAGGGTTATCATTGCTGATAGATGCAATTATACCAGTGTGGGGATCCTCTCCGTCAACATCAAACACTGTGAATTCAGGTCCAAAGTCACAAAACAAAGAACCAAAGAGACCTCTAACTTCAGCCTTGATGAAAGAGATCGGAGGCTTGTGATTATGGCAGTAGTCATTAAACTCAATGGCTTTGTCAAGATTGAGATCTGTAAATACAACAGCCTGCACCACCAGAAAATAACAAGTGGCATAAAACAGTATAGGCAAATACATATGCATTCTGCAAAACAAGAAAAGCAATGCATTCAAGCAGACCAGAGAAAGAAGTATCGTTGACACGGTCAATGGCAGAGGATGACTAGAATTGTTAGGGAGGCAACTTAGACACATTTTAGGACTTCAAATAATTAAAAAAGAATATTTTCTGAATGGGCCAAATTAGAAAATTATAGGACCAATATGAAATATATACTGAATCACATGGACTATAAAGAATTTTGAAATTCTGAGGGGCTGGGGGCCCACCGCTGACCCTGGACACAGTCATGGCCCACTGAAAATATAATGCCCTAATATGGTTTTTCTCCCTGTATTTGCATGAAGATCTAAATCTTTCACTTTAGCATTTAGATAATCTTAGAATTTTATTGAAGCAACACAAAGATGGGGAAATGCAATCCTTAGTACCAAAAAGAGTACAAAACCTTCACTCATGTCGTCTTGATCACCCCTTAAAGTATTGTTTCTTCGAACATTTAATGCTTTCGAGAGTTGAGACAATCTTATATAACAGTTATGAATTTTATGTTTCATTTTATTGGTTGAGGTAAACAAAAATTACACTTGTGAGCCTTGGTGGACAGAAGATATTGGAAGTTCACTGAACCAAACAATGGTATCATTATAAATTGGCACTTCTTGTTGTGTGGGTCACCCAACAATATGATGTGAATGCGCGCGCATACACAGAAAAAAAAAGGTTTCTATGTTTTCACTTTCATAGGGTTATGTTTGTAGCACAAAAGAACTACAGGCAAAACCTAGAATAGCATTAATTAAAATGTAAGCATCAACTGGCATTGACCAAATCAGTCATTGACAATGGATTTGCTCAGATATTTCATTTAATATAATCACAAACATTCAAAATTAGCAGCATATTCAGACATACATTTGTAATAACACTTTTTCCTAGTGAAAGAAAGATTTGCTAGTAATCTTGATAGGTACCTGCTAAGCAACTGGCAGGTTTTGATCAAGATTATCCAATTGGTCAAGATGTCACAACACATATATGTGGACAAGCTTTCTTCTAATTATATCAATGTGGAGAGACATGGAAGTACCTGGAACTTAGAAAGATGTTCTGTTGTCAATTCTGTAGTTAAGGTTGAGATGCTGACTGCATTGTTGAGATCTTGCAACTTCTGAACAGAAGCTAGGGCCCTGTTCTTACCAACATCATTCTCTGAAAAGACAAAGTTGCTGGATAAATCCCACAACTCCACTTTTTCTTCATCGTGCAATGTCACAGACTTGACACCAGCGAGAATGAGGTTTTTTGCTGTAGTAAGAGAACCGCACATTAAAGAAGGGTCAAAAAGCTTGACTCCAACAAGAACAAGAACAAGAACAATCCATATTAAAGACCACAGCATTCCTTAAATAGCTCTATGTCAACTCAAGTAATGGCTTCCATAGGTTTGGATAATTACCCCTCACCCAGTGAAAATAATATCATACAAACTGCCCAAAGCAAGGTCAATAAAAATTGACTATCCATCTGATATGACTCCAATTGATTCTATGTAAAATTGAGATAAAACACCAAATAGGACTAAAATGGAAAGTTATGAAGAGAAATAGCCAGAGGAAGCTCG
The DNA here is from genome assembly GCA_015708895.1 of Populus ilicifolia. Classification (NCBI taxonomy): domain Eukaryota; kingdom Viridiplantae; phylum Streptophyta; class Magnoliopsida; order Malpighiales; family Salicaceae; genus Populus; species Populus ilicifolia. The sequence goes on along the minus strand of SRLM01000085.1, from coordinate 2,809,939 downwards.
CTTTCCTGATCACGATTTTCACATTATGTTTCCTATGTTACTCAACACATGATATATACAAATCAAATCTTGTTAATCCTAGTAGTCTCGAATGATTTAAAGCATCCTACGAGGCTGTTTATTTCTGCATTTTAAAAATATTCTTGAAAAAAAATTAAATTTTTTTTATTTACATTAAATTAATATGATTTTAGTGTTTTAAAATTATTTTAATATACTAATATCAAAAATAATTTTTTAAAAATAAAAAAATTATTAATATACATTTTAATATGAAAATATATTTGAAATACAACAGCAATCACATTCACAGACCACAAACAAGCTATATATTTTCTTATATTGGAAATTGTGAGAAACCCAGACTAAGTTAGAGAGCAGAGTCTCTATACTTGGGGGCATCAAATACAGCTATAGCCACTACACATATCCATAGGAATCTCTGTTGACCATCTCTGTTTCATTTGCTGCACCATGTTTTGCTACCTTTCAGGCCTGTGGTTAGATTAAGCAGAATCCAGTTTTGTTTACAGGAGAAGGATTTAGCAATATATTCACGGTAAAATCCAAAAATTCACAAAAAGAAACCCCAGTAGTATCAATTAAAAAAAAATGCGTTAAAAATCTCATCATTTGTACCAATCTCAGCACCAAGACCCTGCATCCCGGAAACGAGAACATTTGAACCGAAAAGCCTTCGCATTGTCTCCCTTCCATAAACAGCAAGCTGCCGACTGTGAAGATCCTCGTCAATCTCCATCGGTTTCGAATCACCAGGTGCCATGATCAAGTGTTCCTCGTTACAATGGTTGTTAGTTTCGGTGTCGGTGTTGCTGCAATTACCAGTAACACAACTTTTTTTGTTACGAATCACAGTCGATTCCAAATCGCAACCGATCCGTTTCTTATTGAAAGAAGATGAATTTGGTATGCTGTTATCTGACGCTTCTTCTGCTTTGACAGGTCGCTTTTTAGGAAGCATAAAGTATACGAAACAGCCAAACAAACTACGAACACCCATCAAAATCAAGATTGTTAGAATGGAAAATTAAAAAAAAAATAATAGAGAAACTGTTTTTAATAAAAATAGAGATCGGTGCTAGTAATAATAATAATACCATAAACCCTAGGTAGGGTCTGATAAGATTCGAATGCGAAAATGTTGAGAGAGGGATTGATTAGAGGAGCAGTAAACGTACCGCTTAGCACTGTGAGCAAGGGAAGGATGGAGTGTGGGGGGAGGGATGGAGAAAGTATTGGGGTTTGGTTTTGGGTAGCTTGTGGAGAAAAATGAAGAGGTTTTTGTGGAAATGGTAGTGGAGAAGAGGTCCTATTTTGGGCTTGGAGTTTTGGGCTGGGATGGGACTGGGTCTTTTTGGAAGGACACTTCTAACGCACCTTCATATTTCTGGAAATGGTCTTTTTATTTTTTCTAGTTAACTGTAATGAATTCAACAATTCAACGACTTTGGTGGCTGCTAGAATGTTCCACGCAAAACAGGGTCCGCCGCAGCCACCACGCAAGGCACACACGACTTTCGGGCAGGTGACAAGGTCCGCGAATTTCTCTTAACTCGGAGGGAGACAGGAGGATCAATAATTATATCTTTAATAGACACTTTTTTTTTTAATTATTAAGATATATGTTTGTACTAGTCTATACATACTTTAATCAATTCAGGTAACTGTCATATAAGTGTGAAATTTATAAAATTTAAATTAATATTTTTAAAAAATAAAATTTGAATACAATCAATTAAACTAATTTTTTAATTTAAATTTTAGAGCTAAATCAAAAAAATATTTAACTTTTATTAACACATTAAATTAATATAGAAGATACAGCTTTAAAATCATTTAAAAAAAATAATTTTAATTCACATGCATGATTAGATGATGTCTCAAGTATTAAAAAATACATTACAATTAAAAATGGTGTTTGTAATTTTTACAGCGTGGTTGGTGTTTTTTAATATTTTTTAATTGAAAATGGATTAAAATAATATTTTTTATATAAAAAAATTAAAATAAAATAAAATCAAAACTTACTCAAACTTTAATGCAAACACAGCCCAATCAAGGCTTTGGAGTTCCGGGGTAGCTGCCATTGACTATCTTTATCGTTTGCTTCCCTGGCAAGGAGTTCAGAGTTGAATTTTATCTTCTCTTCCGTCTCGAACCGAATCTTTTCTCTCTCTGTTTTTATCTTTATTTTATTCTGCGACAATGGGCCCTGGCGTGGCACAAGATACAGGCATCCTACACGAAATAATAAGGCTTTGTCTGATAATATATTTCACTTTAATTTTTGAAGTGTTTTTAAAATCTTGTTATAAGAAAAAAAAAATTGTATCATTGTAATATGTTGCTGTTGTAAAAAAAACAGATATAAAATATAAAAAAACATTTAAATATATTTTTAAATACAAATACACTATACATTATATTAACAAACCTACAAAGGAAACAGGAAACAACAAACGAATAATGAAGGGTTGCTTCTCCGTTCAAAGAGAATCAATGAGCTAGAATTTATTTTTGATGTTAATATATTTAAATAATTTTTTTTTTAATGTTAAAACTCACTTCCACGCAAACCCTACATTCCTTTAAAAAAACAAATAAAAAAAATAGGAGGTAGAGTAGCTTTGTTGCTGCGTGTTGATTCGAGACTATTTGATATCTAAAAAACAAAAGTCACATTTTATCATCTGGTGATCGATCCTTAGACGTCTATTTTATAGTACAAGTGATCGTGGAGATGTGCTTTCATATATATACACAAGTTGCAGCACACCATCGTCACCTTTATGATTATTCAAAGGAGCGTCAATGCCAGAGCATTTCCAGTATCCCGAGTTGTCATTAAACATCCATTCCTTTTTTCTCACTGGTCATCGGACTATTCAGTTTTTAAATAATTGATGTAAATAGTGATTTATTTTTATTTTTTTAAATTAAAATAATATTTTTTATTATTTTTAATATCAACATGTAAAAATATTAGAATAAAAAATAAAATAATTAATCAAACTGAAAAGACTTAAAAAATTAAATTATAAAAAAAACTAATTAAACCAATTAGAATATTTTAAAAAATATTAAGTTTAGTTCGATTTCGGTTTTATATAAAACTTAAAAATTAAATAGAAAAAAAATAAATTAAAAAAAATCAAACCAAACTTATTAAAAAATCAAAAATTAAAAAATTAATATAATTTTTTATTTTTAATATAAAATAACAGAATTAAAATCTAACCGTTTAAATATAAAATAATCAAAACTGGTTGGTTTGAAGTTGTTTTAGTTTTATTTTATAAAAAAATTATTTAATTGTTTTATAAATAAAAATTAATTCAAACAACCACTCATTCATGGTTAGTCCGGTGTAAAGGAGAGAGAGAGACTGGTTTTGCACGGGTCCTTATGTCCATGGGTTTGCCTCGGTGTTAAGCGTATGGGCCTGAAATATGAGACGAGGCACATAAACTGGGTTAAGAATGTTAAAGCCTTGTTGAGCACAAAAAACCCAAGAAGCTAACGAAACGGCCTTCAGCTCAGACTTCTTATTTGGGTCCTTCTGCACTCCAGCGGCCATTTCTTCGAAACTCAAACTCTCTAATTTTATTTACTTTGACGAGTTAAGATTCTTCACTTAGCCAAAAGACTTCATCATTACTTAATTTTATCAAAACCAATTAAATTATATTTTCAGCATAAGATATAACAAAGTAATCTCCTAACTGACACGGGCCATCCTCGATCTAGTAGTTATTCTTTTCTCGAGAGAAAATGGAAAGGAACATAAAAGGGACAAAAGTTATTAACAAATGGATTGAATAATACAGGGATTAAATATATAGTTTTTAAGACTACGAGGACTAGTTAATCAATTCTTGTACAGAAAAGGGACTAAGTTATAATTTAACTCTCAAACAAAAGCATCAAAGAGGGGGATGCCATGAAACCACTTCTGGGGATGTTTTCCCGCATACCATGAACAACAGAGCAAGGAAACAGCCTAATGCATCCATGCTTGTCAGTTGTCACGGGCTAGTAGTGACCAGCGACAGGAGGAGAGAGGATGTTAATGTACCATTATTGCACCTGCTGGCGCGTCATGCACACGGTTTCTTTACGCAGATTGTTACGATGACATGGTACGGTAAGCTCCTCTGCTTCCCGGAGGCACGGACAAGTGGATGGCACGCCGGACGATAAGGAGCCTTGACTTTGGAGACCCGTAATTTCTCACAAATCATCTGTGGCCAAGTGGAGAAAAACTTTAATCATCCAGAACATATTCGAAGTTCATTCGCCTAAAAATATTCATGTTCTTTTTATCAATACAATACGCACTGACAAATCATATTCCTTTAATGCAATGATTCATGAAAATAATATCGTGGCACTTAGCCACTCCCATAATTCACTTGCTACTTCAGTTTATGTTGGCATTCCTTCATTGGATCTGGTCCAGGCATGGTGGACGGACAAGATCTGACAACTGGTCTGCCGTCTAAATAGTTTCACTTCCTCTAGATTATTCATTCACAAGGTTAAAAATGCAAGTTTGGACTCTTGTTTCAGCCAGACAGCTTGGAGGCTCCTCTTTTGGTTCAACGAGGACCATCCCATCACAGCGTCAACTGAAATTTGATCCTAGATGCTATGCTACGTCGTTATTTTAATTAATAGTTTGTTTTTAAAAATATATATTTTCTAATATTAATAAATTAAATAATTTTAAAATACAAAATATTAATTTTTTATATAAAAACATTTTTCAATCAGGAAAACAAAAACAGATGGGACTCGTCCCATTTTTCACATGAACAACTAATTTCTCTAAAAAAAACACAATACTGCTAAGTTTTTAGTGTTGTAGGGTATGATTGTTTTTATATTTAAAAATATTATTTATTTATTTATTTATTTATTTTAAATTAATATTTTTTAGTATTTTTAAATCAGTTTAATGTACTAATTTTAAAAAAATAAAAAAATATTTTAATACATTTTCAATCAAAAAACATTTTGAATAGTAATTATTAATTTTTTTATAATTAAAATTGCATTTTAAAAATTAATTTAGTCTGAGTGTGTTTTTATAATTTTAACATGTTAACATAAAAGAAATTTAAAAACATATAAAAAACGCTAGAAAAATACTTTTGCAGTATATCTTATTAAGGTCTATTTGACTACCAATAAAGAAAAATGCTTACCAGTTAATGATTTGATTAATCTGGTAGCTAGAGTTGATGCGAAGCTAGATCTTGATACTCTACAAAACGCCGTCCTTCTGAGTTTTTCTCTGACCCGTGTAGCCCGGTGCACATGCTATGCATGTGCCTCCTTCAAATTACATGACCAGGTCCTCATGATGGATCTAAAAGGACGATCACCGCAGACTCCAGCGACCTTCAGCTTCAGACAGATAGGCACGTCCTTAGTTCCTGTCCAAGCCACCTGTTTCCTCCCCTCCAGCTGGGACCTAGAGAGCTAGAAAACGATTATCTTATTCTTCACCAAGACAGGTCCAGAGTCAAAAGTAACGACTCAAAATGCCTTTTTCAGTCTCACAAGTCCATGATTCCGAGATGGCAATTGAAATTGCGAAACAGCTGTATTTTTATTTTTTATTTTTAAATTATAATTATTATTGCTTTATATATATATATATTAAAATAAAAAATAAACTTAAAAAACTTTATTTTAATTTGTTTTCAACTAAAACTCATTTTCTATCGGACACCAAAATGATATGATGTTGGAGTTAAAAATTTGAATTTTTTTAAATTAATTAAATTAATTTAATGCTTTTTAATTATTTTGATGCATCTTATTAATATTAAAAAAAATTAAAAATATTATTTTAATATATTTCAAATCATCACTTAGAAAGCCAAACACGGTCCAAAAATAAAAAACGAAGAAAACCTAGGATACCCAAAATTCCTTGTATCACTCAACATCTGGAGGCACAAAGGACCACCGCATATAAGCTTGGTGTTCCTCTGTTTTCTTCCACCTTCTCTCTTTAATCTAATAATCCTCTCCTTTTTCAACCAATGTGGAATGCCTGGTCATTCATGACGACAGACGCAAAGAAAGAAACATTTTTTTATATTTCCATCACTCAAGCTGCAAACATGATGAGATTTGAAATAAATAAACACCATGGCAGACAATCTAAAGAATTCAATCGGCCAATCAAAGCACGTTTTTCATCTTCTTTTCCTTGATTTGCGAGATTGATTCGTTATGTTACAAGAAGAAATATACCTTCATTTCTGCTATGCGAACTTCCAAGATCTACAATTATGCAATGATAGGACATGATAACTTGACAAAGGACAGCTTTTTTACACGCAATTCAGTAATAATCCGACCACATTCCATGGGGCTGGAAGAACTTTTACCTATTGATACTGATTGCTAGGCCGGAGCAAAATTGATAGAATTTCAGAGAACTGAGGGCGCTTTGATGGGGAATTGTTCCAGCACTTGGTCATCAGAGATCTTAGGATCAGCAGGCAGTCCTTGGGGATCTCTGGTCTTAGGCCACAAGCAGCTATACCAACTGCTGCCTGCACAGGTGAGTATGCAGCATAAGCAGCCTCGCCAGTCACCATCTCCCATACCACCATCCCGAAACTATATGCATTGCTCATCCATGTCTCGGTGATATTCTCTGGATCACCTGCAATGATCTGTTTTCAACCACAAATGGAGGGGATCAGTTTATCTTTCCTGTTCAGGGAGGCAAGTTCATGTATCATAATGACCATAGCATTTGGACAACAGCGACTTGACTGGTTGGAGCTAATATCAAGAATTGCATTGAGTTTAATACATGTCTATCGCTCCTATAGGTAAATGGATTTGAAAAAAGTTTGTGCCCGCATATTGGCTTACAAATTTGGTGTTGAAAAGAGCGACCAATCATGCCCGAAGTTTAAAAGATAAAATCAATGGGCTCCACTAATAAACCATTCTGCTAAAAGTGGACCAAAAGAATATTATTGTGGCTGAGATGATTTGCCTAATGGAGAAAACAAGGGTGCTTATGCAAAGGCCAATCCTGTATTTGGATGTAAAGCAAGAACAAGTATGAAGACATGCTGCGCATGCTCAAACAATCATTCTGGGATGAGTGATTTAAAGTCTCTTTCAGCATATATGAGTGAAACAAGAAAGCACCCGCATGCATTGAGTCTAAGCAATGTCCTTGATTACAGTAATAACATAATTTTTCACGAAAAGACACTCCTACCAAATATTCTCCCGGTTAAATTTCCGGTACCTTGTAATAGCTAGGAAATTAAAGATTAAAATGGCATAAATTCACGGTGACAGTTAGCAGTGCTTGTATGTATTCATGTCTTAGTACCTGTATGCAATAAGAGATGGAACCCAGCTACACAATAAAAGATGCAGCATCTATAACATGCAAACAAACTCAAAATACATCAATGATCTCTCAAAAACTAAACTATCCCAGCATCAGAGCAAGACAATAAACGGACATCCCCCACAGGGGATTGGTGGACGACATGGAATTGTGATTACTTGCTAAAAATTGTGATAATCAAAACAACCTTTCAAATGCATACTAAAGAACAAGATAGACTGGTTTCATTGTCCACGTAAGCAATCACATCATGGAACCTTGGAACTATGGCAAATTGGCAACACTGTCAACACAACAAATTTTGATCGCGGTTAGGTTCGTGGCCGTGGCAGGTGCTTGTCGAATGGATAGTTATGGTCAGAACTGACTTCTTTCAAAGACATGGATTTTGAAACTAGCGAAGGAAGATAGAAAACAAACCTCTGGAGCTAGCCAGCGATAACCGTCTGTTTCATACTCCATTGCCTCGCCCATGCTCTTGCAAACAGTAACTATGCCCATGTCCCCTAGGCAAGCATTCCCATGCCGGTCCAGTAAAATTCGTTGCGTGTTAAGGTCTCTATATGCAACACCATGATCATTCATGAACCTCATTCCTTCTGCTACATCTGTAGCAATTCTCATTATCTCCTTGGGTTGAAGCTTTTTATTCTTTAGCATTAACTCATTAACAGATCCACCTTCCATCAATTTGGTCACCACACATAATCCATGATTTTCATCAACACAGATGCCATGAAATTGATGAATGTTCTTGTGACCACAAGTCATTAATTCCAGCAGATCTTTACGGAGCTCAAACTCGTAAGAATTCCCTTTATCACACCCTTTAAGCTTCTCAATTCCCACCCTTTTGCCCTTATAAACTCCCTTAAAGGAACTTGGTCCAATCTGATCAATAAATTCAAGATTATCAGAATTCAAAAGCCATTTCCCCAGTTCATCCCCGCCAGAATTAATCGTTTGCCACTCATCAACCGCTACAACTATCGAAGAAGTGGGTAAGGGCATCTCGAGCTGAATCTTCACATTCGGATTCTCAACGCCATTCCTAGAATTTTGTTCGCAGGGATCTTCTTCAATTTCACCAAAGTTTCCTCTAATATTCTCTTCTTGACACCCACAAAGCCCAAATGGAAGCTTCACTGTGGTTGATTTGGACTTCTTTACAGAAGATTTTAAAGCATTCTCGATCCGAGCTTTGAATGATTTCGCTTGTCCAGCTTGAACTAAAAGAAGAACCACCCCAAGAGTAAATCCCTTCTTTTCAAAGATCTGTATCTTCTTGCAACAAATGGAAGCACTATCTAAAGCACCAGACATTACGGGCCACGAAATGGAAGAGTTACAAGCAAATGTGAGTTTGTATACAGCACCCTGTATCTCATCATCAGACACTTCTTGTATCATTATTGCCGGTTGCTCTTCAACTAGTGCCTGCTCTATCAACTTCATGTGCATAAACACGTCTTTCATATCAAACCCTGCCTGAGCATAACTGTCAGAAATACCCAGAATTAACCAGAAAGAAAGAAAAGGACAACATCACGCAAATAACACAAGTAAACAGAAACTTTGAAGACAAGAGGTAATTTTCTTCGAAACGCTTTTAGAAAGCTTTTTCGGTATAGTGGAGTAAATCTCAAATTCTAACACCGATATCTTTCTATTAGTAGACCCACCCGCCACCCCCTCCCCCAAAAAAAAGGTGGGGAGGTGCAAATAAAATCGTGCGCTATATTTGCTAAATAGGGAGGCAATGTAAATCCAAAAAAAAAAAATTACATCGTTATCTAATTTCCTCCATTTTCGTGGCCATCAAACAAAACCCATTCGCAGAAATTCAATAAAGTAAAGCAAGATTGGATATCCAGTAAAAAGTAAACCTGAGAGGCAAAGAATCATAGTGCTTTCTAATATTGGACACAAGCTTCTCCGGCAACTGGCTCCCTGGATACAACTGGGTGAGGTTCCGTACAACACTGGCCCACACAACCTTTCTACATCTCTCACTCTTATTACCACTACAATTACCCTGCTGAGAACTCGTTAGCTGCCCTTGTGAGTCACGTGGTGAATCAAGATTCAATGAGTTTTTAAGTGAAGCAATGGCTTCGGACACATTTCGACTCAGTCTTTGAAGCTTTTTTTGCATTGCAGAGGATGAGGAAATAGTGTCTTTCAGTGAAAGATTCGAGCTTTGATCAGGTAGTTGTAGAGATGCTGCTTCCGTTGTTGAAGATGATGAGGTCTCTGATCTGTCATGTGTTCTCATTAGGACTTTTTCAACCATGTCCTCGTCTGTGCTGGCCCTGCTTGACCAGCACTCTAGTGCTCCTGCCATGGATTCTCGTTGATGAGTCTTGGGTCAAGACCAGAGTGATTAAGGTTCTAGGGAGGAAATGAAGGGTTGTTCTATGTTTTGGTTCAGATTCCGAGTTCGGTATTTATTTTATTTGGGTTTAAAAGTAATGGCAGGAAGGGATGAAGAGGAGCTGAGCTGTTGGGGGTGGTTTGTCATGGAGGGTGAAGTGTAATAAATAATGGGAGAGAGGGGGCATGATGAGTACAGATCGCAGTCTGTTAGCTTTACCTTTGATCTGTTTGTACTTGGTAGTTTGTTGTGTTTTTTGTAGTCGAGTTCCGGACAGACCTCGAAAAAAGTCTTCGACCTGTACAAGCCACATCAGTTATGTTCCCAGTATACATCAAATCCATTCTCGATCAAATCCTTGCAATAGTTTTAATTAACAAATTATTATGTGGTCGTTTTAAACTCACGTGATTTCTTCCTTATAAAAATGAAATCATGAATTTACTAAAAAAATAAAAATCATTCAAGAAATATAAGAAAAAAGACATCAAGACTTTATATTTTTTTATATACACTTTATCCTATTACGTGAATTTTGAATGGCACAGTAAAAAGATCTTGAAGAATTTGATGGATTTTTATACGGGAAGAGACATCAAGTGAGTTACATGTGATGACTGGATTGTTCTGTTGGCTAAAATTAACAAAGAATTTAATTTAAGACCTGTTAATACGTGGAGATTAATGGAGATAAAAATAAAATATCAATTAAAATGTTCCTTGCAGGTTGGAGGTTTTACCAAGATTTGCCCCTGAGGTTTTGTTGGGTGTCATGAAAACTTTACACTCCACATCTCAAGCTTAAAATTTAAAATATATTTTAATTATATTTAGGATTATAGTTATAATTATTTTTTAAAGTATTTTTATATTAAAATAAATTTTGTAATATTTAAAAGATTTTTTTAATACCAATATATCAAAATAATTTAAAAATATCAAAAATATATTAATTTAAAATAAAAAATTCAAATTTTTATAAAAATATTTCTGAAATGTGATATCAAATATGAACACCTGATGATTTTGGTTTGGTTTGACAACATGATTAAAATTACAGCAACATTAAGATTTAGTAATGTTGTGTAAATCATGTTAAAAAAAAATTAATTTTTTTATATATTTTAAAATTATTTTAATATACTAATTTTAAAAATAAAAAAACATCATTTTAATATAATTTTTTAAAAAAATAACTACAACTAAATTTTTAAATATACCGTGAATGAACTGTGATTCGGTTGATATCAGTGTTTTTTCTATGATTCAAGAGCTCTCCACTCGAAGGCTCTTCTTAATAGCAAGACGACAAGAACAGTAATAACAATCTGGGCACTTCCAGACAAACATATGTATGTGAAATTGCACATGTTGATAAATCTCAAAAAAATAAAAATAAAAAAAACTTCTCTGATCATATCTGTTAACAAGGCTACCACAGCACCTGTACCTTCCCGGGAAAGAATCCAATAAAGTGTTGTTCGGTTCGTTTTTGAAGTTCAGAATTCAATCTTACAGCAGTTAAAAAAAAATCCTTAGAAAAACCACCAAAATCACCTATGTGTTGCATCAGGCTTCAGCAAATTAACAGTTGTAAAAAAAATTGGATCAAATCCTATCCTATGCCTGTGTAAAATATAATCCTGGAAAAAGTGTAACTGAAAAGAAGTTTAACTCGATGACTAAACTGTAATGAAGAAAAAATGTTAGGGACCCAGAAGAAAAGAAAGGCGTGGATAATATTGTGAGCAGAGTATCGCGGAGGATCTATGGGCTATCAATTTGCCATCTAGTTTACCTTGTATTTTGTAAGATAAATCTTTAAGTTAACAACGACAAGGCGAGAAATGCAATGGAGCGTAAAACAGAAATAGATATCAAGACCTAAAACAACGAAAACATAATTTGAAAGGGCGTGAATGAAAAGAAATTTAATGCAACGACCAAACTGCACTGAAGAAAAAATGCAAGGGATCAAGAAGGAAAAAACAAACAATCACGGCGAGAGTGCTCTGTTAGAGCTCATCTTCGCATCTTAATTACCTTTATTTTAAAAAATATTTTTAATATTAATATATAAAACAAAAAAATCTAAAAAAAACAAATTAATTTTTTTAGTAAGTATTTTCACAGCACAAGAACAAATTATGCCTTAATTTTGCATTATTCACCGACTGTATTTTATTTTTACCTTTCCAAGCGAAACTGGAGTCTATCGACCTCAACAATCCATATATCATCGCAAAATTGAAATCCACGGATACATAATCGAGATGAAGCTACAGTCTAGTTCATCACAGCATGTTTTTATCTTTTATCCAGGATCCCGCTTGAGAGAAAACGGTGCGCCTGACCATTTTCTTTCTTGAACTCTGGAAGTGTCCGATGACATTTCGAGAACTTTAATTCCAGAGGATAGAGAAGGCGATTAATGTCTGATGGATAGTATCCAAGAAAAAAAAATCCAAAGGTCATCAATAAAATTGCTTGGAAGCCAGAAGTTAGAACCTGAAATACCAAAGGTTTTCGGGTTCCTTGAGCATGAAAGCGATCCAGCATGTATAAAGGAACACCTTTTCCCAATTACAAGAGCGACAACTAAAAACTACATCTACAACTTGGCCAAACATTACTATTCCGCCGCACCAAACACGGGCCTACTTGGCGCCATGGGGCGATAGATGATTGTATCCCTGCTCTTTCAGATGCAGTGGAAATTAAAACCCACAACAGGCAGCGCACGGTTTCCGGCACTGTTTATTTATTTCTGGTGGTTCGAAAATATTTTTTAAAAAATATTTTATTAATTTTAAAAAATAAAAATTTTAAAATAAAAAATATATATTATTTTGATATATTTTTTATTAAAAATATTTAAAAAAAATAACAATTACAGTAATTTTAAATACTAAGAAAAGCAGCACAGAAATATGATAAACAACATGTATGATTGAGGATGATGAATACCATGACGTGATCCTTTGATTTGATAACGTCTGTGATTTGTGATGTTGAGATCACAATTATCATCTCCAGACCTGGGTTGGACAATGGCTGAGTTTACTGTGAGATAGCGAGTCAATTTTAAATTTGTATCATATCTGTAGTTGCTATTAAAAATATTTTTTATATTAAAAAAATATTTTTAAAATTAATATATTAAAATAATTCTAAATATATTATAAATTAATTTTTAATAAAAAAAAATTAGATTATTTCAAAACGATAGTCTTCTGAGTTTTTTAAAACATAAAAGATGTCATTTTAAAATAAAAAAAGTTAAGAGGGTGGAGGTAAAGTTATATTTTTTAAATAAAAAGTTTTTAAAAACCTCTAGAGTTTATCTGGTGAGGTTCCTTGGGGTATAGCAAGGTTCATTTGACTTTGGTAACCATGGATGAGATGCTGGATGCGAAGCACGTGTTGACACAGGTTTATCTACTACAGTGCACTTAATGCACTCTTTCTGTTTTAACAGTTAAGTTTTCACGCGTTAACGTTAAACACACTACATGATTGATATATTTGCTAAAACAAAAAATCAAAATATCCAAATTAAATTGGAAATTTAGATAATAACAAGATCATTAACCTTCTCGGCGCTGCGGGTGAGGTTAATTTTTTTAAAAAAATAATAATGCTACGATGTTACTAGTATTTTTCTTAAAATGGAAATGTAAAACTAAACCATGGGAAACGGACATGATAAAACCCTGCCTAACTTTATATATCAAAAAATAACTTAAATAACTTATAAAAATATAATTTAATTTAAAAAAATTTAAATATAACTTTTTTAATGTTAACACGATAATATAGATGATTTACTCTTGTCAGTCTGGGTTGGTGGGTTAAATTCACAACTTATGTTACAATACTATAATAACCTTTCATAAAACAATTCAAGATAAATTATGAATTTTTACTCTCAATTAACTTGATTTTTAATGATAAAATTATTTTTTTATTTAATATATATACATATAAAAGAACAACTTATGTTAATTTATCAAATTCATAGCTAATATTATAAGACCCAGTGTTAAAAGATGATGTTAGAAAAATAAAAAATAAAACAACGAAAATCAATCTGCTGGGCTTACAACCTAGATAACAAGACTAGCATAATCTCATGTTAAAAAATAACTTGACTCTATCCAAGTTAACCTACCAAGCATGCAACTCTGGTAATAAAACCAAAACAATCTTATAACGAGCAGACAAAAAAAAAACATAAAGCTTGATTTCCAGTCAATCTCATGTAATTTAATATTGAATGACGAGGTTTGTAGGGAAAACAATTAAAAAATAAAATAAAAATGCATAAAGTTAATTAGATTAATCCATTAAGCATTGTTCGCGAGTTAGGAGACCAGGATAATTTTTTTAAAAAATACAACAAATAATAAAAATTGATTGTCAATCAAATACAATGTTAAATGATGAAAATAAAAGGGAAAAAACAACTGAATCAAAAAAGAAAAAAAATGAGTCGACTAAATTAACTTGTCAAACTCGTGACTCAAGTCATGAGACGAGAATACCTTAATAAAAAAAATCGAGTCAAAGGATCGATGACTCGGGTCATGACATTAAAACAATATCTCAACAATATAATAAAATAACAAAGTAAAAGCCCGCAATCCTGATCACAAAATCAATATATTTTCATGTAGAGTGGATTGAAACAAATTAAAATTTTTAATTTTTAATATTGTCCAGNAAAAGTTTTTAAAAACCTCTAGAGTTTATCTGGTGAGGTTCCTTGGGGTATAGCAAGGTTCATTTGACTTTGGTAACCATGGATGAGATGCTGGATGCGAAGCACGTGTTGACACAGGTTTATCTACTACAGTGCACTTAATGCACTCTTTCTGTTTTAACAGTTAAGTTTTCACGCGTTAACGTTAAACACACTACATGATTGATATATTTGCTAAAACAAAAAATCAAAATATCCAAATTAAATTGGAAATTTAGATAATAACAAGATCATTAACCTTCTCGGCGCTGCGGGTGAGGTTAATTTTTTAAAAAAAATAATAATGCTACGATGTTACTAGTATTTTTCTTAAAATGGAAATGTAAAACTAAACCATGGGAAACGGACATGATAAAACCCTGCCTAACTTTATATATCAAAAAATAACTTAAATAACTTATAAAAATATAATTTAATTTAAAAAAATTTAAATATAACTTTTTTAATGTTAACACGATAATATAGATGATTTACTCTTGTCAGTCTGGGTTGGTGGGTTAAATTCACAACTTATGTTACAATACTATAATAACCTTTCATAAAACAATTCAAGATAAATTATGAAATTTTACTCTCAATTAACTTGATTTTTAATGATAAAATTAATTTTTTATTTAATATATATACATATAAAAGAACAACTTATGTTAATTTATCAAATCCATAGCTAATATTATAAGACCCAGTATTAAAAGATGATGTTAAAAAAATAAAAAATAAAACAACGAAAATCAATCTGCTGGGCTTACAACCTAGATAACAAGACTAGCATAATCTCATGTTAAAAAATAACTTGACTCTATCCAAGTTAACCTACCAAGCATGCAACTCTGGTAATAAAACCAAAACAATCTTATAACGAGCAGACAAAAAAAAAACATAAAGCTTGATTTCCAGTCAATCTCATGTAATTCAATATTGAATGACGAGGTTTGTAGGGAAAACAATTAAAAAATAAAATAAAAATGCATAAAGTTAATTAGATTAATCCATTAAGCATTGTTCGCGAGTTAGGAGACCAGGACAATTTTTTTAAAAAATACAACAAATAATAAAAATTGATTGTCAATCAAATACAATGTTAAATGATGAAAATAAAAGGGAAAAAACAACTGAATCAAAAAAGAAAAAAAATGAGTCGACTAAATTAACTTGTTAAACTCGTGACTCGAGTCATGAGACGAGAATACCTTAATAAAAAAAATCGAGTCAAAGGATCGATGACTCGGGTCATGACATTAAAACAATATCTCAACAATATAATAAAATAACAAAGTAAAAGCCCGCAATCCTGATCACAAAATCAATATATTTTCATGTAGAGTGGATTGAAACAAATTAAAATTTTTAATTTTTAATATTGTCCAGTGTCAAATGATGAAACTAAAAAAAATTAAGAAAAAATATAAAAAACAATCTGGATCAACTTACTAGATATTATTTTTAAGCAGCAAAGCTAAAATAACATAATAAAAAGCAAATAAAACAAACAATTAGACAAAATTCTCAATAAAAAAATAATTATACTGACTTATTGAATTTACTATTCATGTAACGAGAAAGAAATATCATGATACAAAATAAAATTTATGTTTAAAAAACAATAAAAAAAACATAGCACCAGCACAGTTAAAATGAATACTATCTTAAAACGAGGATTACAGTAACCCCCCCACCCCCCCTCTCTTCCCTCTGTTTTTTAAGTTAAAAAGCTACTTAAATTGCTTGATAACGGAAGGTTGGTTGAAGGTTGACGCAAATTAACAGACCCGGGCCACGTGGGAAAATCATTGTGGCTATGCCTTTAATTACAGTGGATTTATAACAGTAAATTAATGTATTTGCCATTCAAGAAAAAACCGCGGCACTTTGTTTTTTAAGGGTAAATATAATTTCTTTTTGATTATTTTAGACGTGTTTAAATTTTTTATCAATAAATTCAATACTAAATAATAAAATTAATAAAAAATATATTTTTTTAATTTACCAGATTAAACTGTAAAATTTATCATTCACACCATGAAAGTATAATAATAAAAACTACTTTTCCAGTAGTTTATTTATTTATTTTTTATTAATACCAGCGGTAAACTTACTTAGTATTTACCTGGAACCAGTGGGGGTTGATTTTTCTAGTTTAAAAAGCTACTCGAACTGCTCGATAGCTGAAGGTTGGTTGAAGGTTCGCGCAAATTAACAGAACCCTAGCCTTGAGGAATAATCACTGTGGATGCGCCTTTAATCACGGAGGATTAAGACAGAGAATTGGTATCCTTGCTCTTCATAGAAAATCACACAAAATTGATTTTTAAGGGTAAAATAACATTTTAACTAAATTCACCTGTCCTTACAGATTTGTTTGATGATTTCCTAGTCTTTTTATAATTTCAGGTAAAGTTAAATTACTGGTCACCTTAAATAAATAAATAAATAAAGGTTTTTTGATATTTGCTTTTGGCATCGGCGATGTAGCTACTTTACTGCCGAATAAGAAAAATAACAGGCTTGTCTCCAGGATTATATTATCCATTTCATTTTTATTTTTTACCATTATCAATTCCTTTTAGAGGTGATTTGGTCATTTACTTAATTAGTAAGTAATAAAAAAATAAATAAAAGTTGTGTGTTCTTCCAACGCATCAATAATGAGCTAACTTCTCGTTTTCGGATGGCACGTGCAGTAGCTTATGACAAAGAAAAACCAGTTTTTTTAGTTTTTTTATTTATTTATTTATAGCGGTGGAGGTTACTTTTGGTGTGTGGCTCAATTCCCATCAATTTAGCAATAATGAACTTTTTTTCTCTTTCTCTCCCTATTTCTTTATTGGTTTTCATGTTTGTCCTTACAACATCCCAAAACCACCTTTTAATTTTTTTCTCATTGAGATTTGATCACGTTATTTTAATTGCCATTTCTTTTACTTTAATTAGTTTGTAGAATTAAACATTTTTTTTTATATGTTTCGTTTCCCGTTATTATTTTTTCATTTTAGATTTGATAATTATGTTTTTAAATGATTTTTTTGAATCAGTTTTTTTATAATTTTATAATCTTTCTTCATATTTTTTTTATATATATACACATCATATTTTAATTTTAATATTTTTTAATGCTGTTTTTAATCTCATAATATTTTTAAATTAATTTTTTTTATTTATTTTATCTTTCAATATTAAATCAAGTTTCTTAATTTATTCAAATTTACAATTAATGAACTATAAATTTGAATTTAATAGGTATGCTGAAACTTGAAAGATTTATCTGAGTTGATTTGTTATTTTTTCTAAAAAAGTTCAAGCATTTCAATTTTATAATTTTATATTAGATTTAATTGGATATTGAATTTCATAATTTTATTTTATTTTTTTATTTGTATATGATTTTTCATTATATTTAAAAAGATTTCAGGTCTTTTTATATTTTGTTTGTTCTGGCTTATTTTTAAAGAATTTACTTTAACTATATTAATTTAGTTTATTGATATTTATTTTCTTAAAAAATATATCATTTATCTTCATTTATTTTAATATTTTTTATGACTATAAAAAAAAACATATGACTCGCCGTTGAGCACAAGTAATAAAAACTAGATTGATTACTATAAACCGAAAAGCTAGCTCCGAAGTCTTTCCAGTTTTCAAATATTTTTAATAGCTCTTTTTACCAAATATTCTTCATTAACAATCATTATAGTCACATCAA